>JANAVB010038418.1:0-572993 GCA_029216955.1 Iris pallida | reverse complement strand
TATTGTTACTAATCTTGAAGAAAATTTGGAATCCCTAGATAAACTTGAAAGAGGTATCATTTTAGATATTAAAATTTATGGCATATTGTAGTTTTTTTTTCTACATTACTTGTATTGATTATTTGTTTCTTTTGTTTATCCTTTCTATACTTGTATAGATTTAAGCCAATTGACTATGACGGGCTCAACCTCGAACGATGTTTGAAGAGTTACTTTGGAATCTGGTTTGGATTATGTAATTATTGAATACCTATCATATATCACTGCAATGTGGATGTGCACTATATATAGTCTGCAGTGCACTGTCCAATATACAGAAACTGGACATTTTGTTTATGTTTTGGATTCATTTTGTTGGTGGGAGTCGCTGGACTGTAATATGCTATATTTCTATGTGTGCCCTATACAATGCACTACAGACCTCATTTTGGATGTTTAATACTGCACATTATATGTAGCCCTTTGAGATGTGTTATAGTTATAAGTAGCCCATGCTATTTCTGAACTGTAGTTCTAGACATTTAGTAGTTTTTGTGTATTGCAGTCACTTTTTTTCCATTATAAGTTTACTAACAAATATGTGAAGAAATTTGTGATGATGGTATGGCATTAGTAAGTAGTGAAGAGATACTACGATGCATCTATTTATGATGCACTAATTGCTAATCTGAACATTCATATTTTAAATCCACTTGTTTATCTATGCAGATGATTCTTCATGATAATATGATTTTGTTTGTTTGAAAAAGTTGGATTTTTGTTGGTGCTAGAGGTGACTCAGTTGAGCACTAATTTGTTCATCATAAACCGGTCTTCGATTATCGGTTTCGGGTTCGGTTATGGGCTGCAACTTGCAAATTGCAACTTGCATTAATGTGAAACAATGGATGAGATGGACAAAGATGAGATGGCATTAATGTGAATTGGACAAAGATGAGATGGCATTAATGTGGAACAATGGAAGCTTCAAAGTTCAAACTATGTTCGTGTTGTAGGCTTCTAGCTCAAGTTATTTCTAAACTTCAATGATCTATATCTTTTGATTTACAGTAATATATTGTGGCCTAAATTATGTGGATTGGACAATGTTAATCTGGAAAATTGTAGCTGTGCTGGAAAGCTGGAATTTGTATGTATTCTTGTAACTGTGCTGGAAAGCTGGAATTTGTATGTATTCTATTGTAATTGTAAGCTGGAATTTGTATTCTGGAATTGATACAATGTTAATCTGGAATTTGTATGCTGGAATTTGAATGTATTCTTATGCTGGAATTTGAATGTATGCTGGAATTGGAAAATTGATGTATGCTGGAATTTGAATGTATGCTGGAAGTTTAAAGTATTCTGGAATTTGTATGCTGGAATTGGAAAATTGAAGTATGCTGGAATTTGAATGTATTCTGGAATTGATACAATGTTAATCTGGAATTTGTATGTATTCTTATGCTGGAAACAATGTTAATCTGGAAAATTGTTGCTATTAAAAGAGGGCCCAACTGTTAAGCCCAATGGATAATTGGCCCAACCCGTTAAACCGAATAAATCGAACCGAATTAATCGGTTCGGTTTAGTTCGGTTTACCCTTCATTCGGTTCGGGTTCGGTTTAGGATTTTAGAAAATCGATTAATTCGGTTTTGCTACTTTCGGTTCGGTTTAAACCGATTAAACCGAATACTCAGCCCTAATCACATGCACAATATATTTAGAATATGAGCTTTTTGTATGTGGACGACCATAGGTTTATAAGTCAGTCAATAAGTGTGGTGCATGACAGATATCAACAAAAAATACAATAAAGAGTTTGTATAATACGAATGACCACATGCATACTAATAATATTCCTCTCCCAACCGTCTTATTCGCAAATTATACATGCTCACAATACAGTAAATTAAACATGGCAACATGATAAACATGTAAATATGGTAACAATATATATATATATATATATATATATATATATATATATGCAAAAAAAAATATATATATATATATATATATATATATGCAAATGACCTCTAGCCTAGTGGTTAAGAGAGATGCATGCGGCCCGAGTGGTCAGGAGTTCGAATCCCAGTGGGAGCGATTCCAGAAATAATTTACCTGGTTCCAAATATATATATATATATATATATATAGGTGAACATGTACATGTATCCACTATCAGGTCTAACTCTCGTGTATAAGTAGTAGAAAACAGGTATAACTAGCAAGTGTAAGGAACATAATGGTAACGAGAATGTTATAACGGAGTATGAACAGATGAACAACTCTCCATGATAACCCAATATCCTCTATCTACCATCTACCATCTACAAGCACAATCAAATACCATCATAGCACAACCCATTGCATACAAATTGTGTCGGAGAAAGAGGGTCAAAAATTTATGGTCTCAAAAGTTAATTTGTTAGGTCATTACTCAAAGATTTAAATGATACAAACCACTCTGAATCGGCTATAATATAAGATGCAAGCAGTAGTTTTTCTTAATCAATGTAAGTAGTATAGATATATTTGTCAAAATGTCATTACAACTCAAACACGGACTTAGAATACTAGCATAAATGCATGCATTTGCGCATCCATCAAGTTTATTTATTGTGATGATCAAAATACAATTATACAAGTAAATTAAATATGTAAAAATTGTTCTAAAGCTAACAAATATATAATAGCTATGTAAAAAAAAGGGAGGATGTGAGACAATATTAATTTCTAATGCTAATGCGTGTTAAAAGAATATTAAGGGGTATGTTTTAAATGAAAATAAAAAACAATAAAGACTTCAAAGGATATGATAGCTGTAATTCCTTTTAAGCAATTTATCTTACCTTCTATTGGTGTTGATTCTCTCCTACGAGATTTTTGTTTGAAAGAAATGATAGGGATGAAAGTCGAATTTTGAGAAACAAATAGTCGTGTTTACTTATTATTTTGGAGAAGAGATCCACAAAGATAGACATGAAAAAAAAATTTGTTTAAAAAAAAAAAAAAACATTCTTGATCAATTTGGATGAAAATTAACTCCATGAAATAGAATAAGACAGACAAATATGGCTGCTACAAGTACATATATATTTTTGGTATCAAGGAAATGGTTTGAGACTGTAGTTTTGGATGAGTATATTTTAATTTCTTTTGAAAGTACATTAGTGTTTTATCCATTATTCTTTTTTTTCATTGATACTAATAAATTTATACTAAGATAAGGTTTCAATTGTAAACAAAATTTGAGGTTGGTTCTATAGTATTACAGATTAGGATTAGTATAGTTATTTTTCTAGTGGATAGCAATATAAAAGATCTTGTTTGGCATCATTTTTATTTTTTCTTTATTGTTTAAAAAAAAGATTCTATTTTAAAAGAAACATATTTGAAAAGTATATATATATATATATATATATATATATATATATATATATATATATATATATATATATATATATTTTAGAAAACTAAAAACAAACTTTATCATGTTTTCATAAATTAAAAAGTACACTTTGGCACCCTTGGAGAAGAAGCATTTAGATAAGATGCGAGGGTTTTGTTAACATGTGCTTTAAGGGCACACGTTAAAACATTGATAAATACATCATTTACATTGGTATACTCACCAGCACATTTATCAATATACATTTCAAATATGTCCTAAGAATATTTATTAAAAAACAGTAGAACAAAATTAAACTCAAGCTGCAAATCTCCTAATAATCCCAACTTTCTTCATTCGGAAAACTGAGCTCAAAGATCCATTTTAGCTTGTTTCCGATGAACAAAAAAGCTAAACCTAAACAGAGTTCAGGCTGCTCACTTGAATATGCCACCTAAGATCTGAGTCGAGCTCGCTCAAGCTTCCCAAACATTCAAGATAATTCATGAAAGATTCAGATTCATAAACAGTTATAAAATTGTACCAATGGTTTCAATCTCGCAAGAGAATCCAGTAAGAAACAGACATCCAAGTGCCGGATTTAGGAAAATAACATACAAAAAAGTGTCGTCACTCTTCCATAGCATCGCCCTCGGCTACGGCTACCAGTTTCTTCAATGGAGTTATTTTGGTTGACAGAACCTCTGCAAAATCGCATTAAAAAAAATCACATACAAAATATGAATCGAGGGTCGATTTTATATCAATTTTTCGTAAAATATAAATCTGCTTTTGATGAATTTTAGCACTACTAACCAGTATGTCCCTTGGCAAATGCATATCCTCTGGAACTGATGTATGTCCTAGGATTTGGGAGTTGATGGTTCCTCAGATACTCGGTTTTGCCCTTTGACACCAGAAATCAGCAGAAGTGTTAGTTTCCGCAGGAAGATTAAAAAAAAAACGTATTAGTAGTTCAATCAGGTTCTCACAGGGCAGCATGCATACCTTGGTTATCACGCAAACATCAACATTGCTTCCACTTCCGAGGTCATTGAAGATGCCAGAACATATGGCGTCACACACAAGCTTTATACCCTCGTCTCTCTGCATGGGAAATCGTCAGCTTCATTATCAAATCTTAATGTTTGATAGAGTAGTCTTCCAATATATGAAACGAAACAGAGCTTTTATGTATGTGGATGTTACATTGAAACATCAAGTTGCCAGGGATGAAAGTTGTCAGAATTGTAATATTTACACTACAAAAAGAAACATTTCTTTAGGTATATTTAATGAATCCAACTCAACCTACATATTAGTTTCATATCTTATTGGTGTAGGGCTTAAACACCAACCTTTTCTTCCCGCTCATTGCTTTAAATGTCGCCTACATGTCATTTTTTTGAGAGGTAAATGATACCGTCATTGCAACTTTTATCATTTGTCACTGAAATATAACGGCCGAACTTCGACCTTGGACCCCAAAATATAGACCAAAACCTAATATAATAAATTTTGCGTATTCTTACAGAAGTAGCTCAATGACTTCATTAACCATAACAGGTCAACACAAGTATAAACCGTATGTTGTTTAATGGGCTACCCCAACAACTGCAACGTGCAACGACAAAATTGATAAATACTTGTATATATAAGTCAGTAGAAATTCGAGATAATACAAATAGATTATTTGTAACAATTATCCTAAAACCTCTGCAATCACATTAAGACAACTACTTACCTCTTCAGTCACATTAGGAAATCACATACCAATAAATATTTTAATTTAAGGAGCCCAACACGGATGCATGACATTTTTAACTTGTCTCTGCATGTCCGACATCCGATACTGGCATGCCAAGCTCCAAAGCGCCATGAACCCAACATCAGATATAATACTTTGCTCCCACTTTTTCCCTTGAATCCTTCATCTCTCTGCTCATTCCACAGGGAAGCTTCCAAGGAAGATATATCATAAGCAGAAGGATATGTAAACCCTCCCCCTGCACTTCTACCATAGAGCTGTCTGTGCCTTGGACAAGACTAGTGCTAGGACATGACTTCAAGGAAAGCTGATCAGAGCAGTCCTTATTAAGACCAGACAGTGGTCTAATCTAAATGTTTGCTAGTTGTAACCAGCCGAAAACTGCAGTTAGATATTGCTACATGTTGATCATAATCTCCATTATGCCTCTGTATTGATAACGTAGGATGGTGCATACCAAGTAACTGATGAACAATATAATCAGATTGTCCGGTCAGTTCCCTAACACTTATATGTCGACAACAACGCCAGATCATAAATTTCTGTGTCCTTATATACTATCCAAGTTCAACAAAGCAGCTTAGACAATGCCATATTGACATAATAAAATTATCATTCTCCGGAGAGCGGAAGACCCTTCTGACCATCAAGGTGACCACTTTCCTTTCCTTTGACAGTTTTTGATGATATTTGTAAATTGCACATTACTAATTACCGAACATATGTTATCATTTTTTGTAAAATATGTGTTATCATTCTATTGATATTTATAAAATACATGTTATCTTTTTTTTTTTGCTTCATCTGGATTTTTACCGAACATTTACCAACCGAACTTTTGCCAAATCCCGAACTTTACCGAACATTTTCAAACAGCCCACCTCAAAATTTTGGGATAGCAACTTTGTTATTTGTTTGTTTGTTGCTATTGTCGTTGTTGTGCTTCCTAGATTCCAAGTAATTGCAGTAACGTAACTACAAAGAAACCGTTACACCAACAAGAGCAAACAAACATTTTAGATTCCAAAAATTGCCATGATTAATAGCTTTCTTAGTTAGATGGTCCCATCTGATAGATCCAACCCAGAAGAAACATACGAACTGCACAGCCATGGAAGGTTTAAAGCACCTAGTGATAAAACAAAGCATGCAAAAGAATTTCAGTTATGATGTACTGAAACCTTAAAGTGAAACCGTAAACATAAAATAAATGCTTCAATCTAGAGAGAAAATCTTAAGGCATTTGCGTACTCTGTAAAAGAGTATAGCAGGATATTTTAAACAGAAACCAAACCACCTCATACAAGCATTTCAAATAAACCCCTGATTTAATACCAACTGCCTCCAAATTAAGTGCAAAATAGACAGGAGATGATGATCTTTGCACGGTATTAAAGTTACCTTTAGGCCCTCTTTATACTGTGATTCAAATACGGCCATAGCAGCAAGGGAACCTGAACCCATTGTAGCGAATGGGAGAGTATCAGTGGAACCGTGAGGATATATCTGCATGCCGATAATTCATTCAACACGCCATTCAGAAGATAAAAGTAGAGAAGGTTAACAAAGAGAGAAAAAATTTACTCACTGTATGCAAATGCGGTCCTGTAACATCAACCCCTCCAAGGACCAAGGCAGCACTAACATGACCTTGGTAACTGTAAGATAAAAATATCACATTAAAGTATGATGAAGCAATCATTGCATGTATAAAGAGTAACCTACTTGATAAATGACAAAGACTGTTACCCAAACAAGTGTGTCTTTAAGAGAGTTAGAGCAGTAACAACTCTCGACTCTCGCCCGGTTGCATACCGGTGCAACTGCAGCTGAGAGCTGATCATATCTACAGGAAAGGGGATAAGGTAGCTTCTTCTCAATCAAAAGTTGCATGTTTAACATTAAAATCCAAAAAAAAGCAATATATTGAAATATAGTACTTAACACTTGCAGTACTTTACATCTTTCAAAACGCACCTGTTACTGCCTCTGTGTCAGCAGCTGTCCCTGCTCCACAGCAGTAAATATTCGGTGCCATATAATGGATTTTCTCACAGTTCTTATCAGCAACTATAGGACCTTCAGTCGCCCTGGTATCCGCTCCAAGAATAACACCATCCTGAAGGCAAAATTGAAAATTATGAGTTCACAAATTACTCAAGAACCACCTTTGTTCAATGTATTATAAGAAGAAGAAACACAAATTATCAGCAATGAACTAGTATCTGCTACCAATGTATGATCTGATGCACAAGTCGTCGTCATCATCATCCAAACCTTCTCCCATCAGAAAGAATAAGAAAGCTCCGTACAAGATTTGACAATTTATGACGGGTTGTCGGCCTAGTGTCAACCCTCTATGTTGGGGACAAATTCCTAGCCAAGGAAGCTATGAGCATGAGAGAGCCATGCCATAAATTTAAGTGGTCGATTGGCAGGTAAGTAGATCTACCTTTTGGATTGTAGTTTAAACTCATGCAAACAAGGAACACCCTCCAAACTCCCCTAGACTATAAAGAGTCTGGACGAAGAGGTAAAATGATGCAATTTGCCATAGGGAATTGCATTCATCTCTATGACACAACGCCAAAGAGTAAGGAATGGCCCTCTCAAATATGATGCACAAGTGCATGAGTAAAAATGTGCAAAAAACTGGGGCGCAAAAATCAATTGCATACTTATTATTCGATTTGGCAAGAAGCCTAGGAAACTACCATAACCATTTTGTAAATCAATTAAAGCCTATGCAAATTTATTTCTTTAAGTGTCTCTATCAATGCTTCTTTTAGTAATGGCTATAACAATAGGCCTATGAAGTTCTTGATTTAAGTGTCTCTATCAATCCTTCTCTTAGTAATGGCTATAACAATAGGCCCATGAAGTTCTTCAATCAATCACTCTGGTAAGTACTAAATAGGCATAGCTTTCAATAGTCCTTTGTAGCATAAATACCTTCAAACTAACTACCCTTTCTTCCGTCTTGCTCAATTTGTCCCCAGAGTTCATAGTGTGGTTATATATTTCACTCCCAGAGAATAGGTAGAACTTTATCATATCACCTTAGTAGTTATAAGTAGGCACAGTCTCAAGCATTTTAAGTCTTTATTCCTTGGTTGAATAAGTTACTCAGTAAGAAAAAAAAAAATCATTCTTCTACCCAAGGTAACTAAAAAACTATATCATTGTAAGATATGATGCACAAATACATGATTAGAAATGTTGAAACAGAAACACAAAAATCATTGGCTTATTTTAAATATTTTTACTATGACAATTAAAACCTTCAATCAGCCGTAATGGCCTCTTTGGTAACTTGAAAGTGGGATGGAACGTGGCTGTAGTTCTGGATTTGGGATTGAATCCACCACCACTTGAGCATTAAAGTGGGATGGAACATTGGCTCACTTAGATCTTGGTGTAGGAGGCGTGAGCATTAAATGTTGTGCACTTTCTTGTCGGCTGAATTTGGAGTTGCCCACATCCACTTTACTCTTAGGATGTGGGGGAGAAACTCTTCGAGAAGTGAATTTTTTAATTCTTTCATAATTAAAAATTAATTTATAGCTAAGAACTGATAAGTTAATAATCCTATTCCATGTTGCACGGAAACGGATTTGATACGACACGACGACATGACGACACGAATTTGATATGACACGACGACATGGATTTGATATGGCACAACGACATGGATTCGACATCTATTTTTGTGTCCTATTGTATTTCGGAGTGCCATGGCGTGTCCGATATGACATGGACAACATGAATTTTGGAGTATCCATGCTTCTTAGATATTATTTTGTTAACAATAAAATTGAATTTCTTAATTACAACAACTATTTAACATAAATAAAAATTTAGTTAACTATAAAAATGTAATTAATTGTCAATTTAATTATAGAATTAATTAGTTATTAATACTATTATTACATGGTTAGGACACTTAGTAAATAATATAGTTAACGATAGAGGTACTATCGGACGACGATGCGATATAGATATATCGTGCTTGAATCTTGAGGAATGGATCGAACGGAGATTCAAATGATCGGTTGTGATTCGAATAATCGTTTCGAAGATTTATCGAGTAACTTCATCCCTGAGTGGTGTATAGGATAGCCTTGGGGATGTTGATCGATTTAGAATCGGGGTGCCAATGAGTCTCAACAAGCATTGCGGTAGTGCAGAGCCTTAGAATGAGTTTTACGGAGTTAGTAGTGATCTTGATGTCTCGTGCGAGATTGATCCAAGTGAACTAGAAACGATGCACATCGGATTGGAATTGCACGGAGTATGAGTTGCAAAGTGATAAAAGTGGATAGATCGAATCGAAAAAAAAAGTTAAGGCATAATGAAATTGATGACTTAGTCGAGGAATCAATATGGACCATATACGAAAATGTTGATACAGAACTGAACGGAATAGAATTTCGAATTTGACTAAAGAAAGATAGTACGATGGAAAGATAGCGTGCATGGAAAGGTTTGATTGAAGATACGAGAATGACTCTAAAGATCTAAGAAGAAATTGCTCAATGATTTGAGTTAGTGTAGAACGATGCGATTTGAGAAAAAATGTTGCTCGATGACTTAATGTAGACAGATGAACATACGTGATTTTGGGTTTGAACGAATTGATCATGTAACTAGTACGAAAGATAGTTATAACAAAATTGATCTTGAATTTGTAAGAGCTGATTGTATATCCAGTTCGGATGATAGCATTGGTTGCACGACTCGGAGTTTATTGCAAAAGAAAGATCGTCAGGTTGTGTATATCATCGATGGTATTGAGGCGTATGAAAGATCGATGTGCGATAACTCGGGAGTACTCTGAGTCGAGGAATGATGATCGTGTAAAATGTTATTGTTCATATGGATTCTATACTTTGGAATTTTGATAGAAATGAATGTTGGATGACTTGATATGATGAGCTTGAAGTTTGCGTGAATGGATACTACTCGGATTATGCGAAACGAAAATATTGACGGGTTTGATCATCATTGTGATAAGAGTCATTATGACTCAGAAAATTTGATAGGCGATCTTGCGATTTTATGACAAGATAGATGCACGAGATTGATGATTAGTAGATTTGGAAATTTAAGTGATGTTACGATGGATGAATCATGATTGATGTTATGCGGCTTGACAATTGAAAATTGACATTGCGACTTGTGATCGGTGGATTATGACTTGTGATTTTGTAATCGAGATATACAAATTTGGATTGATAGGTCTGTTAAACGAATTAAGGATTGTGAGTTGAAAGCTATGAGTTTGCGTCGTTGAACCATGTCGTGGTCGACGATGATCATGGAACAATTTACCCTAGGAATGGCTTTGCTGAATGACTCGGACCCCTTGGACTTAAAGTTGCGAATGCGAATAAGAGAAATCTATGCTTGAAGTTTAGAAATTGGAGTGATGCGAGCTTGGGTAGGAAGACCATGTACTATCGACTATGGTTTGACCTTAGGATTGGGGGGTGAGTATTTGATGTTGGTTGCACGGGATGGTGTATGACTTTGACTTTAGCCTTGGTTAGCCTAGCGATTAGGCAGACGTCCCTATGTCGAGAGTTAGAATTATACGATCGACCTTAACGAAAATCACCTGGGTAGATTATAGAGCTGGGGTAGCTAGTTTGTAGAAATGAGGCTTGAATATTGGATAGAAGTGATTTTGAAGAGTTGACGATTGATAGGATCGAATATTGGTTTCGGATAGATAGATGGTTTGCGAATCGAAGAAGTCAAAGTGAGTTCTTGAGTGGAAATTGCACTGTCAATTTGGTTTGAATTCTCTATCACGAAGCTTGGCTGAAATACATATATTTGGGAGACGCCTTAAATATGTGCACGATCCAACTAAACTGGTGTGTTGAATTGAAATAAGATTAAAGATTGATCGGATGAGTTATCATATGTTGATTGAACAAATCGAAATTATTGGACCGGATTTTGAGTATATAGGAAAGTTAGTGATTGAAGATGAATTTGTGTTAATGAAATCGAATGTGTCTCGAGGATTGAATGAAAATAGAAGTTTACTTGATCGGATTGAAACGATATTATCGGGAATGAAAATCATATTTTGAAGAGCGTATTCGAGATGTACAAGATAAAAGATTCGAATTTTGATGGATGGTTCAAAAGGTTTGGAAAACTTCGGAACATAGAACGTAGACGAGGCGAATGATAACTTCGAAAGATAGTGGAATTGGTTAGCGAGAATTGAGATCGATACGTATGATTTTGTTTGAGGCATTAATGTAGTCAAGTCTGAAGGATTGGATTGGATTTGAAATTGAATACTTAAGGATTATCGGGATTTAGTTAAGGGGTAACACTGGATTTCGAATAGGAGATTATGGGTAAAAGACTTGGTAACGTGCTTCGGAATGATTGTGGATATTACTCAGGTGGTTTACCGTAGAGTTAAGTTGCCCGTGTGTGTGCTACGAGTTATAAAATACCCCGTGTTTTGAGATGTAGCAGCGCGAAGCACATTATGGATACAGATATGGCTTGATGATTATGTTGCGAAATAGTTGGATTGTCCAGAAAGACTTAGTTATTCAAGAAAAGTTGGCTAAGGCATGAGCGCGACTCTGAGTGATGAACGAGTAGGAAGTATGTGTTCGAGAGATCTTTGATGTATGCCAGATGAATGCAAGTTGAGTATAAACGATAAGTCGATGAGTGTGTACTCAGTAAGTTTCAAGGGTGAAACTTTTTCTGAGTGGTGTATTATGTAGTGCCCCGTCTTGCTCAGTTCAACCGGAGGAATCGAAACGCAACGGCGTTTGAACTTAATCATGCAACAGCTTGCTCGAAGTCCCGCTCGGCCGAGGCAACTCCTCGCTCATGTGGGTGACTTCGGTGAACTTGCCTCAGCTTGACCTTCACACTAATAAATGGAAATTTTTACTGCACTGGATAAGCATGATAATAAAAGAGATGAATCCACATAACTAAAGGAATAATCTCATTATGGAGCCTAAACCTAAGATTTGGCTATAGCAAAGACATGTGCTTCGGTACAAAATTTGGCATCGTGTTTGAGTCGTTAACACAAGTTCTACAAGTTTGGGATTGAGTCGTCGAGTTTGAAGCATGAAAGGCCGTAAGGTAAGAATAGGTAAGTCACAAAAAATTTCGAGGCACGGCCTCGACGTTAAATACGAATGGGCTTATGGTACAACCACTGAGTAGCGAGGCACGCCCTCGATGATGTTACACGAAGGAATTTTATGGCATGACCATGTCGTTGCAACACGAATAGGCCAAGAGTCTGTCTTGAAACTGATCCTAAGGTAAGATTAGAAAGACCACAAAAGAATAGTTTGGAGTCACTAAAATAACGTGTTGGTTTTGTATGGGTGGACGAGGGACCCACTCACCAGTACGGTTGCGCACTGATACCCCACCAGTCTTCATGTGCAGGTTCAGGTATCAGCACGCTCGAGGCGGAGCTTGCTTGGATGCGCTGAGGCATGGAGTTCCTTGGCGTTTCGAGACGTGCGACCACATTGAAATCTTCACATATACGGGACATAATGTATTGACATTGCCATCTGAAGCATCCGCAAGTGGCAAGCCTTGGACCTTTGTGTTGAGAGAGAGAGAGTTGAGTGATTGTATTCAGCGAGATTGATATCTTGAATGATTGTAATCTTGACCTCGTGCCTCTGTAAATTATGCTGATTATTATTAAAAGTTCTGATTTTGTTTGAATACTTGTGTTTCCCCTATTATTCAATGCTTCTACTTTGGAACATATGTGCGACGATCCCATAGCTTAGCCTGTGTAATTGGCCATTATGGTATTGCCTTGCGCGGGCGCAACCTAGGCTCACGCGGCATTATGCCCAAGCGAGGACGATCGGTTCTGCGGAAGCAGGACGTGACATAGTGGTATCAGAGCACGGCTTTACGTCCTTGGACTTTCGATTGAATTCTTTAGAACTCTGATGTTGTTGCTTTTGAAATCAATGTTATTGACCCTCTCTCTCAATGTTCCGCGGGTTCCATACAATAAGTCTATATTTTGTAAAATCTCATGAGAAAAAATATACTTAAATAAAGATGGTTTCACGTAAGGCACGGTGGGCTGAGTTGAGCTGGGCAATATATACCAAAAATATGCGTCGATATAAGCAATTGTGTGCAGGAACAAAAATATTTTTTGTTGGGACCGAGTTGGACTCGAATTACAAATTGTTGGGTAGTTAATGATAGAGGTACTATCGGACGACGATGTCATCGATGTGATATAGATATATCGTGCTTGAATCTTGAGGAATGGATCGAACGGAAATTCAAGTGATCGGTTGTGATTCGAATAATCGTTTTGAGGATTTATCGAGTAACTTCATCCCTGAGTGATGTATAGGATAGCCTTGGGGATGTTGATCGATTGAGGATCGGGATACCAATGAGTCTCAGCAAGCATTGTGGTAGTGTAAAGCCTTAGAATGATTTTTACGGAGTTAGTAGATATCTTGATGTCTCGTGCGAGATTGATCCAAGCGGACTAAAACGACGTGCATCGGATTGGAATTGTACGGAGTATGAGATGGAAAGTAATAGGAGTAGATAGATCGAATCAAGGAAAAGTTAAGACATAATGAAATGGATGACTTAGTCGAGGAATCAATATGGATCATATACAAAAATATTGATACGGAACTGAACTGAACTGAATATAATTTCGAATTTGACTAAGGAAAGATAGTACAATGGAAAGATAGCGTGCATGGAAATGTTTGATTAAAGATACGAGAATGACTCTAAAGATCTAAGAAGAAATTGCTCGATGATTTGAGTTAGTGTAGAACGATGCGATTTGAGGAAATATGTTGCTCGATGACTTAAGGTAGACAGATGAACATACGTGAATTTGGGTTTGAACGAATTGATTATGTAACTAGTACGGAAGATAGCTATAACGAAATTAATCTTGAATTTGTAAGAGCTGATTGTATATCCAGTTCGAATGATAGCATTGGTTGCACGACTCGAAATTTGTTGCAAAAAGAAGATCGTCAGGTTATGTTTATCATCGATGGTATTGAGGTGTATCAAAGATCGATGTACGATAACTCAGGGGTACTCTGATTCGAGGAATAATGATCGTGTAAAATGTTATTGTTCAGATGGATTATATACTTTGGAATTTTGATAGAAATGAATGTTGGATGACTTGATAAGATGAGCTTGAATTTGCGTAAACGGATACTACTCGAACTATGCGAAACGAAAATATTGACGGGTTTGATGATCATTGTGATAAGGGTCGTTATGACTCAGAAAATTTGATAGGCGATCTTGTGATTTTATGACGAGATAGATGCACGAGATTAATGATTAGTACGTTTGAAAATTTGAGTGATGTTACGATGGATGAATCATGATTGATGTTATACGGCTTGAGAATTAAAAATTGACATTACGACTTGTGATCGGTAGATTATGACTTGTGATTTTGTGATCGAGATATACAAATTTGGATTGATGGGTCTATTAAACGAATTGAGGATTGTGAGTTGAGAGCTGTGAGTTTGTGTAGTTGCACCATGTCGTGATCGAGGATGATCGTAGAACGATTTACCCTAGGAATGGCTTTGTTGAATGACTCGAACCCCTTTGACTTAAAGTTGCGAATGCGAATAGGAGAAATCTATGCTCGAAGTTTAGAAATTGGAGTGATGCGAGCTTGGGTAGGAAGACCATGTACTATTGACTATAGTTTGACCTTAGGATTGGGGGTGAGTATTTGATGTTGGTTGTACGGGATAGTGCATGACTTTGACTTTAGCCTTGGTTAGCCTAGTGGTTAGGCAGACGCCCAGTATCGAGAGTTAGAATTGTGCGATCGACCTTAGTGAGAATTGCCTCGGTAGATTATAGAGCTGGAGTAGCTAGTTTGTATAAATGAGGCTTGAATATTGGATAGAAGTGATTTTGAAGAGACGATCGATAGGATCGGATATTGGTTTCGGATGGATAGATGGTTTGCAAATCGAAGAAGTCAAAGTGAGTTCTTGAGGGTGGAAATTGCACCTGTCAATTTGGTTCAAATTCTCTATCATGAGGCTTGGTTGAAATGCATATATTTGGGGGACGTCTTAAATATGTGCACGATCCAACTGAAGTGGTGTGCTGAATTCAAATAAGATGAAAGATTGATCGGATGAGTTATCATATATTGATTGAACAAATCAAAATTATTAGACCAGATTTTTAGTATAAAGGAAAGTTAGTGATTGAAGATGAATTCATGTGTGAATGAAATCAAATGTGTCTTGAGGATTGAATGAAAACAAAAGTCTACTTGATCGGATTGAAACAATATTATCGGGATTGATAATCGTATTTTGAAGAGCGTATTCGAGATGTGCAAGATAAAATATTTAGATTTTGATGGATGGTTCAAAGGGTTTGGAAAACTTCGGAAGATGAAACGTAGACGAGGCGAATGATAACTTCGGAAGATAGTGGAATTGGTTAGCGAGAACTGAGTAGCGATACGTATGATTTTGTTTAAGGCATTAATGTAATCAGGTCTGAAGGATTGGTTTGGATTTGAAATTGACGACTTGAGGATTATCGAAATTTGGTTAAAGGGTAACATTGGATTTCGAATAAGAGATGGTGGGTAAAAGAGTTGGTTACATGTTTCGGAATGATTGTGGATATTGCTCGGGTAGTTTACTGTAGAGTTAAGTTGTCCGTGTGTGTGCGACGAGTTATAAAATACCCCGTGTTTTGAGATGTAGCAGCTCAAAGAGTATTATGGATAGAGACATGGCTTGATGATTATGTTACGAAATAGTTGGATTGTCCAGAATGACTTAGTTATTCGAGGAAAGCTGGATAAGGCATGAGCGCGACTCTGAGTGATGAACGAGTAGGAAGTGTGTTCGAGAGATCTTCGAGGTACGCCAGATGAAAGTCGAATATAAGTGACAAGTCGATGAGTGTGTACTCAGTAAGTTTCGAGGACGAAACTTTTTCTAAGTGGTGTACCGCCCCGCTTAATTCAACCAGAGGAATCGAAACGCAACGACGTTTGAACTTAGCCATGCAATGGCTTGCTCGAAGTCCAGCTCGGTCGAGGCAACTCCTTATTCATGTGGGTGGCTTCGGTGAACTTGCCTCAGCTTGGCCTTCACACTAATAAATAGAAGTTTTTACTACACTGAATAAGCTTGATAATAAAAGAGATGAATCCACATAGCTAAGGGAATAATCTCGTTGTGTCAAATGTGTATAGAACTTGAAAGTGTTAGTTTGTTGCCTAGATATCAATCCACGATAGTTTTCAAAGTGGACACTCGGTCTTTTGACCGCACGTATTGAGTTAAGCAAAGTAACGCCACGGGCTATCGACTTCTTGTCATAGCAGGCACTGTCCCACGGTTCAACGGCTTGGTATAGCCACACGTTCCCATGGTTTCAAGGCTCGTCATATAGTGTATGACTTGGGCGGTAATGTCGCACAGAACAATTGGTTTAAGACACGAAACACGATTGGTTCAATGATAAGTATGCCACGGTCTATGGCACTTATGGAACGCGTTCTGTTCAAGTAGAAAAGCTATGCAGTAGCCGTTTCTTGGATTTCAAAGAATGGAAAGTTCACGCGACCGTTTGTCTCCGAGGCGGTCCCTCATTTGGGAGTCTTCAACAAAGCATGGAAAGTATGGTTTATAAGCACGATTTGGAAAGGGTTTGAGTCATACGACAAATTAGTCCATGAATTTATGTGAGTCTAGATATTCCCGTAGGTGCGTGGTCATGGACAACTTGTGCACAAGGGCGATATTTCTTCGGACGACAACCTGGGACCACAGGACCGATCCGGCCATGGATGAAACACAGTATAGTTAATGCTGGGTAGGCAACCAGAAATTCAATGGACTTTCAATGGAACTAGCTACCTGCATTGATCGATCCACCGTCTCTCTTAGTCCAAGATGGTTTGTCATGCCAGTAACCTTTCATATAGATGAGTCAGTCTGCTGAGCGGCAATCCTTATGCACGGTGTCGGTTGAGTCAAGAAGTATATGCACGGAACAAATGAGTAAAGGAAGGGTGCACATTATGCAATACAATTATGGAGCCTAAGATTTGGCTATAGGAGAGACACGTGCTTCGACACAAGATGTGACATCGTGTTTGAGTCGTTTACACATGTTCCACAAGTTTGGGGTTGAGTGGTCGAGTTTGAAGCATGAAAGGCCGTAAGGTAAGAATGGGTAAGTCATACTGAATTTCGAGGCACAGCCTCCACGTTGAGACACGAATGGGCTTATGGCACAACCACTGAGTAGCGAGGCACGCCCTCGATGTTGTTATACGAAGGGAATTTTATGGCACGACCATATCGTTGCAACATGAATAAGCCAAGAGTCTATGTCTTGAAACTGATCTTAAGGCAAGATTAGAAAGACCGCAAAAGAATAGTTTGCAGTCACTAAAATAACGTGTTGGTTTTGTATGGGTAGGCGAGGGGCTCACTCACCAGTACGGTTGTGTACTGATATCCCACCAGTCTTCATGTGCAGATTCAGGTATCAACACGCTCGAGGCGGAGCTCGCTTGGGCGCGCTGAGACATGGAGTTCCTTGACGTTTCGAGACGTGCGGCCGCGTTGAAGTATTCCCCTATACGAGACATAATGTGGACATCGCCTTCTGAAGCATCCGCAAGTGGCAAGCCTTGAACCATTGTGTTGAGAGATGAGAGAGCTGAGTGATTGTATTCAGAGAGATTAAGAGCTTGAGTTATTGTAATCTTGGCCTCGTGCCTTTGTAAATTCTGCTGATTATTAATAAAAGTTCTGATTTTGTTTGAATACTTGTGTTTTCTCCATTATTCAATGCTTCTGCTTTGGAACTTCTGTGCGACGATCTCGTCACTTAGCCTGTGTAATCGGCCGTTATGGTATTGTCTTGCGCGGGCGCAACCTAGCCTCGCGTGGCATCACAACCAAGCGAGGACGATCGGTTCTGCGGAACCGGGTCATGACATATGTTGTATGCAAGCATGGCGCAATTGTGTGGTTACGCCAATAGGAATGGCGTAAGAAGGCTACACAGTCTTTTGCTTTGGTGATTTAGTTTTTTTTAAAATTGATTCATATTTTTTAAAAAATGAACTCATCCAAATTTTGCCATTATTATTGGCGATTTAGCCATGAACTGCCATAAATGGGTCAACACGCCAAATGACTTGGTGATTTGCTCTGCAGCCCGCCAACTAGCTCCAACTTGCCAACCGAGTTGGCAGTCTGCTCTCCATCCCGTCAACTGATTTGGCAAAAATTACCATTTCGCCAACTGATCGGCTTTCGTCCATCATTCTAAAAATATATGGAACTTTTCCCTTGACATGCTATTTTACCTAAAATTCTCCCCTCTATGTGAAATTTTTTGTTAATATTACTATAGTGCACTTCACTTTATGCTTACTACTTTCTTATTCTAACCAAACACGTTTGGTATTACTAGGGTAGAAGAAAGTGCATGGATTCCATGCACTTTCCACCTCACGAAAGTCTAAATCCAAATCTTCCCTCACTTATGGTTTACCAAGCAAACCCTAATTTGAAAATCTACTAAACTAACGAAATCTAAGTTCTCTCGTTCGTTACATTGGACAATTTCCTAATCTAAATATTTTGAGTATTTTCAATTCTAGGCTTGCCAAAGCTCTAACTTGAAGGGCTATAAATTTAATTTGCAGCATCAATTTTGGTAAATGTTTAAAAAGGTGCACAGACATGCCTCGAGGTGCTTCAGAGTAAGCTCGCCAAGGTGCTTCTATTATGCTTTTGATCTCAAGAAGTGTACACTCCAAACCATGAAGCATGCTTTAAGTACTCCCCCAAGCCTCAATGCTTCTTTTAGGAGAGAGACGTGCCTCAGATACCAAATGTAAAGTTTAAAAATAAATAAAGAAAAGGCATGTTTTTATACTAAACTTGTCGACATAAAAAAAAAGACAACATTCAAATCAACAAAATGTTTTGAACTTTTCGAAGCATTAGATTATGTTTATGATCATGATTCAGTTTTTTGTATACCTTGTTGTACTTGCAATGTTGCACAGAGGACTGTATCAATGTCAGTATCCTTATCAAAGTATCCGACATGCATCTTCCTCGACAATTATGTGCAATATGGCTTGTATGTATCTAGGCTCCTAAGGGGCCCAAAATATAGCTTAAAATGATTTGTCATGGTCATGACCGTGCCATATGCAATTGAGAAGTAGGAAGGTAAGCTTACTTTAAAGTGAATAAATTGGAAGTTTTGGAACCTAGTTACTATTAAAAAAAACATACTTAAACCCTTGGATATATATTATATTACAATCTAACATATATATATATTCTGGAAATTGCTGAGAAACCTAATTTCGGGGTGGGCTTTTATGAAATGCCCACCCGCTGGATGAGTTTTATGAAATACCTAGAATTAAGTATTTTCACGTTAAATATTCCAAGATTCCCTTTTAGATGCCACCCGCTGAAAACTGCTATTTTTATAATACCAAAACCAAGGTTCAAAATATCGGTATCGGTATCGGTATCGGACATTTTGTACGAGGATCAGTATCGGAAGTATCGGCGGTATCGGCGGTATCGGATCGGAGTATCGGATTTTTGGTATCGGGAGTATCGGCAAAATTAAATAATTAGAAAAAAAAAATTAGGAATTTTTTAAACATATTTAAGCATTATTTAAATATTTTTAACTTTTTTAATTATTATAATTGATTATTCGTACTAATTACTATGTCATTAATTGATTAAATAATTATTAAAAAAATCAGAATTTTTTTAAACATATATCGGATTTTTGGTATTCGGTAGTATCGGCAGTTTTTTTAAGTTTTTTTTAAACATAGTCATCATTTGTGATTGGTTTAACTGCGATATACAAGATTACAACTTTTCTTCATTTCCGTATTTTTAGTTTCAATTTTACTATGTCATTAATTGTTTATTCGTACTAATTGAATCTTGTATTGTTTTATTACCACAGGTTCAAATTTTGACGAATTAAGAAGCATAAAGGGAGGCACAAGAGATTAGAAGCAATGCAAATGGCTGGACGAGACAAAAGTCACAAGACCCATTGTTATATAATTAATAATTATATTTGTTCAGACATTTTTAAAATTTATGTAAATAAAAAATTATTTATAATTTTATATCTAGAATTTTAGTTTTATGCATTGTTACAAATGGTTACAATATAATCCATGATCCAATTATTTTGTTTCAAAATATACGGAAATAAAATTAGCTAAATGATTTATTTTGAATTTAAAATTTCAACAAAAAATACTTGGCCAGAAAAATTCATTGGGACTCTGGCCTATCCCTTTCTTTTTATTTCATGAATAAAAATCTTTTACAATATGTATGAAGTACATGTCATAAAGTGTACAAATAAAAGAATGAATACAAAAAATGAATATAAAAAATGAATACAAATGAATACAAATATATCACTAAAATGGTTCGTAATTATCGTAATTGTCCCGATATGGTTGTTGGTTATAAGGATAGTAGAGATTGATATCTGTATTATTGAAAAAACTTGTCATGTTGAGGCCATCAAATGTAGAAGGTTGTTCTGCGGCTTGTGCCTCTGGAGTATTGTATGGATAATAACTTGTAAATGAACTATCATATGTGGTGTTGTAATTGTCCGAAGGAGTAGGCACATCACGATAGCTAGATCCTCCAGCATATACATCATCCATACGGTGCTCTCTAGGTTGATGATCACTTGACCAGTCTCCAGAGTATTCATGTGACTGGTCTCCAGGATTTTCATAGTCATGTGACTGGTAAACACCAGTCGGAAGTGTAGCTCCATCTCCTCCACTATCAGTACTGTCGTCTTTATCGCTGTCGACCTGTCGAGATGGTACATTTGGTGTTTTCTTTCTTTTTTCAGGCCTTCGAGCATTTGCGGCAGTATCTTGTGGATCGATATCCAAGTTATCATCTAACCATTCATTATCTCTACCATCCAAGACTGGTGCTTCTTTTTCTCTAGTCCAAGCTGCGAGTGGATCTTGATCGTGAAATATCTCATCCAAATCTATAACATTTTGATCATCTCCTGATCTTTGTACATTTCGAACCCTCAATCTCATATTATAATGGACGAAAACCAGTTTTTCTAGTCTCGCCATTGTAAGTCTATTGCGGGGACGAGTATGGATGAGAGAAAATGTTGTCCAGTTCCTTTCACAATTGGAGGAGGACACTGTTTGACTCAGGATGCGCACAGCTAATCGAGTCAAATTTGGAGCATCCTCCCTAGCATATATGGACCACCACTCAGCTACAAAAGTAATAAAATATGTTAGTTTCTGTAAATATTTAACTTTATCTAATAAATATTTTGAAGTATTAAGTTATTAACTACTACTACCAGGGAGACATCGAGTTACAGCACATCGAGTTACCATACTCCTTCCCCCTACCTCTGGAATATTTCTCACCTCCTCCTCACGATAGACGACCGACTTTGATCGGGCACCTAACGTCGGACCCCTGCTAGACCCTCCTCCTCTCTCCCCTACACTCCAACGACTACTCCATTGCCCAGCTGCATGTTCTCTCCTACTTTCTCTCATGTCCCTTCTAAGGTCCGCGTATTCGTCAGCATCATCTTCTTCTTCTGAGGAATCTCCTTGACGAGCTGTTCTTGTCAACTCCTCATCTACTAGTTGCTTTCTTCGGTCGGCTATTAATTTATCTTTTTGTTTACCCTCGACGAGCAACAGCATTTCTCTTCTTGTCTCAAGTGGTACTTCAGGACACGATGCTACGTTTCCTTTAATACCAGCTAAGTGTTGTTTGAGACGCGTAACTCCTCCGTCCATCTTTTTCCCACAATAGTTGCATTGCACCTTCCTCCTATTTCCTTCAACACACTTGCCATGGTTCCAACCAACATCCATTTCCTCCACCGTGCGACTTTTCGGCGCCATTATATAATCCTAAAAATAAAACAAAAAAAACGTTACATACAATAATAAAAAAACGTTACATGCAATAATAAAAAACGTTACATGCTATATATATATATATTTAGTTAGTAAAAAAAAGTTAGTTGAGTATATATATATATATATATATATATATATATATATATATATATATATATATATATATATTAAAAAAAAACAAAAGTTAGTTGAGTATATATATATATATATATATATATATATATATATATAGTAAGTTAGTTAGTTTGATACAATTAGGTAGTAAAAGAAAAAAACAAAAGTTAGTTGAATATATATGTTAGTTAGATACAATTAGTTAGTAAAAAAAAAGAACAAAATTACCATATATATATATATATATATATATATATATATATATATATATATATATATATATATATGTAAAAGAAAAGAAAAATTACCATATATATATATATATATATATATATATATATATATATATATATATATATATATATATATAAAAGAAAAGAAAAATACCCCACACACACACACACACACACACACACACATATATATATATAAAAAAAAAGAACAAAATAATATATATATAAGAAAAGAAAAATTACCCCATATATATATATATATATATATATATATATATATATGTAAAAGAAAAGAAAATTTACCATATATATATATATATATATATATATATATATATATATATATATATATATATATATATATAAGAAAAGAAAAATACCACACACACACACACACACACACACACACACACACACACATATATATATAAAAGAAAACAAAAATTACCATATATATATATATATATATATATATATATATATATATATATATATATATATATATATATTTATAGACCATATATATATATATTACAATATATTATTGTTAGTAAAACTGTAAAAGAGTTAGTATAATACTATATATGTAGAATAATTAATAAGTTAGTAAAAAAAAAGCATATATATGTAAGTTAGTGTTATATATATATAGAATGCTATTCTGAACATAAGGCTTAAGTTGGCCTGCTGGTCAGTGTTGTTCATGTGTTCCAGAGTCTTCTGTTGCGTCTGGGTTCGAGTTCGAGCGCTCACGCGCTTGTTTTTTTTTTTTTTTTTTAATAAAAAAAAAACCCTAACTTTACTTTAAAAGACGCTGGAGAGAGAGAGAGAAAACATTTCTCTCACGAAATGTTTTCTCTCCGCCGCTCTGCCGCCTCCACCATCTTCCCTCCGCCGCTCCGCCGCTCTGCCGCCTCCACGTTTTTCTCTTCCTCTCCACCACCTCCACACCGTCCGGAGGAGCAACGGCGAAGGCGGTGGAGGCGGCAACCGGTGTTGACGAAGGCGGCGACAGCGACGGCCAAAGCGGCGACACCGACGGCCAAGGCGGCGACGGCGATGGCCAAGACAACGACGACGGAGAAATTACCTTCTGAAAACGAGGTAACTTCTAGATCTTCCCAATTTTTTGTGTAATTGATTTTTTTTTCTTTGTTGCTGTGGTGCTTTCATGTGCTCCGTTGATCTATTTATAGTATTTTTCTGTGAACTGTGACAAATTTTTCATTATTGAGTTCTCTGTTGGATGTGATCGTGCTTTTTTCTGGTCGGGGAATCTTTCCGGTTTTCTTCATTTAGGGTTTCGGCTCGTATCGGGCTCGTATCGGCCGTATCGGCTCGTATCGGCCGTGTATCGGCCGATACGGTCCGATTCACACCATTCTGTAGCGTTCTCGGCCGATACCGATATTTTGGGGAAGTATCGGATCGGCGAGAGTCAAAACCGATCCGATACGGCCGATACGTATCGGTATCGGCCGATACTTTAAACCTTGACCAAAACTACCCCTCCGCGCGAATTGGTCATCTATATGTATTTGAATTCAAAAAACTCAGATCTGGATTGCGATTTTCGTCTTCTTCTTCTTCACGGGAAATCTGAATTCCATTGCTCTCATCTTCAGCAGAGATCGCAAAGATCGTTCGTAGTTTGGTGTGCTTTTCTTCAGTCGAACTCAGATCATCGCTCGTCATCATCATCACCATCATCATCATCTTCATCGTGAAGACATTTGAAGTTTTCCGACGATTAGGTCAATTGTGGAGAGAAGATCTTTCTTCTTCTTTTCCATAAGGATTATCATCGTTTTGAAAGAAGAACGAAACTCTTTATTTCTGACAAAATTTTTCTAAAAAAAAATATTCTCCGTGTCAAAACCACGGAGAATGACCATTCTCCATGCTAAAATGACGGAGAATGACTATTCTCCGTTTTAAAAACCACGGAGAATGGCATTCTCCATGTTAAAAACCACGGAGAATGACAATTTTCTATGAGTTTTAACACGGAGAATGCCATTCTCCGTGGTAAAGTGACGGAGAATGGCCATTCTCCGTCATTTTAGTACGGAGAATAGCTATTCTCCGTGGTTTTAACACGGAGAATGGTCATTCTCCGTCTTTTTTAATACGGAGAATGACCATTCTCCTCCATGTTAACACGAGATTGGTCATTCTCCGTGTTAATATCACGGAGAATGACCATTCTCCGTGTCGAAAAAGACGGAGAATGACCATTCTCCGTTGTAAAAAATAACGGAAAATGTCCATTCTCCTGCGTTTTAACACTGGAATGACCATTCTCCGTGCTAAATTATACGGAAAATGGTCATTCTCCATTTTATTTAACACGGAGAATGTCATTCTCCGTCTTATTTAACACGGAGAATGGTCATTCTTGACCATTCTTCGTGCTAAATTACACGGAGAATGGCATTCTCCGTGCTAAATTACACGGAGAATGGCATTCTCCGTATAAATTAAGACAGAGAATGGCCATTCTCCATCTAAATTATGACGGAGAATGGTCATTCTCCGTGTAATTTAGCACGGAGAATGACCATTCTCCGTGTAAATTAAGACGGAGAATGTCATTCTCCGTGTTACTAACACGGAGAATGGTCATTCTCCGTGTAAATTAAGACGGAGAATGTCATTCTCCGTGTTACTAACACGGAGAATGGTCATTCTCCGTGTAAATTAAGACGGAGAATGTCATTCTCCGTGTTACTAACACGGAGAATGACCACCCTCATGCGAAATTAACATTTTTTGTGTTCTAACACGGAGAATGGCCATTCTCCTGCATTTTATGGTTAGCTGAAACTTTGGAGGGCCATAACTTTTGACTGGGAGGTCGAAACGAGGTCCCGTTTGCAAAATGAGCGTATCGTCGAGGAGACTGAAAGTAACAGTTTCTCCGTTAGACGGCCTTCCGAAATTTTAAAATCGCAAAAAAAATGATGTTTGGACCTCCGTTTTAGCACTTTTGCCGTTTGTCTCGGTCTTTCCGAAATTTTCCGACGAGTTTTTGAAGATTTTTGAGGAGAAAACCTAGATTCGAAAGTGAGCAGCGTATGGAAGAAGATGAAGTATCGAAACATTTTTTTAAGAGCAGTTTCGTGGGTGTTTTCAATAAATTAAAAGGAAGGGCAAAAGGGTCATTTGGAACCCGCTTTGGATAAGTTTCTCTAATTCTGGGCACGCGATGAAAGTTTTTTTAGCGGTGGATTTTACATAAAACTTTTTTAGTTTTTGGGCATTCCATAAATTCTCCCATATATATATATATATATATATATATATATATATATATATATATATATATATATATATGATTTCACGTGCATACATTGTAAGGAAACGGCATGTATCGGTGACATAGCGATATTTAAAACATTTATGATATGCTAAGCTAGGTCACCCAAACACCTTCGTGTATGTACCACGTATCTGATGCGCATATATGTCGCATGTAAACCCCTTTGCACACATGATCGGGCATTGCTTCATTCAAACAATCTAAAGATCGATCTAGGTTTATGATAGATCTAATATATTCATGTATCTTGATCACCGGGCTCCTCTTATGACGACATAGATCTTTACCATATTGATCAACCTCATTTATCAATCTCATCAACCAATACGATCTCGATCTATAGAACCAAGAGTGTCGTACACAAGCAATAATCTATCACAAACATGTTGATCTAATCTAATTAGTATGAGTACTTTAGATTAGAATTTATCAGTATACCTTTTGTTGATGTCTTAACTGCACAAGTGTCCGATCTAACGATATCCACAAGGGCACGTCGATCACCAAGCAGTCCTAGTCACGAACACCTCCGCGATTATCGAAATTAGCAACCCAAACGTTCTCCCAAAGATCTCCTTGAAGCGGCTCCGGAGCCCAACTCTTGTGTTGTTGTTTGACGGTCGAATATCCGGTTCGGCGAAGCTACCCGAGAACATGAAGAGGAGATGAGGGAAGGGGAGAAGGGATTCTAGGGTTTTCTTATGGGGCTTCGCATGAATGCAAGACTAATTTCAGCAAATCCTTGTCCCTATCTTTATAGTTTTGGCAAGGGGTAGACATGGCAATTGCTAGGTCTCCTAATTAGGGTTAGAAATCCTAATTCCATATGAATCCTATATTTTCTAAGAATCTCCTAAAGGATTCTAGACTCTTCTAAAATACTCTAGATCTAGGTGCAATCTAATTCATAATAGATTTCCTATCATATATCTTACCCTATATGATTAATTAGGAGTTGACATAGCCAACATCTAATTGACTCCTATGCTAGCATGTGACAATATGGTTAACCTAGATCATGACCAAGTCAAAGTCTTGTGTGTGTGACCCATTAGGCTCAACATCAAGATGCTCGTATTGGATCTAATGATCCTGACCTACAGTGTGGTCGATTATCCAGTCAAATATCTGGTCTGTTGTGTGTTGAATATCTGTCATGTTGGTCTATCCATGAACACTTTCTTTGGGACACTTCTTGTTGGTCAAGTTTGACACCTAGCAGTGTGACATGGCCTTCGTATGGTGTAAGGATGTTTAGCGACATCCAGTCAAGAACCTATCCATGTACATTATCGGCAATTCATCTTTTTGTCATAGTACATCGTGACTAGACTAACAACACGAATAGTATGTCAACTCATATTCGTCGTAGTAACTATGTGTCTCCATCACGTATATTGTCGCTTATACATACTAAATAGGACTCCTCTACTCACACACCACCTTGCGCAACGATTTATTGAGTGTAACACGTCGGACCACATAGGACATTACTCGGTATATACCAGGAGTGACAGATTCCTTATCGGACATGTACTATCTTCATGGGTGATTCACCACATCCAATCTTTGTTCATCGTAACCCTTGGGTTCGCTGAAGACTCCAAGGTTGTAAAAGGCGCTAGGCGGGCGGCCACCCACCGCCTAGCGCCTAGGCGCTTCTAATATTAGGCGGTCGCCGCATATAAAAAAAATGATAATCTAGAAATTAAAAATATGCTTAAGTAACAATTATATAAAACAGACATTTTTCTGTTTCACATAACAAAACTATATTATATAAAACACAATAAAAAATTTTGTCACTGTGAACCATAATTTTCCTGTCACTGACTCACTATGTAACATGATTAATGTGTTCTCTGTGTTCTCTGTCACTGACTCACTTTGTTTAATGTTTCACTTTCACATTAAAAGAAAAACTCATTGTCTCGTGTCTCCTTTTTATTATGTGTCACAGTAGCACTCAGCAGCAGTTGCAACACTCAGTTGCTTACAAAAAGAAAAGAAGAGTGAAGAAGAAGAAAAAAAAACTTAAGCGGCACGATGTTGCAGCTCGCTGAGAAGAAGAAAAAGTGAAGAAGAAGAAAGAAAAAAAAGTTAAGAATAAGAAGAAGAACACTGAGAAGAAGAAGACAAAGAAGACTGACCTAGGCGGCTGCTGCTGCTTCTTCTTTTTTTTCTTTTCTTCTGAGTTCTGATGTTGCGGCTTCGATGCTGCTGCTTCTTTTTTCTTTTCTTCTGATGCTGCGGCTGGATGCTGCTGCAACTGGATGATGCTGCCTCTTTCTGACTTTTTTTTCCTTCTTTTCTTCTGACCTTTTTTTTTGGAAACTCACCTAGGCGGCCACCTCTTTCTCCGAGCGACTACGCCTAGGCGGCCACCCGACCACCTGGAGCCGTCTAGACAGGCGCCTAACACCGCCTTTTACGCATGGCCACCTACATGCCGATTCCGGCCGAATCTTGGACGATAACTGGTCATCCAGCGCCTAGGCGGCGCCCTGGAAGACTCATAGTCAAAATGTGGATACACAGTCATAAGATACTGTAATGGTCTCAGATCCGAAGACCACTTGCACTACTGATAAAGAATATTCCTATTGACACTAGCATACTTAATCCATTAGGAAATCATTCGTTAGTGGCATTTTCAATAAACTCGTTTAACTTACTGAGTATTCGTACTTTAGTTATGGTGTCAACTACACAAAACTATACAAGCAACTTAAGAAACTAGTTGCACTCATCGCATTAGTTCGACGCAGAGGACGTCGACTGACCGACCGGTATCACCAATGTCCTGCTTGGTGAACCTATAACCAAGCACATACACTTAGAGTAGAGCTTAAGACATTTATACTGCATCCAAGTCATCATCACATGACGGTACGAAATCAGTTGCTCCTACTCTTGGGACTTTATCACATTATCAACAATTATATAAACATAATCTAAATATGACAAATGTAATGCTACTAAATAATATAAAAAAATGATATATCTAGTGATATTTGTACAACTGAAACAACTTTCAAATTGGCTGCTAGGACATATCATTGTCCAATGTATCTACATTAACACATATGATTAGCTTGGTTATAAGGTATCAAATATGGTCCTAAAGAAAGGTGTCATACGCTATATATCTTTTATTTTGCTTCAATTGACTCTCTTGTTTTTCCAAATTTTAGCAGCTGTTAATATCAATTATCATGCATATCCAAGGGATTCAAACTTTCACCTTGGTGACCTTTCAAAAGGTTTGCTTTAGTATAATATTCAAGTATGACATTAAAAGACACGAGTTCTAGGTGTGCCAAAGACCATTTAATATCAAGTTTTCCTAGACTAAAGGGAAACAAAATGATCCGTTGTGATTGCCTTTCATATGACTTCAATGAGTAGTTTTGTTTGACATTTAACATTAATTTGCCTACATAAAGTGTGGACTGTATATTTGTCATTTGAACAATATACCTATACAAGTACAGCAAGACCAACGGTGAAATCATAAATTTCATGAATAAAATGCTTGTGGAGGTGTGGTTTCTCTCTAGCATCTTTTCCCTCCATCTCTCTCTTATCTTCTTCCCTCTCAAAACTAATTTGTACTACCCATTCTTTTTCCAATCTGAAATCTTTCTGGTATCACCCAAAGTTGTCCACTTCTCCCTGAACCTACCACCCAAAGTTGTCCACAAGATTGCAGAAGAACAACTACGTAGACTGGTATTAGTTATCTAATACACAAACATTCTATGTTAGACTAATACCATGGTGAGATGACATGAGATTAGAGTGTTGGACCACAAGGTGGCCCATCACTGGTTTTGCAAGCAGGAGTTATTCATGGTTCTACACTTGTACTTGCAACCGGCCTATCCCTACTACAATCAAACACCCACTTACTCTCCTTTTCACCGCTGCTTTCTTTGTTTGGCCCACTTCAAATGCTTATACGACGAAAAGGACAAGTGTCGCACTTTAATTGGTACATAGCAACATGGAACGCACGTTACTTATAATTAAGGACCGGTTTGCTTCCCTTTCGAGAAGAGTGTTTGTCGTTTCTGCCAGCATCCTAACCAAAACCGCAGACAAAATATGTTTGTTTCCATTCTTTCCCGGTTCCCACCATACAAAAAAATGTCCTTAAAAACACCAAACCCCTTGGTGTTTGCCCTTGTGGAGAACACCATTTGGTAATTGTTACCACAAAGAATTGAACTAAAGACGTCTAGTATGTAAGTCTAATATGATAACCACTATACCACAACTCTTTTGAGTTAAGGATGGCCCATAGTACATTATTATTCTATTTTAGATACATCCATGTTGGTGCCCCTTTAGTCCTTGGGCCCTGGACCGTCGCCCAGCCTGTCCTGGGCCATGCCCGCCCCTGCTTCCCTTTCGAGACGGAGTGTTTGTCGTTTCTGCCAGCATATCTGAACCAAAACCGCGACAGAAATATGTTTGTTTCCCATTCTTTCCCGGTCTCCCACCGCACAAAAAATGCACCTAAAACACTAACAAGCGCTCGTGGAGAACACCATTTGGTGTTTACCATTTGAAATGCGAAACGAGGTATTACCCTATTCGGGCACTTGAGACCACAAAATCCACATGGAACACGTGGACAAATGAGAAAATTCCTGATACGTGATAGGTCAATTTACGTTAACTATTCATGTGTGGACCACCCTTATTTTAGAACTAATTACACAGACAGGACCACCCCTATGTTTTATATTTTCTATAAAAAGTTATAACACCCTTGTTTTAGAAAATAAAACATAAAAGCTTAAGCAAGAGGGGGTGATCCGTGTAATTATTTTAAAAAAAATATGGGTGGTCTATTCAAGAATCAAGAAGAACCCCTCGAAAACCCGAATAAATCAATTTGTACCTCGTAGACCAGGCCGACGATGGTGGTACCCGTCTTGAGGAATCCGGGCAGCTTCATGCCCTTCTTGCACAGCATGTCGTTCCTGCGGCACAGATCGAAGCTGAACCCTCCCTTCTCACCTCGCGCCGCCGTCCCCATCCCTCTCTCTCTCTCTCTCCTACACAAGAATCAAATACACGAAACACAAAGTAAGCTACTAAATCATCAAGATCTTGAAGAGATACATTAGTAATAATAATAAATGGTTTAGATCACGCACCTATGAATGAGCTTGTTTGTTTTTGTTTTGTTTGTTTGGAGGAAGAGAGCGATTATTCGACTGATTGATGATTGATTGATCGAGCAGAAGAAGAAGAGGCTTTTCTTGGGAAACAAGAGAGGAAGCAAGTAGATGGGTGCCTCTTTTGACCCGACCCTAAACGAGTTTTAAAAAAAATGGAGTCCGCAAAAACCCTACCCGGACCCGGACTGTTGTCATATATTTTTTGGGGGATATTTAGTGTTAGTGTCTCACATATAGATATTAGGGTTTCGGTCTAAAAATTTACCGACGTTAGAGTTTTGGATCTAGAAATCACTATTCAGCTAACATCCGTCAATTTTGAGACCAAAACCTAATACTCATATATATAATGTGAGACCCTAAAACTAAATAACTTTTTTTTTAAAGAAAATGTCAAAATCTCACCCTTGATTCATTAAGAAGGGGTTTAATCAACATCCACGTCACAAAATTAAAATTTTTGTAAAATAATTTAACATATCCAAATAATAAAAGTAAGCAGAAGAGGTTAGGGTTTTTCATTTTGAAGTAGTCTTGCATCCATGTAGTAACCTCAAGTGTGTATTCCATAAGATACATCTTTTATTAACTTGTGCACATGGGAATCATAGCCCATGTGGTTTAGACGATGGGATATTTTTCGAGATGGCAACTTGGCAAGGATCAAGGCACCAAAATAATATTTATGATTTTTGGCAACTCGGAATCGAATTCAGACTCGGACTCGGACGCAAAGTGGCATTTCGAGGTGGCACTTTGCACTTCAAGTGGATATATGCTACGATAGGAGAGTTAGCAGCAATCATTCGAAGCTACGAAGTGATGTCAGTTCGAGGAGTCCAAGTTATGTCCGTGCAGGATGACAGTGAGCATTCCATAAGTTCATATTTCAGAACTTGCTGGTTCCTGGTAGCATATCGACAGACTAAGATCGAATCATGCTTTGAGCAATAGTGATCGTCATCATCCCAACAAGCTTTTCTTCTCAAGTGTTATTTCCATATTATGTTTCTGAATAACGAGTGTTGTATTAGCATATATGTTGTAAGTTTGATAGCTTTATAATTCAAGTTAGATTGTAATCTTCATTTCCTTGTAATTTTTGGGTTTTTACATACTTTGTACGTTCATTGTAACCGCGGGAGTAACAATCTCAAAGCAAAATCCGAACAACGATCCAAGTACAAAGATGAAAAATTGTGCAAATCTTCTCGACACAAGTTTTCACAAGTTTGAAAAGTTCTATGGAGAATATTACAACATATGGAAGAGGAAGATTAGTCTCAGTCTTCAACTCGTAAATGTTGAATACGTATCGACAAAACCAGAGACTACTCTTCCAGAGACGGAAGATGTGTTAGCTATTGCTAGCGCAATAGACAAGCAATACAAATGGAAGAAAAATAATACGTTGTGTAAGTTGTTGATTCTGAATGCCATGTCAGAGTCATACAACAAGAGGATGAATGCAATAAACGTCTCAGAGTCTCGTGGAAAACAAAATAAGACAAACGAGAAGATGTCCAAAATATATCTCATTGACAAATTATTCAAGATGCGATTTGAGGATGAGGAGACCATCATGCCTTACATTAAGGAATTACTGAAGTTAGAAAAAAAAAAACTTGAGGAGTAAGATATGCGTCAAGAAGACAAATCATAAGCTCCCTCTTGGTTGGAACAAATTTACTACGAACATATACTGCAAAAAGATGGAGATCCTGTCACCCCAACTATCCTAGGTAGGACATTTATGGACATTTACATTATTTTATTACTCAATATTTACTTAAGTTATTATTTAGTGTATTTATTTGATGGTTAAATAATTATTTTTATAGATAAATAAATATATGCAATTGAGTTTTTATTTAGAAAAACTTTTAATATATTTAATAAATATAGAATATAAAATATTTAGTTTTTATTTATAAATAATTTTAGATTTTTGTACAAATTATTAGGATTTTATTATTCTTTGTGTGTGTGTGTGTGTGTGTGTGTGTGTGTGTGTGTGTGTTTCATTTCCTTTACAATTATATATATATATATATATATATATATATATATATATATATATATATATATATATATATATATACATTATATTTGTATAATAAAAACTATTAGCTACTCCTTTACAATTATTCCTATTTAAAAATCATCTTCATTTCCTTTACAATTATTCCTATTTAAAAATCTCCTTTTCATATATATATATATATATATATATATATATATATATATATATATATATATATATATATATATATATATATATATATATGAAGGAAATGAAGAAGATTTTTAAATAGGAATAATTGTATATATATATATATATATATATATATATATATATATATATATATATATATATATATAGCTAATAGTTTTTATTATACACATATAAGGTATATATATATATATACAATTATTCCTATTTAAATAATAATATATTTGAATATTTGTCTTGTGGGTTGATTAGAATTAGCTAGCTATAGACAGGGGCGGAACCAGGATTTTAGAGTAGGGTGGGCTAGCTATTATATAAGATTTTAAAAATTTATGCCAAAAATTCGGTAGAGTTTTCCTGCACATAACTATGATGAACGAAATACAAGTATAAAAGTTAAACCAACTCAAGCTTTGACATTTAAGCATGAAGTCTAAATATTGCACATGAATTTCCATTAGTAAACTGGCAATACAAAGAAATAGCAAGTACAATACAAACCTTACTGAATGTTGTCACATTTATAAGTCTCATAGGGGCCTTCTTTTATAGCAATTTCTGATGAAGCTTTCAAAACATGATATTATATGGTCTTAAAGATATATGCATTCAGTTTTGAGCCTGCAAAAACATTGAACACAATCATTAAGTACAACTAAGCACATAAGCAACAAAAAAATGAAGAAAAAAACTTGTGGGACATTTATGGTACCTTTGGTGACTCGAAAGGCATGTCTAGGAAGATAAAAGTATGAGCCAACTCCTATACCAATTGGCCTATATCTCAAGTATGATCAATAAGTACAGCAGCACCATATATAGCAAACAAAATCATCTATAAATCCAACCACAGCCAACTTGTCAAAGTCAAAATATTTCTTCTTTGACCCAATGCTGCCAACCAGTTCTGATGGAGCATCCTGCAAGGAAATGAAAAGAAAACTTGAATAACATTTCTCTATATGATTTTGTAATAAGATAATTGCATTTCATACCTTCTTTCTAAAAATGATGGCCAGAGAACAGATGATATATATAACGCTACGGCAGGGACCATGAGGAGAAATTAGGGTTAGGTTACCTAATGGATCTGGGTATCCCGTGTTCATCCCGAACACACAACCCAGACTCATTAACAATAGCTCGGACTAAAGAGCTATTGTTGCACTACCTTCCTAATCCCAAATTATGATTGTGGGCTCCTTTTATTATATGTTCGTTTGACTTTCCATGTTAAGATATCGAATGTCCGTCAATCAAATTATGTTATTGACAACTATATTGATCGACATCTTTTATCCTTAAGTAGTACCACTAAACTTTATTTGTCATGTTGGATATAATCCACCTATAGGGTTTATATGACAATCCTTATGAGCTCCTTAAGGGGACATCATCAATCCGACATATCGGAATATGGATTCCTTTTATAATTAACAACTAATCATACATACAATGTTATTACCCAATTCATAGAGGTTGTTGAACAATAATGAATCTCACTCTTTTATGAGTCAAAGTAATGCACACTGCATATATATGTCTGTTATTATATCCAGATTAAGAGTACAAGCATCTATAATAACACGGGTGTTTGTTTTCTTATGTAGTCAGTACAAAAAGAACAACCTCAAGTGGTTATATTCAATATACACAAAAGTGTACTAGTGTAAACCTATAGTCAAGATAGACTAATACCAGATTATACTACCACCTCTCCAATGGATTGTCCAAGTCTATCTAGGTTGTGAACTACTTATATATTCCATAGGAAACTGATAATATGATCTTCTGTGTGACACTACACACCATATTATCTACAATATAGAATATCAGACACTTACATTAACACTTGCAACAAATACAATATGCAAACATTTGTCCATATGAATCTCATTCAAAATTTAAGGAAATAAAGTTAATACAAAAGTGATACTTTTAGTATATAACCCTAACAGCTATAGCCTCCTCCAGTAATGACAGTCGGGCTGTGCAAGTAAGACATTCCTCCTCTGCTCAAATGTTGGGTGAGCCCCTTCAGGAACTTCATAATCCTTTGTCGTGAGACATACTCCATAAACTTCTGATAATATTTCATAAATGTCGGCTCTACTTGTTCATCATTCACGCCAATGGGATCATAGTGTCGAGATCAGACCAATACTTCTTTAACATAGCCGCATATTTAGAGATGGTACGATCCTCTTGGACCAACTTGTCAAGTTCATCCTACAACTGAAAGACCTTCATCGGGTTGCCCGACCCCGAGTACGAGTTTCAGTGCCGTCCAAATGTCACCAGCACTCTCCATAGCCTCTACGTTTCCGACACTTGATCGATCAATGAGGCTATCAACCATCCAGCTACCACATTGTTGATGATCTCCCATACAGCAAACTCCCGTAAGGAGCGATCTTCAGGTGCCTTGGTTTGGTCATTCACATAGCCCACCAGGCTTCTTGCCTTCAAGGTTCGCATATCCTAGCGCGACCACTTCAAGTAGTTGGTAGTACCCTCCAACTTCACCTCCAGTTTCTTCAACTTTCTTATTTTGTATAGTGAATCCACATCTGCCTGTGCAGCACGGGCGCTAGTCTCGGTCAGCCTCCTAGACAAGAGATCGTCAACCAAAGCCTTCATCTCCTTAACCGTCAGCTTGTCGTAGATCGTCTCCATCGTCTGCTCCTTCTCTTCCATTAGCACGGCGGTGGAAGATCTAGGGCACACGAGTTCTGATGGTGTCCTCCAGCTTCGACTGTAGACTTTTCACGTCTGTCGTTCCTTCTTCACCAGCAGCGACGCTCCCGAATGTCGCTACTAATATCTCGTGCATGGCTGCGGCCCGAGGTCGCTGTTATCCTCCGGTGGCGAGGACGATGGCGGTGAGGGAGGATGGCGGCAGTAAGGTGGTGGTGAGGGTGGATGGCGACGTCGGTCGAACGGAGGTGACGGAGGTGGCGGTGGCGGACCCGAGTGGTGGGGGCGACTGTAGAGAAATTAGGGTTAGGGTGGCGGCGATGGCATAGCTGAGTGGGGATGTTAGGGTTAGGGTTAGGATTATTGTGGCTCTGATACCATATAAAGTTGGCATAATTGGATGCTTCATTATAGAAAAGAAGTGCATATATAAAGGAGAGGATTAGCCTCCTTCTTATTCTCTATCCGATGTGGGATTAAACCCAGTAGACTTCTCAACAGTTTTGAAGTAGCTTCTTGGATGCGGTGGCATGCATTTATGTATTGGCGCATTATTATGTAGCACCAGTGCCATAAACCCAGTAGGAACTTTAGTTGTTGATAATTGATATGGCAGTTTTTTCTAAGAAAGCAATCCTATTAATGCAAAATTGTACGTTCTTACTAGGTTGCATTTTGAAAGCTGGAGCTCTACGGCACCTAACAATTTCTCTCTCTTGGTTACATTCTTGACACAGATGCAATAATTTTAACTGGCTGAGAAGTGGTAAATTTAAGTTTTCAGTGCCTTATTTATTTCGTTATCTTATTGGTGGACCCTGTAATAATACTCTACATGTGCTTCTTGTCACCGACACAACTTGGAAGCATGCTTTCAAATGTGAACAAAGGGCATACTCTTTTGCCGGTTCTAATATGATTTGAGCATTAAGACTTTGGGAGCAGATACAGAAAACTTGTGAACACAGAACATACTCTATTCTAGTTCTAATATGATGTCAATCAATACAAGGCTCCTGAGCTACTTTCTTAGTTCTTGTTCTTTGTGGGTATGTTCTTACCGAGTTACTGTAGAAAGCTTGTGTGTTTTAACATGATACAAACACGGTATTAGTTTTGGCATATCCTCATGAATTTTGAAGTGCTTGTTGTATCCGATACATGTATGTCCACACTTTCTAGTTCAACATCAATAAAAAGTCAAAACCCCTCCAAACTTTAGGCTTGCATTTTTGGAACAATAAGTACATTTTGACAAAAAAAGAGTAAAAACTTTATTAGGTGTTAGTATTAATATGTCTACCAAGCCGGAGCATGCCGAACAAGCCAAGGTTCGGGTTTTGAGCCTTGTTCGGATTGGGACTGCAAGAAACAATGAAATGAAACATATAAAATGCTTAAAATGCTATAGTGTTGTACAAGTCACGAACTAATCTGTTAAAACTGGGGTTTAGTTTCAACTTTATAGGTAACGATGGATCATAAACTTTAGATCTCGTTTTTGGCCTTCTTTTTTCTATTTGTTATCTTCTTTGATGTACGTTTGACACAAGCATAATATTTGATATATCCATCGAGAAATTGTTATGTTCATTGTGAAATATGTTTGGCCATGTTAATGCTTTATTGTTGTGAAAAATCTAGACTATGTATATTCCAAATGTCCGTGTTGGATTATTCAATAATATGTGACCACACATGTAAAATTAATTGTGATGGGCTATCTAAATAATTAAGCCAAATTAAAGTGGTCTATTTGAAAATTGGCTTAAGGGTATAATTGTCATGGAATTAATGTGTAGATACCGGAGATAATTCTAATTTGATGAGGGGCCAAATTAGAAATATCAACACATATATAAATAGGTTATGGTCCCCAACTTATACGGCCACCAAAGGAAAGGTTCTCTCTTTTTCTCTTCTGCATCCCCATCAACAGAAAGAGAGGGACAAAGGATTCGGATTCACCATTGTCATTAAGGGTCGTAGCAAGTTGGAAGATCGAACCCAATAAAGAGACGATCGCTTCAACATCCATCAAGCCAAGCAATGGATTCAGGTACGCTTCCGCAATTTTTATTATGTTCTTCATCTCATGAATCGACAGGGCACAATAACATTTCTAACAAGTGGTATCAGAGCCTCCCTGATTTGATTCGTGAGTTCGAAGTTTTCATTTTCGATATTGTTGTTCAGGAACTCTAGATCGGTCGATCTAATTTAAATTAGATTCCTATTGTTCGATTTAATTGTTAATAATTAATATATTGATTGACGAATATCTGGAATTTGTCGCTGGCCTAATATTGGTTCCGATGGAGATTGAAGTCTCTAGTATTCATATTGTGTGGCTTTAAATTAATCTTGTGCTAGAACATGAATTAGAATCCTAATGATTTCGATTTCCGTATATGTATATAAAACATTGGTTGTGTTTTATGTAACAAAGGTCTCCTTCTTCTTCTTTATTTTATTTTAATGATCATATGTTTCTACATCAAAATCGGTTCTGAGGTTGCACTATGCATATGTTTCTACATCAAAATCGGTTCTGTGGTTGCACTATGCATATTGGTTCTGTGGTTGCACTATGCATATTGGTTATGAGGTTGCATTATGCATATTTTAATGATTTCGATTTTTTATTTTTTATTTTAATGATCATATGTTTTATTCGTATGGTCATCCCTAAGTTGTTAAGCAATCTTTATGGTTGGTTGCACTATGCATGTAAAGTTATTTAATTTTTTGTTAAAATTTTGCTGCTCAAATTTCTTGTTAAAATTTTATTCTGTTTCTACATCAAAATCGGTAAAAACTTTCGTTTGCTGCTCAAATTTGGAGATTAGCATCTTTATTTAGTTTATCTTAATTGCTATTAGATGCTGTGGTGTTGAAAATTTGTTATCAATTTGGTTTGGAAAAGGTATCTCGATTTACTTTAAAGAAATTCACATACTTATGAGTAAAGGAGATATATTTTGGCATATTTACATGATTCAGTTTTGTCAACATTCAAATTATTGGTGCTTTTTTTTATAAATAACAATAATTGTCTAGCATTATAAGTAGACCAATCGAAACAAGATGTCGCCAAAGTGACCTCACTTGCGTAGATAGTCTACGAGGGATGTCGGATGTTTGTGTGTGTATATTCATGCGGGTATTAGCCGGCCCAAAGAAAGGTTAATACTTGGCCGAATTGCACACATACTTGTGATGATAAATGTGTGACAATTATACGGTTTACATGTGAATAATAACCCGATCCAAAGATAGGCTTACTATTTGATATGACTTATTGTCAACATTTGATCACTACACCAAGAGTACCACTTGCAGTTAATATCACTGTCCAAAGACTTGATATTAATGATGCACTAGGTATCTTGAGATGGGGTTCACCATTATTTGAATTTGTTTGACTATCTTTTATTCTTTGGTTATTAATTAGAGCATATTTATTTTTTTGTTCTCTTTTCAGTTAATGTTGCTATAATATCTGCCAATACGAATTCAATTTCCATACTTAGTGGGATAAATTTTAAGGGCAAAAAGAAAAGAAATACAGAAGCTGCTGAGGGCCTGGCTCAAAAGAAACAACAATATAAAACTAAGGGTTGTTTCTTCTGTGACAAGTCAGGACATATAAGGAAAAGTACATTTCTCAATTTGGTCTGTTCTGAGGTTAATTTAGCTTCAGTACCTAGAAACATATGGTGGTTAGATTCTGGTGCTACTACCCACATTAGTGTTTCTAGACAAGGTTGTCTTAGCTACCGAAAGCCAATTGATGGCGAAAGATACATCTATGTGGATGACGGCAAGTCGGTAGAAGTGGAAGCAATAGGACATTTTAGGTTATTATTGGAAACCGGTTATTATTTGGATTTGATAGACACTTTTATTGTACCGTCTTTTAGACGGAATTTAGTTTCAGTTTCCTTACTGGACAAATCTGGTTATTATTGTTCATTTGGAAACAATAAGTTTAGTCTATCTTTAAATTCAAATATTGTTGGTAGTGGTTCCCTTAATGTTTATAATAACCTATATTCACTTGAAACTATTGCATCTTACAATGAAACCTTATCTTACAATGAAACCTTGCATGTGGAGTCACGTGGTACTAAACGCAAAATTAATAATGAAAATTCAGCCTCATTATGGCACAAGCTATTAGGTCACATACCTAGAAATAGAGTTGAACGACTTGTGTCTGATGGGATTTTGGATTCCCTTGATTTCACAGTCTTTAATGTCTGTGTTGAATGTGTAAAGGAAAAACAGACCAAAACAAAGAGGTTAGGTGCCAATAGGTCTACAGAAGTCTTAGAATTGATTCATACTGATATCTGTGGACCATTCCCTTCGGCTTCTTGGAATGGTCAAGAATATTTTATATCATTCATAGACGACTATTCTAGATACGGCTACCTATATCTCATTCATGAGAAATCACAGTCTTTGGATGTATTCAAATCATTTAAAGCTGAAGTTGAGAACCAACTCAACAGAAGAATAAAAGTTGTCAGGTCTGACCGTGGTGGAGAATACTACGGTAGATCTGATGGATCAGGTGAACAATGTCCAGGACCGTTTACTAAATTCCTAGAGGAATGTGGAATCGTCCCACAGTACACCATGCCAGGATCACCTAGCATGAATGGTGTAGCTGAAAGACGAAATATGACTCTTAAGGAAATGGTGAGGAGTATGATTAGTCATTCTACCTTACCAGAGTCACTCTGGGGTGAAGCACTTAAAACAACAGCTTACATTCTGAATAGAGTGCCAACTAAAGCGGCTGCAAAAATACCTTATGAGCTTTGGACAGGCAGAAAACCTAGTTTGAAGCATTTACATATTTGGGGTTGTCCAGCTGAGGCAAGGCCTTATAGGCCATATGAAAAGAAATTGGACCCCAAAACTGTAAGCAGCTACTTTATTGGCTATATGGAGCGATCAAGGGGTTATAAATTTTACGATCCCACAAAAAGGATAATTTTTGAGACGGGAACTGCTATATTTTTTGAGGATGTTGAGTTTGGGGGAAGAAATAAAGTTAGGGACATTGTATTTGAGGAGGAATCGGTTACGATCCCTACTATCACTTTTGACGATGTGCAGTTTTCTGTACCTGTCATTGATCAAGAAGTGAATTCGGAACCTCAACAAGACAATGTTGATTTACCTCTACAAGTCGATGTTGAGCTACCTCAACAAGACAACATAGAGGCACCCCCCATTCAAGATGAGGCAGTTGTTCCTGAGGAACAAACTCAACAACCTCAAGAATTGATGCCATTAAGACGGTCCACTAGAGAATGGTGAAATGCAATTTCGGATGATTTTATCATATTTCTCCAGAAACATGAGGAAGACCATGGAATATTGGAAGATGATCCAATCAACTTCCGTCAGGCCATAGAAAGTTCCAATTCTCAAAAGTGGATTGATGCAATGAATGAGGAGTATAAGTCCATGCAAGACAATAAGGTTTGGGAACTTGTCCCATTACCAAAAGATGTGAAGTCCATTGGTTGTAAATGGATATTTAAAACCAAGAAGGATTCAAAGGGTAATGTGGAGAAGTATAAAGCACGTCTTGTAGCTAAAGGCTTTACTCAAAAGGAAGGGATTGATTTTAAAGAGACTTTTCCTCCGGTTTCTTCGAAAGACTCTTTTAGAACAATCATGGCACTTGTTGCACATTTTGATCTTGAGCTACATCAAATGGATGTCAAAACGGCATTTCTCAATGGTAACATTGACGAAACTATTTATATAGTGCAGCCAGAAAACTTTACGTCGGGAGATCCAAAGAATATGGTTTGCAAATTGACAAAATCCATTTATGGACTCAAGCAAGCTTCTCGTCAGTGGTGTTATAAATTTCATCAAGTTTTTACCTCGTTTGGTTTTGAGGTTCACGTTGTTGAAGATTGTGTGTATCACAAATTCAGTGGGAGTAAAATTATTTTTCTGGTTTTGTATGTTGATGACATACTGCTTGCCACAAATGATATAGGCATATTGCATGACACTAAGAAATTTCTATCAAATAACTTTGAGATGAAAGATCTCGGTGACGCCTCTTTTGTATTAGGAATTCAAATACATCGAGATCGTTCTCGAGGTATTCTTGGATTATTACAAAAGAGCTATATCGATAAAGTGCTTAAAAGATTTGGCATGCAAGGATGCAAACCAGGTGACACCCCAGTCGCTAAAGGAGACAAGTTCAGTCTCAATCAGTGCCCTAAAAATAGCCTTGAAATTAAGGAAATACAATTGATCCCCTATTCATCAGCTGTGGAGAGTCTAATGTATGCTCAGGTATGTATGCGTCCGGATATTGCGTACATAGTTGGAATTCTAGGCAGATATTTAAGTAACCCTGGGATGGATCATTGGAAAGCAGCCAAACGGGTCATGAGATACTTACAGAGAACAAAGGATTACATGCTCACTTATAGGAGATCGGATCAGCTGGAGATCATAGGGTATTCCGACTCCGATTTTGCTGGATGCTAAGACAGCAGGAGATCCACATCAGGTTATGTTTACATGTTAGCTGGAGGAGCTATATCTTGGAAGAGTGTCAAACAAACACTCATAGCTTCGTCCACTATGGCAGCAAAGTTTATAGCATGTTTTGAGGCATCTAATCATGGAATATGGTTGCAAAATTTTGTCACTGGACTGCACATTTTGGAGGGTGTTGAAAGACCACTTAAGTTATATTGTGACAATAAATCAGCAGTACTATATTCTAATAACAATAGGAGCTCGTATAAGTCAAAGCATATTGACATAAAATTCCGAGTTGTGAAGGAGAGAATTCAGAATGGTGAAGTGTCCATAGAGCACATTGGGACAAACTTCATGTTTGCGGATCCGCTCACAAAAGGGTTACCACCCAAGGTCTTTCATGATCACACTGCTCATATGGGTGTTATCTCATTTGATGATATGTCAGTTTAGTGGGAGTTTGTATTTTATGTATTTGGGTGCTATTTGGTTTTGGACACATTTATGTATTAAAGTATTTTGGATATTTATCTGATCAGATATATGGAAATTCAGTTCATTCTGTTTTCATTATGTTAAAGTATTGATCTCATTAAAGTTAAGGAGGACCAGTTGAAAATAGACATGTATTGATCACATTGCGTGTAATTTTTATGCTATACATCCATGATTGATCTATGTCGTTTAGCTATATTGGCATATGCGACCATTGATGGTTTAGTTACGCTATATGTGACGAATGCCGCTTTGATCCTATGTTGATATGGTTAATGGACGAGATTGTCCGGATATAGCCTAAGGATTAAGATAGCAATTTATGAGCTCATTAAGGTTAACACAATTATAAGGTTACATATGTGGCCCAGTCGGAGATTGTTGGATTATTCAATAATATGGGGCCACACATGTAAAATTAATTGTGATGGGCTATCTAAATAATTAAGCCAAATTAAAGTGGTCTATTTGGAAATTAGCTTAAGGGTATAATTGTCATGGAATTAATGTGTAGATACCGGAGATAATTCTAATTTGATGAGGGACCAAATTAGAAATATCAACACATATATAAATATGTGTATTCATTAGGGTTATGGTCCCCAACTTATACGGCCACCAAAGAGAAGGTTCTCTTTTTTTTCTCTTCTGCATCCCCATCAACAAAAAGAGAGGGACAAAGGATTCGGATTCACCTTTGTCATTAAGGGTCGTAGCAAGTTGGAAGATCGAACCCAATAAAGAGACGATCGCTTCAACATCCATCAAGCCAAGCAATGGATTCAGGTACGCTTTCGCAATTTTTATTATGTTCTTCATCTCATGAATCGACATGGCACAATAAAATTTCTAACAGTCCGTCCATTATATCCCTTTTGTTGGTTGCCATTACTTTTTTTTTGTTCTAGTTAGAGACTATTGTTCCTTCATGATTTTTGCTTGCTATATACCACTTGCGTGCAGATACTGAAACAATTCCTATGTTCATGAAGCTAATTTATATATTTGACAGCAACTGTTTTGTTCCCTCCAACTTGGGCAGATAGTATCCTTGCAGATTATGGTACCGAGCAGCTTGAATTTATAGCTTTATCACAGAGGATCGGTGACCTAAAATGCCAGCAGAAGCTACTACATTTTTGTGTAAAAAGTACTTTGTTTATCATAATGGTTGCAAATTGCCAAGGAATTATATTGTTATATGTTGAAGATGCCTAAGCATGTGGCAGTGAATGAAGAGTTCTCTGTATAATGGTCGCTTTGCATATCTACTTGAAGTGGAATTTCTCTTTATATCCCTTGTATAGTAGTTTGGAGTTGGACGTTGGATTGGAGCTGGAATTTTATGTTGGAATAATTGAATGTATATTTGTAATAATAATAATTATTTTTATATATCAATGAATCTATGACAATAAATTTAAGGAAAGGTGTACGAATCTTTTTATTGGAAAGACGTATTTTTTTCATTGTCTCTCTTGATTTCTATAAAAGCAGAAGTGTTTGAATGAATCAAACACTCAATCAATTCATCCATCTAGCATTAATTAGTCCAAGAAAGAGAGATAACTAACGTTGTTTCGACAAGTTCCTACGGTGTGAAGTGTTGGATTAATTGGACAGAATTCCTAACGCATGCAAATCAGATGATATAAATCTAAGAACATGAATAAAGAGTTTCGGATTCGAGGCACGTTATAACGCTGTCCTTAGAATAGAATTTTGCCCCCACGAACATTGCAGCGGATTGCAGGTGATCAATCCCCGAGATACAATGAATCTCTTCCGATCCACAGCACCGTGCACCCGGTAGTGAATCCCACGAACGATCACAGTCTTGCCCAGAGAAGGAGTTGGACGGAGGAGAGGAGAAAGGTTCTGGTTACGATTTTTCTCTTTTGCACGAACAGATTTCTGAACGAGAGAGAGAGAGAGAGAGAGAAAGAATGATTTTTTGTATCCAAAAAATAGATCAACTGTTTTGATTTTTAAACTCAAATATCTTTGTTCGTGGCCAGAATTATCTCCGCGATCCACAAATTCCGTAACAGGATTACGTGGTAACAAGTCTATGGGAGACCAGACAGCCGAACTAATTAATTCAAAAATTAAATCAAATAAAAATTAAAATGAGTTAGAAAATTACCTTTATACCCTTGGTCCGGTCCGCGGCGCGCAAGCGTGCAAAGTGCTAAGTGCGCGACCAATAAACTCGTCAAAAATGCGCATTTAATCGCGCACCCGCTCACGGGTTGGATGGGAGGTAGCCCATCCCCCATAAAATCCACTTACCTACTAAGGAGGGTAAACCCTTATATGGAAAGGAGAACTTTTTATCCTTTCCCGTGTGGGACTTAAAAAAAAGAAGAAGATGCCTTTCTGAATCTCATTGGTGTTGCTTCACAAGCAACAAAAACCAACAATCCCCCACATGATTCAATAAAGGGACAATAAAGGATATAGATCGATAGAATGATAGGAAAGTAAACAAGATATGTGCAGTTACAATGTGTATCAGAGGAAGGTGTCTTTCGGACTTGAACCTTCCCTTAGTGTTGCACACTTCATCTATACAGACCCAAAGTGACGTAAGTCTTGAACTTAGGATCTTATTTGTACATACTCAACACACACACAAACACATTGCAGGCATTTGATCATATCAACAGTTGTGCACTTTTCGGCCATGTGCTTATCTCGATTTCTTGAGAGCTCTAGAGAACAGCCCGAGTTCCCATAGAAAGCGGCCCCACTTTCACTCTCAAATAGGTGAATATTTCTGGGTATTCTGTAATTTATATACCCTGCTTTACAAGCCACAGATTCATTAAGATTTATACAATAACCTCTTAGTTATTGCAGATCAACACTATATAGTAGAGGAATGGTTCATTACAAATACAATCATATAATGTTTCCAGTCACACATCAATTTTGTTGTTACCCATTGAACCTTTTCTTGGTGCTTCCAATTGAAGGTTGGGTTGCCTTTGAGGTGACTCAATCTATGGGCTTCAATCCCATTCCTCTTGCCGTCTTCAACACTAGTCTCCTTGAGAGACCTTTAGTTAAAGGATCTGCTAGATTGTTCTTTGATCTGATGAAGTCAATTGCAATTAGTCTACTGGATCGCAATTGCTTTATTTGATTGTACCTCAGACGTATATGTCTGGATTTTCCATTATAGCTCGTCCTTTAAGCCTTAGCTATTGCAGCCTGGCTGTCACAGTGTATAGGGATAGCAGGAACTGGTTTGCTCCACAGAGGAATATCTATTACCAGATTCCTGAACCAGTCTGCTTCCTCATTGGTGAGGTCAAGAGCTATGAACTCTGCCTCCATAGTCGATCTAGATATACAGGTCTGCCTGGTAAAGTTCCAAGCGACAACAGCTCCTCCCAATGTGAATATATATCCACTTGTGGCTTTGGTCTCATCTGTATCTGAAATCCAGTTTGTATCAATTTACCCTTCTAATACAGATAGGTATCCTCCATAGAATAATCCATGGGATAACGTGCCCTTCAGGTATCTCATTAACCTTTCTAAGGCAGTCCAATGTGAACTATTCGGATTGCTTGTGTACCGACTAAGTTTCCTACTGCGTAGGAAATATCAGGTCTGGTACGGTTAGCAATATAGTTCAAACATCCAATTTGCTGAGAATACTTCAGCTGAGCCACACTGTCTCCTTTGTTCTTTTTCAACCTGATACTTGCATCATATGGAGTGCTTACAGGTTTGGAAACAAGATAGTTAAATCTTTTCAGAACCTTTTATATATAGTGAGATTGAGAGATACCAATTCCCTCAGAAGTGCGACTTAATTTAAGTCCTAAAATTACATCAGCAGGTCCTAAATCTTTTATATCAAAATTTTAAGACAGAAAACTTTTGATATCATAAATAATATCCATGTCAGTGCCAAATATAAGAATATCATCAACGTATAAGCATAATATTATGCATGATCTACCAACAGTTTTGCTATATACATATTTATTAGAATCATTTATAAAAAACCATCAGATAGAATTACCTTATCAAATTTATCATACCATTGCTTTGGCGCTTGTTTCAGCCCATAAAGATATTTAATCAATTTGCATACCTTGTGTTCTTGTCCTGGGACAACAAACCCTTCAGGTTGTTCCATAAAAGTCTCTTCTTATAAATCTCCATTCAAAAAGGCAGTTCTTACATCCATTTGATGAATAAACAGTTTATGAATAGATGCAATAGCAATTAACATTCTAATTGTGGCAATTCTAGTAACTAGCGAGTAAGTGTCAAAGAAGTCTACTCCTTTCCTTTGTTTGAACCTTTTAGCAACTAACATAGCTTTGAACTTCTCGATAGACCCATCAGGTCTCAGCTTCTTTCTGAAGATCCATTTGCAACCTATTAGTTTGCAACCTACAGGAAGGTTAACTAAATTCCAGGTTCTATTTGACATAATAGAATCTATTTCACTATTAATGGCTTCTTTCTAAAATAGTGAATATACAGAAGACATAGCCCCTTGATAAGATATAGGGTCCTTTTCAACAAGGTAATTGAAAAAACCTTCTCCTAGGTTTGGTTCTCTTCTGGTTCTTTTACTCCTCCTAGATTCTACTAGGGTCTCTACATGAGAACTAGATGTTGCAATAGAAATTTGTGCAGATATAGAAGATCTAGGGGTTCTATTTTTCAAAGGGAAGACATTTTCAAAAAAAAATGTAGCATCCCTAGATTCCATAACTGTGTTTGCATCAATACCATTAACCTCACTCTTAATAACAAGAAATCTATAAGCAATACTGTTTTGAGCATAACCCAAAAATACACAGTATAAGGTCTTGGGTCCCAATTTTTTTTTCTTAGTAGGAGGGATAGAAACTTTAGCAAGACACCCCCACACTTTAAAATATTTCAAAGATGGTTTTTTGCCCTTCCATAATTCATAAGGGGTTTTATCAGTCTTTTTAAAAGAAACTTTATTCATAATATGGCATGCAGAAAGTAAGACTGCCTCCCATAAATTATCAGATAAACCAGAGCTACCTAACATAGCATTAATCATATCAACTAAAGTCCTATTTTTCTTTTCTGCTACCCCATTCTATTGAGGAGTATAAGGGGCAGTCACTTCATGTATTATTCCACGCATTTCACCAAAGGAATCAAATTCAGCATAGGTGTATTCACCCCCACGACCAGACCTGAGAATTTTTATTCTCTTTTCAAGCTGATTTTCAACTTCAGCTTTAAAAGATACAAACTTACTAAAGGCCTCATCTTTTGTTCTAAGCAAGTAAACATAGCAGTATTTGGAATAATCATCTATAAAAGTGATGAAGTAACGCTTACCACTACGAGTGAGGATACCGTTTAATTCATATATGTCACTGTGAATAAGCTCCAAAACCTGAGAATTTCTTTCAACTGATTGAAAGGACTTTCTAGGCTGTTTGGCTTGAGTACAAATCTCACATTTTTTATTCCTGCTTATATCAATCTTAGAAATTAATTGCAAAACAGTCATTTTTTTTACAAAATTAAAATTTATATGTCCCAAGCGACCATGCCAAATGTCGTAGCTATCAACATTAGAAGATATTGCATTTAAAACAGAACACAAGTAGAGTCAATATTAATTAAAGTATAATTCAAAGTACTACAAGGCATATCAACAGAAAGTTTAAATAGACCCCTACAAACATAGCCTTTTTCGATAAAATTCCCGTTTAGGGAGATTACATCTCGGTTCGACTCAAAAATAAGTTTGCAGCCATGTTTATTTAACAAATATCCAGAAATTAGATTTTTGTTCACGTCTGGTACATGCTGCACATTATGCAAAGGGAGGATCTTGCCCGAAGACAAGTTTAGATTTACTCTTCCCTTTCCAAGCACTCTGACAGCACTCGAGTTTTCCATAGCTACTGATTTGTCTTCCTCAACCTGTCAGTATGAGAAAAATGAATCAATATTAGGACATACATGGACATTTGTCCCTGTATCTGTCACGCCCCGATTCGTAGAGTCATTTATTCACATATTTTATCTCTTGGAATCGATCGTCCTCGCATGGGCGTGATGCCGTACAAGTCTGGTATTTTACTTGTACAAGGCAAAGATGGTACATAATTGATAATCTTCAAATAGGAACACATCGCAGCGGCAAAAGCAGATAAATTGAAGTTAATGAGGACAATCTTTCTTATTGAAAAGAAATACATCACTTCTTTATAGCAGCAGAGATAAAAGGATAACTTGAAGTCATACAGAGATATATAGAACTTTATTCTCTTTATTGATAATTGAAAAAGAGTACAAGACTAGTATTGAAGTACAATGCTTACAACACATCTCACTTTACGTTGTAAGCCAACTGAACTATGCGATACAACTTACATTTGATACTTGGATACATTGGATTACAACTCGATATACCGACTTGGCTTACAACTCAATAGTACAACTGCTTACACTGTTCCATACATTATGTCTTTTATAAATAGAAGACATCATCTTGTACAAAGAGAGCTTCTGTATGCCTAACAAATCTTTGATGCCGCGGGACCAATCAAGCCAATATTCGTGTGTAGAACATCCCAAGCACGAGCACCTGCCCACAAAACGTGGGTCAGCACATCATCTATGTACTGACGAGCAGAATCCAACCCACTCGCCTAAGCCAACATTTAAGTAATCATTTAAGCAAATATTTATTAGAATGATCTTTCTACTTGGGACCTAGCATCAGTTTACAGTTCATGGACGATAATCATAGTGAAGCATGTAAACATATTCTTAGCAATATTCATGTGGATATATTATTGAAGCATTCTTGGTGTTATCATGCAAAGACATCATTAAGGCATCGTTAACATTAACATCTTAAACATGTTATGACAATTCTTACTTCAAGCATCACTTAACATGTATGTTATATTTGAGAAATGTTTATAACAAGGCATCTTTCTAGCATACTGAATTCAACATGTTAAGCAGGTTCTCATATTGAAAGGCTACACATAATATCATTTACTTGGCACGTTAAGCATGCAAGTTAAACCAACACATATATTGAGTATATCACATTTAAGTGATTTCTTACCAATAGCCAACTCCCTCGTACCTGCATCAAATACAGGTTAACTGTTACATTTACTCTGCCTGCACAAAACATTCATTAGCGTGCATCCTTACAACATGATTATTGGTGTTAGTGCACCATTTTCTGACGTTGCCATATAGGACTTCGAAAGGTAATCGGCACGCCATTCCACTAGGTCGCGAGCTCGAATGGAATGTTCCGATACCACGTACCCTTAAAGTATGTTTACACTTCCCCCATGGTTGGATCGGTCCCCTAACGTCCTGGGGTACCGTCCGAGGAAGCAGTCACCCCCTTGTATACAAGTTGTCGCTGACCATACGAATGCGTGTCCAACTCGATCATGATCATAAAACACATGGTGAAATATTGAAATAACTAATGGCAACAGTGCATCATTCAACTCATCCATGTCATTTTCAACGACTCATCATTTTCAATATTTACGCCATTCCACTTAGTGATCTCGACGATCCCAAGTCTCGTCATTTCTCATTCATTGCTACATTACAACATTTCTCATTATGTTCCTTCTAAGGAGGAGCAAGTAGCATTTATTCGTTTCAAAGGGACCTGTAGCATTTCATTCATTTTATAGGAACAATAGCATATTCAATTCTTTTCTCATGTATCATTCATGCAGCAGCTCATTATTCAAGTGATTCATTTATTTCATCAACATTAAGTATGAGGGACATTCTCAATTCATTCTCAGGCATCAAGTTACATTAGCAGTTCGAGTTTGATTCATTCAGCATTTCAATATTCATGTCTTATTAATTCTGATGATTTTCAGTATAGGCATCTCTATCGATTTAGCAACTAAAGCATCGCATCACAATTATTTAACATTCAAGATAAGAGACATTAGGGACATATTCATAGCATCACATTACTCTATTTATTAAGCATACAGGAATAAGAAGGAAGGAGGATAGTTCCACTTTCCTGCATCAAAGGGTCTTCTTATTCTGGTTGCACACATTCCCCCTAAGCGTAGCTCCACCAGCGAGCTACGTTCCAACACTTAATCCGTCTAGCCATCTAAGAGAGACTGCATCAGTCTCAATTCTCTTGATTCTCAACATAAGTAACGGTCCAACATTCTGATAGCATCCAACAAGCCAACCCAAATGCCTCGTACGGAGCGGGGTATTACATAATATACCACTCAGAAAAAAGTTTCTTCCTCGAAACTTAAGGAAACAACTCATCTACTAGATTTACTTAGTCACAACGAGTTATTCATTCAGCTTCAATTCAATATTTAGTTCATCACACTTGGTGATTTCAAAATAGCTATCTAACTATACCACTTAATCCATCAACGATTCAATCCATCTTTCTCTTTTCCAAATACTTGCAACTTTTTATTGATTCACCAACATTTTCCTTGCATTTCTATCTTGGTCGTAACATATCACTTCGTTTGGATCCATACACATATTTTAGGTGTCCCCAAAACATATGTACTTCAGCTAACTTCCATGTTAGTGCGATTCGATCAGCCACGATATAACTCTCTTTTCCAAATCCGACTTAGCATCCTTTCAATTGACTTATCACTTTATTCACTTGCTACATCACTATCATCTGGGCCACAACACTTAACATTAGGGACAACTCGGGTAAGCTCTCTATCCAAGCATGATATTTCTAACATTCGGTCAAGGGTCTAACTTTGAGCCAATCGTATCAAGAGTTCACAACATGCAATCATATTCTTTCCCAAATCCAACAATATTTTTCTCCGAGGCAATTCATCTTTTCTAAAAGATACAATCCGACATCACCTACTCTCGATTACCCGGATCAGGGTATAATTCTATGCAACAGTCAAGGTTAACCCAGCTACCCGACTATTGATACCGATCCAACATTCCCGTCCTGAGCAGTCAATTCCATCTCATGGAATAATTCATTACTCGATACATACAACTCAAGTCTCATCCCACAATTCTAGTTCCCGCTATAGGCCGACACATAATCCTCAAGGGTCAAACATCTCTAAGGTTCAAGTTGAAGCATACATTTACCACATATCATTCTTAGGTCATACTCATCCCCATCTCTCGTTCAATACCAAAAGGTTATCCTACGGTCGCCAATGGTCACCCTACTATTCGGTCAAGCCTATATGGTTAGCTATACCGACAGCTAAACCTAATCATTTAGGTGACTCCCCTAGAGTGGACGGCTACTAGGGATCATACAAATTTCTTATTCTCAGGGCCAACAAGCAACCGACAGTTCTAACGAACTCTTCCCAAACCTATGGGTATCAACTCAGTCTGAATAACAAATCGTCATTGTCGGCTATGCCAATAATTGGTCATACAGCCCACGGTCGCTAGGGTCAAGTCTATCTATCCAGGGTCTTCCTCAAGGAATAATTCCTACAGAGGCTCATTCTAGGCTTACCCAACGATCGACTAAGATCGATCTATCAATATTATGGTCAAATCCCAACCCGACATACGATTCTCATCGTTCTAATAATTCATCAAGTAAATTCCTAATGATTCATTTTCTATTTCAAATCCTTTATACTCACACGAACCCATAAGCCAAGGCTAACTATTTAAGGGTCATTGATTCCGATAGTCTTAACATAACTATGGAATCATACTATTCGGACTGTATGACGAAGTCACACCACTAAGTCATAAGCCATCAATCTATATCCCAGTCGACAACCAACTATATATCACACCATCTACCGAAACTATCCAACATATTTCATGATTCTAAATCTCATTCATTTCCCAGCCATCAAAATCTCATACGAATATTCTTAAAATTCCATACCGCATGGGTCGAGTAGTTCATTCCATCCAATCCGACAATCCATGTAGCACTTAACCATCCTCTAGGCAACACCACTATTCAGAGTCACTACTTGTTATTTTTCTAGTACAATTAAATTCCTCAGCATACATGCACATATGCAATGACTATCCTTTGGTGATCAAAATAGATTTACATCTATTATGTCTTAGGGCCAAGGCACAAATCTCTAATATTCTTTTGGGTCACCGACACATTTCTAAAACTTTCAACTTAGCAACCAACTTTGTATTAGCCACATATGATTTGCATCCAACCAATCGAAGTCAACATTCAGCTATTCTAAGACACAACATTCTCTAGCCAAATCTATTTATCCATAGCATACTAACTGTCTTACTAGTCTGAGTCATCACTCGACTAAACAATTTCTAACCAAGCCACCCGTTACAATTTCTAGAAGTCTTGCTTCCCAGCATAACATCACCGTCAAGGGACACTCGAGTCATCTAGTAACACATGACTCCCAGCTAAGTCTCGGCACTACCCAGTACCCACAGATAGTCTTATTGCTACCCTACGGAAAGGATCAATATACATTTCGTTCTGAGGTGGTAGAGGCAATATACCACTCAGAAACGAAGCCATCCTTAAATGATACCAACTCAATCTATTCCGGATATCCGTGATCTATAATGATCACAACATTTAGCCAATATCTCGGGGTCTCAATATCACAAGCCAACATTCTTAGGGTTTCAAAAGTACTAGCCAACACACATGAGTCAACTCACTAGTTCCGTTGAACTCATCCATCAATTACCCCATCCACAATTCTTTTCCAACATCACATGCAATTCTCAACTTATTACAGCATACATAGCCACTTTTCTCTTTATTCCCATATTCCAACATCATTCACAATATAGCATACTATGGCATCGAGTCATTGTTGGGTTATTTGTGTCCAAACCAACAACAATCATTCATTCAGGGGTATCACAATATATATAGACTTATTATATGGAACATCCAGTGAGCAGCCAAGAGGGTCAATGAATCTTTCAAACACAAATAACATAGGATAATTACAGAACAATAACAGAATAATCACGGAAGCAATCTTGGATTTACTCGCGGAAGCAACGTTGAGTGATCGTGGAAGCAACTTTGGTTAATCGTCGATGCAACTTTGATTTGAAATGAATCAAAGAAGAGACCAAGGATGTAAAGCCGTGCTCTGATACCAATTTGTCACGCCTCGATTCGTAGAGTCATTTATTAACATATTTTATCTCTTGGAATCGATCGCCCTCGCTTGGGCGTTATGTCGTATAAGTCTGGTATTGTACTTATACAAGGCAAAGATGGTACATAATTGATAATCTTCAAATAGGAACACATCACAACGACAAAAGCAGATAAATTGAAGTTAATGAGGACAATCTTTCTTATTGAAAAGAAATACATCACTTCTTTATAGCAGCAGAGATAAAAGGATAACTTGAAGTCACACAGAGATATATAGAACTTTATTCTCTTTATTGATAATTGAAAAAGAGTACAAGACTAGTATTGAAGTACAATACTTACAACACATCTCACTTTACGTTGTAAGCCAACTGAACTATGCGATACAACTTACATTTGATACTTGGATACATTGGATTACAACTCGATATACCGACTTGGCTTACAACTCAATGGTACAACTGCTTACACTGTTCCATACATTATGCCCTTTATAAACAGAAGACATCATCTTGTACAAGGAGAGCTTCTGTATGCCCAACAAATCTTCGATGTCGCGGGACCAATCAAGCCAATTTTCGTGTGTAGAACATCCCAAGCACGAGCACCTGCCCACAAAATGTGGGTTAGCACATCATCTATGTAATGACGAGCAAAATCCAACCCACACGCCTAAGCCAACATTTAAGTAATCATTTAAGCAAGCATTTATTAGAATGATCTTTCTACTTGGGACCTAGCATCAGTTTACAGTTCATGGGCGATAATCATAGTGAAGCATGTAAACATATTCTTAGCAACATTCATATGGACGAATCATTGAAGCATTCTTGGTTTTATCATGCAAAGACATCATTAAGGCATCGTTAACATTAACATCTTAAACATGTTATGACAATTCTCACTTCAAGCGTCACTTAGCATGTATGTTATATTTGAGAAATATTTATAACAAGGCATCTTTCTAGCATACTGAATTCAACATGTTAAGCAGGTTCTCATATTGAATGGCTACACATAATATCATTTACTTGGCACGTTAAGCACGCAAGTTAAACCAACACATATATTAAGTATATCACATTTAAGTAATTTTTTACCAATAGCCAACTCCCTCGTACCTGCATCAAATACAGGTTAACTGTTACACTTACTCTGCCTGCACAAAATATTCATTAGCGTGCATCCTTACAACATGATCATTGGTGTTAGTGCACCATTTTCAGACGTTGCCATATAGGACTTCGAAAGGTAATCGGTGCGCCATTCCACCAGGTTGCGAGCCCGAATGGAATATCCCGATACCATGTACCCTTAAAGTATATTTACACTTCCCCCATGGTCGGATCGGTCCCCTAACGTCCCGGGGTACCATCCGAGGAAGCAGTCACCCCCTTGTATACAAGTTGTTGCTGACCAAGCGAATGCGTGTCCGACTCGATCGTGATCATAAAACACATGGTGAAATATTGAAATAACTAAAGGCAACAGTGCATTATTCAACTCATCCATGTCGTTTTCAACGACTTATCATTTTCAATATTTACGTCATTCCACTTAGTGATCTCGATGATCCCAAGTCTCGTCATTTCAAATTAATTGCTATATTGTAACATTTCTCATTACGTTCCTTCTAAGGAGGAACAAGCAGCATTCATTCGTTTCAAAGGGACCTGTAGCATTTCATTCATTTTATAGGAACAATAGCATATTCAATTCTTTTCTCATGTATCATTCATAAAGTAGCTCATTATTCAAGTGATTCATTTATTTCATCAACATTAAGCATAAGGGACATTCTCAATTCATTCTCAGGCATCAAGTTACATTAGCAGTTCGAGTGTTATTCATTCAGCATTTCAATATTCATGTCTTATTCATTCTGATGATTTCTAGCATAGGCATCTCTATCGATTTAGCAACTAAAGCATTGCATCACAATTATTCAATATTCAAGGTAAGATACATTAGGGACATATTCATAGCATCACGTTATTCCATTTATTAAGCATGCAGGAATAAGGAGGAAGGAGGACAGTTCCACTTGCCTGCATCAAAGGGTCTTCTTATTCTGGGTGCACACATTCTCCCTAAGCGTAGCTCCACCAGCGAGCCACGTTCCAACACTTAATCCGTCTAGCCATCTAAGAGAGACTGCATCAGTCTCAATTTTTTTGATTCTCAACACAAGTAACGGTCCAACATTCTGATAGCATCCAACAAGCCAACCCAAATGCCTCGTGCGGAGTGGGACATTACAGTATCAACCCACCAATCAGTAGGCTGATGCGAGACCTCAAAACCAGAACATACAGCTATAAACCTCTGCTCATCGGTACCGATAGATTCGATCCCGGCTATGACAACGTAAGCCTGAGGAATAACAGGAGCATCCGTAGCAGGAGTTTGACGATCAGGATTTTGAAATCCCTGACCCTTCTGCATGTGACGGCATTGCCTAGCAAAGTGTCCAGGCTTACCACAGTTGTAGCATTCCCGCTTTGACCTATTATCTTTCCCAATAACAGGTTTAGGCTTAAGATACTGTTTCTTTGTAGGGTTCCTGTTCTGGGGGTTGTTCTTCTGTTGAAAGGATTGGCCCTTAGGCTTTCCCTTGGATTCAGCGATATACAACTTTTTCTCAAATTCAGTGCTCAGAGGTTTCCTTGTCCCTAGTTCTACTCTCTTTCTCAATGCAGAGAGAAACAAATAGTTCATCTAAGGACATTGACTCCTTATTGTGTTTCAATTTTAAGCCAAAGGCTTTCCAGGATGGAGGCAATTGATTTATAAAGGCAGCAATCAAAACTTATCAGCTAGTGGCATGTCTTTTTGAAATATCTCGTGAATAATGGTTTGTAGGGTGTTAGTCTGTTCAACAACAGACTTCTCATCAACCATCTTAAACTCTAAGAACCTCTCTACAATGTAAACCTCAGAACCTGCTCCTTTATTGGAGTATTCCTATCAAGGGCTTCCCAAAGCTCTCTGGAAGTAGTAGTCATGTAGTAGATATCATAGAGCGTGTCAGACAGATAAACAAGAATCTTTTCGTGACAATAAAGTCCGTCTCATTGTATGATTATAATTTGAAGGTCCTGGCAGGTTCGTGTAAACCAGGCAGTGTTTCAGGTTCTTTGAGAGCCTTATACAGTTTCAGGCAGGTTAACCAGTAGGTCATCCTGCTCTGCCACCGCTTAAAATTTTGACCATCAAACTTCTCCGGTTTGGAAGAGTTATGAATGTTGGTCGAGAATTCATCTACTGTGAAATTCATAGTACGTGCGTAGGAGTTGGACGGAGGAGAGGAGATGAATTCCATGCACTATGAATTCCACAGTAGATGAAATCTCGACCAACATTCATAACTCTTCCAAACCGGAGATTTTTAAACTCAAATCTCTTTGTTCATGGACAGAATTATCTCCGCGATCCACAAATCCTGTAACGGGATTACGTGGTAACAGGTCTACGGAAGACCAGACAACCGAACCAATTAATTCAAAAATTAAGTCAAATAAAAATTAAAATGAGTTAGAAAATTACCTTTATACCTTGGTCCGGTCTGCGGCGCGCAAGAGTGCAAAGTGCTAAGTGTGCGACAAATAAACACATCAAGAAGGTACATTTAATCGCACACCTGCTCGCGGGTTGGATGAGATGTAGCCCATCCCCCACAAAATTCACTTACCCACTAAGGATGGTAAAGCCTTATACGAAAAGGAAAACTTTTTCTCCTTTTCCATGTGGGACTAAAAAAAAGAAGATGCCTTTTTGAATCACATTGGTGTTGCTTCACAAGCAACAAAAACCAACATGAAGTGCCACTACAGAAGGAAAAGAACTGTTGTATCCTATTAGACTAATCACTATTAAAACTGTAAGCACCAGTGCGAGGCGAATATTGTCTTAAGGACATTGAACCAAGTCCAAGCCTCGGTATCGGTCAGATTATTTATTTACATTATATATTCGATTATTTTTTTCTAAAATACAGAGTTGGAAATTTCCTACTAATAATCTTAAGACAATATTTTTTTTGAATTTTTCACAACTATGTTATTGGTTCATTGCTTCTTCAATTCCTCTCGTTTCTTCACGTTTTGTAGTGTACATTATCTATTTACATTTCAGTTTCGTAGTATAGACATTACACTTAGATTTTGTAGTGTACATTATCTATTTACATTTCAGTTTCTTAGTATAGACATTACACTTGGAGATTATGTATTGAAAGCAAAGACATAATCTAGTTTATTCTCACGAAGACCAGAACTTGAGTCTGGCGCCTTAGACCATATTATTCTCTTGGAAATTTTCCCATTCTTCCTGCATAGTGTTCCCCACTAATGCAACTCATGGAAAGTTGTTTAACTAGATAATTTGTTTTAAAACGTACTTGATTAATTGTTTCCTCTGACTCAGAAGTTGAATTTGTTACTGTCATTATAGTATTCTTATCCTTACATAAATTGTTTTGATAACTTTTCAATTTGTGATATTTCATCTTTTGCTGGCAAAGTTGAATGAAAATTTTTTTTGTTCCAACTTGTTAAAGAAAGCCATGCATGTATATATTTTTTTTCTCTTAAAAAAACAATAATTAATTCATAGTTGCCTATAGTCTTCTGGTTGCCTATATAATCTCATTGTTTAAATTTGCATATTGTTTTCTTTTAATTAAATAACTTTTTTTGTTCTTGTCGGTTCTGACATTAAGGGAAGTTCAGTAAATCAATTGGTTTTAAGTCATTAGTAGCGGCTTTTATATTATATATTGTTCTGTCTTGATTTCTAAATAGTTTTCTTTTTCTTATTTCAAATACTTAAGAAATAAAGAGTCGGAATTTCGATTTTGATCTTAACATTGGTTTTGATTTGTTCTTCTAAATAGAACATAACAGAACACTTCTCAATTCTAAAATTTATTTCTTTTTTTACTTACTGGTTTGTACTACTATTATAACAGACAAAATGACTGCAGTTGAGAACACTGTGATGATCATTTCTGCTCCCGTCCATATCGGACAAGGAGAAAAGCCAAAAAAGTTCAATGGAACCGACTTCAAGCGATGGCAGCAAAATATGTTGTTCTATCTTACAAATTTGAATCTGGCAAAGATTCTAAATAAAACAGTCCATGTTATACAAGAAGGTGAAACTGACAATATTGTAATTATAAATGTTGAACATGCAGACTTCTTATGCAGGAAACACATATTAAGTGGACTGGACAACAATTTATGGAATGTTTACAGTCCACTGAAGACTGCAACAGAGGTCTAGGATGCTCTGGACAAGAAATACAAAGCAGAAGATGCAGGGTCTAAGAAATTTGTAGTAGGCAAATTTCTATACTACTGCACGGTTGACTCCAGATCAGAGGCAAGTCAAGTTCAAGACTTGCAATATATTTTCCATGAATTGGTTGCCCAAGGTATGGCCTTATGTGAACCGTTTCAGGTAGCTTCTGTAATTCAAAAACTTCCACCTCTCTGGAAGGATTATAAGAACTATCTGAAACATAAACGTAAGAACATGCCACTGGCAGATCTAATTATCAGACTTAAAATAGAAGAGAATAACAGGAGCACTGGAAAAATCTCTTCTATAGAAGCCAGGACAAATATCTTGGAGACAGGACAAAAAGGGAAAAAGCGCAATTATATTGGAGCCTCCGGTCAAGGAAACTATAAAAAGTTCAAAGGTAAATGTCACATATGCAAGAAAATGGGGCATAAAGCTGCAGATTGTCGTAGTCGCAACTACAACAATTATAATAACAAAAACAAGGGATGTCCTCACCAGGCTCATATAACTGAAGATGAGCGTTTGGCAAAGGGTGTTGACAACCTGGTTCTGGCGGCTGTTGTGTCTGAAGTGAACATTATAGGAAGCAACCCAAGAGAGTAGTGGGTTGACACTAGCGCTACCCGCCACATCTATGCTGAAAAGGCTATGTTCAGTACCTATTAAAGTGTCGACCAAGGTGAACAACTCTTCATGGAAAATTCTTCATCGTCAAAGGTTGAAGGAGAAGGGACGATCATTCTGAAAATGACGTTGGAAAAGAAATTGAAGCTTAACAATGTTCTGCATGTACCTAACATTCGGAAGAATTTGATTTTCGGATCTATGTTAAGGAAGCATGGCTTTAAATTAATATTAGAATCTAACAAATTTGTACTCACCCAGAGTGAAGTGTATGTGGGGAGAGGTTACCTCAAGGAGGGCCTCTTCAAAATGAATGTAACGACTGTTATGCCTAATAAGATGATTAATTCTTCTTATATTGTTTAGTCCTCTCATATGTGGCATGGAAGATTAGGTCATGTTAATTATGATTCAATCAGAAAATTAATGAACATGGACTTAATTCCTAGATCTGCAATAGATTCAAATCGTAAGTGTAAAATATGTGCAGAAACAAAATTAACCCGTACATTCTTTCAAAATTCGGTTGAAAGAGATACCAAACCGTTGGATTTAATCCATACAGATGTATGTGATCTAAAAGGCATACAAACTAGAAGTGGGAAGAAGTACTTCATCACATTCATCGATGATAGTACTCATTATTGCTATGTCTATCTTATGAAATCAAAAGATGAGGCAATAGATATGTTCAAGCAATATAAACTGAAGTAGAAAATCAACTTAATTGAAAGATTAAAGTTCTCAAAAGCGATAAAGGAGGTGAATATGAAGCACCCTTTTCAGGTTTTTGTGCAGAACATGGAATTATCCACCAAACTACTATACCATATTCACCACAATCTAATGGTATTGCTGAACGAAAAAATCGAACAATTAAAAAAATGATGAATTCTTTATTATTAAGTTCAGGTTACCAGATAACTTGTGGGAAAAAGTTGTACTTACAACCAACTACCTTTTAAATAAGGTACCCCACAAGAAAAAATAAGACTCCATATGAATTACGAAAAAAAAGAAACCTTCCTATAAGTACATCAAAGTGTGGAAATGTCTTACAAAAGTGGCAATTCTTTTACCTAAAAAGGTCAAGATAAGTCCTAAGACCTTTGACGACATATTTATAGGATATGCTGAAAGAAGTTCTGCTTATCGATTTCTCGTACATAAGTCAGACATTCCGGTGATACATAATAATACAATTATTGAATCTAGGAATGCATCCTTCTTTGAGAATATCTTTCCATTTAAGAAGATACATGAAAGAGAAACACTAAAAAGAAATTATGATGATATTAGACATAATAGTCAAAAGGATGCTGATAATAAATTTGTAGATAAGGAAGATGAGCCTAGACGCAGTAAGAGGTCTAGAACATCGAAGACATTTGGACCTGAGTTTCTAACATTCATGTTAGAAAATGAGCCTTAAACTTTCAAAGAAGCAATGTCTACACCATAGGCACCACTTTGGAAAGAAGCTATAAATAGCAAAATAGAGTCCATTATGCAAAACCATACAAGAGAACTAGTTGATCTTCCTCCAGGATGTAAGCTATTAGGCTGCAAATGGATATTCAAGAGGACGATGAAAGCTGATGGAACTATTGATAAATATAAAGCGAGACTGGTTGTCAAAGGATATAATAAAAAATAAGGAATTGATTATTTTGATACATATTCACCAATAACTAGGATAACATCAATTCAGATGTTAATTGCAATAGCAGTATTGCATAATCTTGAAATACATCAAATGGATGTGAAGACTGTCCTTCTAAATGGTGACTTGGAAGAAAAAATCTACATGAATCAACCAGAAGGATTCATATTAGCAGGTAAAGAAAGGAAGGTACGCAAACTAGTTAAGTCTCAATATGGACTTAAACAAGCATCGAAATAGTGGCACCAAAAATTTGACAAGTAATGATGTCAAATAGATTCAAGATTAATGAGTGGGACAAATGTCACTACCAAAATATGTGGCTTTAGCGACGGCCAGATCCGTCGCCCATCCGTCGATACTATGTATTAGAGACGGATCACTGACGAATATTGGTCAAAAAAATCCGTCGGCAATCAGCTCGTCGCTAATATAGATCCGTCGCTAAGTAGTCGTCAAGCGACAGAATATCAACGGCTTTTCGTCGTCATTATTCGTTGCATTAGCGAGGACTTGCCGACGATCTGTCGTCGAATTCAAGTAGTTAGTATGGATTGTATAGACGCTTAGCGACGGATAGTCCGTCGGTAAACCGTCGTAACAGTGTATCAGAGGGTATCGTTCCGTCACTATTCCGTCGACAGTCGTCGCTAAATAAGGACGTATTAGCGACGGATCCCTGACGGATAATCCGTCGACCTTATTCTAAAAATGTCAAGCATTTCCAGTACCATGGCGACGGATCTTCCGACGCAAATCCGTCGAACATTATATTTCCAAAACCATGGCGACGGATATTCCGACGCGAATCCGTCGACCATGGCGATGGATCCCTGACGGAATATCCGTCGCTAACATTCTGTACATCTTTATACCACCAGAACCTTGCTGACGAATATTCCGTCGGCAAGTCGTCGCCATACAAAATATTCTGTCGGCTGGCCGTCGACGATCCGTCGCTAACTGGAAATATTTCCAATTCTCCAGTTAGCGACGGATATTTCGTCGACATGTAGTCGGAAACTGATGTTATCCGTCGCTAACCCGTCACTAGTCCATCGCTAACTGAGATATTTCTTAAAAAAATTGCAGAGCTTTCCCTGTTCACACAACATCCGAACATCGGACCAATATATAATCACAATATACAATCACTGAGACCAATATATAATCCATTATAAATCACATACGAATTTAATGCACACCAATTATCCAAGAATCACATAGACCAATATATAATCACAAATATGCTTAACCCAAACCAATATAAAGTAGACACCAATTATCCTGAAATCATAAACTTAATATCCGTCGTTATAATCCAAAATTCTCACAAATATTCCAAATTCCCACAAATATTCTAAATATTCTTATACAATACTTCAAAGAGCAGGAGGAGTTCGATTGTCCGGTGGTGGTAATCTCTTCTGCGACCGACGATAATACTGCTCCACTAGGTACAGCAACAATCCGTCGAAGACACTGCCCGGAAGTAGGCGTAGCTGCTCTGGCGATATGAGATCAAGGAGTGCCGTCACAGTCGAAGGCGGTACCAGAGGGGCAGCAGGGTTGAAAGAAAAATGACCGACGGAAGAAGGACCGGCACCAGCAGTCGACGGACCGGCACCAGCAGCCGACGGACCGGCACCAGTAGCAGACAGACCGACACCAGCAGCAGACAGACCGACAGCAGCAGACGGAGGTAGAAAGTACGTAGCTATTTGGTCCCGTAAGGACGACACCGCCTCGTGCAGCTGCACAAGCTGCAACCTCATATCATCGTCTACCGGGGCCGCGGAAGGAAGCGGTATCGGTGGAAATCTCTGAGTCGTCATGTGCAACTCCCCTAGGGAGCCGACGCCATACAGGTGCCCTTTCTTAAAGCCGCCGACGGTATCTACGAACAAGTCTTTGCGAGCGGCCATAAAAAAGGGCGTCCGGACGGGCGTCGTTTCACCGACATCCTCGGCAGCAGTTGACTGAGCCCGACTAAGGGCCTCACAATACGCAGCCTATTAAATGAATATGTTTATACTATAAGATTTACCTAAGTTGTAATTTAAATCCTATGTTTCACTAAGTTATAGTGTGAATCCTAAGTTTATCTAAGTTATAGTCCGAATACTTTTAATTCTAACATAAATATCATAAACATAAGTACTTACATCGGTCTCCTTGGCCCTATCGTCAACGAAGGTCCCGTCCTTCCGCCTCTTGTGTGTATGCTGGAACACATCGTGTATGGTGACCGATTCGGTACCCTTCCCTCCTTCACCGCCCGTTGGGTCTGCATATGAATTTTCTGTAGAATTTAATTAACTTCGTATATTAATAATACCGAATTCGATAGTGAAATAAAATTGCGGTATCTTACCAAATCTGCAAGCGCCGCTGCGTGGGACCTTGATCCCCCCGTATGAAGTCCCGCGGCCTGTCGATTCGCCTTTGCCTTCTCCGATTTCTCCTTATAGGCAGGAGTATCCATCATATCTAATAGCTTCTCATAATAGTCCTGCCGGATCCAATTCGGCCTCGTCTGTCCTATTTTCAGGTCATGAATCATATCTCGTATCTTCTTCGAGGCAGCGCTTCTGTAGGTCCTGCAGATGGCATCCTCGCGTTGGGGGGGCCACTAGAACGTCGTCTAACATACAAATTCAATTATCACGTAATTTAAAAAATTGTTGATTGAAGAGTAACTAATAATTAATCAGAAGATATAGATATATACCCTCAACTCGTCAAGCCAGACGTACTTCAAGTTTGGGGGCACCGATGAAAAGTTGAGGTTGGGACCATGGAAGTTAGCCCTGATAATTTCTCCAAGAGCCCTGGCAACATTAAACAGAAAAAATATACAAAGAAGCAACGACTGGATTATTAACTTGAAAAAATAATAAAAATTTAATAAATTATCTTAAATTTACTTACGAGGTCCCCGCGGGCCATACCTCTCGTCGGAACTCGCCTCTCGGCCTCTCTGGTGCCGTCGGAGGATCCGCGGGTCCGCGCATGTACTCCCCAGTAACCGGATGGAACCGAGTATGGGGGTACTTCGGGGCCCACTGTGCAGTAACTGGTGGATCCGCTGGTGGGTCCGATAGCGGAACGGATCCGCTAGCAAATTCGGACTCGTACCTCGATGAAGTTGTCGATCGACGACGGGATGCTTCTGTGCCCGGGGTACTCTCCGGGTCAGGTTCGCTGGATGGGGTCACATCCCGAGAAGATTGAATACGACCACCAGCACCACCATGACCACGACTACGACCACCACCACCAACACCACGACCACCAACAGAAGCACGACCACGGCCAGCCATCATGACCTGTAAATAGAACACATAAACATAATTAACAATATAGAAGTGTAAATGAATATAAAATTCTAAACTAAAATATACAGACCACCAGCAAGAAGACGAGTGCCGCCGCGACGAAAAAGACTAGGATTGCCATCTGCAAAAAATCATGCAATAAGTAAATGATCGAACAAAAAAATATGAATTCATGTAATTGCTTTTATGAGGTCAAACTAAATTCACGTAATTGAAAGTGTTTTTAATATATAACAATATTTAACCTAATCATCGTCATCGTCTTCGTTCTCATCCTCGGCCTCGTCTTTATCATCATCCTCATCCTCATCCTTATCCTCATCGTCGATTTCATCTGTATCCTTATCCCCATCAAATTGTTCTTCTTCTTCTTCTTTTTCTTCTTCTTCTTCTTCTTCTTCTTCTTCTTCTTCTTCGTCTTCTTCTTCTTCTTCTTTTTCTGCCTCAATATTTGGGACAAGACGCCTCTTTCTTTCCTGGTTGACAGCTACGTCTTCTGTATCAACCTCTTCCTCCCCTCTATTTTTCTCAATAATATCTTCAACATCCATTGTATCCGACTGTTGTCCCAAGTATTGGGACTTTTCGATCTGGTCCTCTTGGTATGCTGGGTTTCCAACGTTGAATATATTTCTAGATTGCATATTGCCCACCAGTCAAATCGATCTCTACGACGCCTTGGGTAGCTTGTATAGTAGACTTGAACAGCCTGACTTGCTATCACAAATGTATCGGACCCTCTATACCTCCTGCGATAATTTATATCGACAAATCTAAATTGTTTATCGATTCTCCAACCGATATTTGGTGTCATATCGAACCACTCACATTTGAACATCATAATATGTATATCATATGGGCCAGTATATTATAAATCTATAATATCCCGAAGCACTCCATAATAGTCAAAGTTTGGCTCGTCGTCATAGATGGTGCCTCTTATGCAAACACCGGAATGCTTGGTACTGATGCCGTCATTGATAAATTCGACATTTATAGCATTCTGAGTTGCCTTAAACCTAAAGCCATTAACAACATATCCTGGCCAAGTCTTTGTTTGCTTCTTCGGTCCCAATGCCAGATAACGAACACTCTCATTAGTGAGTGTTGTTTCAGGCAATAAAACCTGTAAACAAATATTTATAATTTAAATATTTTAGATTATATATTTATAATCTCAGTTACTTACGTATTTGTGAAACCATGACGAAAATGTACAATCAACCTCTCTTTGAAGTCCCTCATCGGTAATATCGGGTGTCCTCATTTTGACTTCATCTCTAAATATACTGTTAGAGAGAATAAGAATATATAAGTGTAGTCACTTACTTCATCAAATTAGAGATTATAACGAGTGCAAGTGTACTGACTTACTTCTCCAAATCTCTCACTTCTTGTATGTCACAGTTTAACAAGACATATCGGTGAGCGGCATCATACTCGTCGTCAGTCAACCACCGTTTTTTACTAGTCCCAACAGGCTTGCCCCTTACATTGAATGTACCTCCATCCTCAACGTCCTCGTCATTCCTTTGAGGTCTATTTTGATTTGTCTTAACATGAGTATCGAAATAAATAGAGCAGAAGTTTGACAGCTCTTCGATAAGATATGCTTCGCATATCGAAGCCTCTATATGAGCGTTGTTGCTAACTTTCTTCTTTAGATGGTGTAGGTATCTAGAGAGACAAATTATCTTGAGAAATAAGAATGAATTTTAAAACTCACTAAAATTCAACTTAAATTATATCGATTTTTATGTACCTTTCAAATGGGTACATCCATCGATAATGAACAGATGCACCGACACGGGCTTCGTATGCTAGATGAATCGGTAGATGCTCCATGCTGTCGGAGAAGCCAGGAGGAAATATTTTCTCCAACTTGCAAATTGTTAAGATAATCTTCTCCTCAAGTTCAACCATGTGTTGCACAGTCAACTTAGTTGAACAAATATCCCTGAAGAATATAGATAGTTTGGCCAACAGAACCCATACAGCAGAAGGCAACAAATCTTTCAAAGCAATGGGCAGTAATCTTTCCATAAACACGTGGCAGTCGTGACTCTTCATTCTCGTTAGCTTGCGTTCATTGAGATCAATGCATCTAGAAAAATTCGACACATAGCCGTCGAGAAATTTTAAAGTAGATACCCACTTGCAGATTATTAATCTATCTTCCTTGCTCAATGTGTATTGTGCTATCGGCTTAGTTAATTATCCACCAGCTCCCTTTTGTATCAAGTTCAGATAAGGACGCTTGCATATCTTGGTAATGTCTTGTCTTGCTTTTGGATTGTCCTTCGTCTTTCCTTTAATATCTATGACGGTATTGAAGACATTATCGAACACATTCTTTTCGATATGCATAATATCAAGATTATGCCTTATAAGATTATCTTTTCAATAAGACAAGTCCCAGAAGATACTCCGTTTGGTCCAGTTATGGCTTTGTCCGAACCCATCGACACGATTGTTCGATGGATCTTTCATTACAGTGGGCAAGTCCTTTACATCTTCCCAAATATCGTATCCCGATAATCTGGCAGGCGGATGAGAAAATTCTTGTTTTCCAGCTCTGAACGCGTCCTTGTTCTTTCTCCAAGGATGACTCGCGGGTAGAAATTGACGATGAAAATCAAAGAAAGAAGTTTTCCTCCATGCTTAAGGCGGAACACCTTACTATTTTGCATGCATATCGGACAAGACATGGTGCCGTGAGTACTCCATCCCGACAGCATACCGTATGCTGAAAAATCATTGATTGTCCACATCAGTGAAGCTCTCATATGAAAGTTCTGTTTCTTGAAAATATCATAGGTCGCGACGCTGATCTCCCACAGCTGTTTCAGCTCATCCACCAACGACTGTAAATATATATCGATATTCTTCGTCAGATTTTTGGAACCCGGTATGATAGCTGTCAAGAACATATAAGGAGTCTTCATACACATCCATGGTGGCAGATTGTAAGGGGTCAGAATGATCGGCCAGCAGGAGTATTGAGATCCCGACTGCCCGAAAGGGGCAAAGCCATCATAACATAGCGCCAGACGTACATTTCTAGGTTCTGTAGCAAAATCTGGATAACGCAAATCGAAATATTTCCATGCCTCTCCATCCGAAGGATGTGACAATTCTCCATCGTCCTTTGTGCGTTCTTCGTTGTGCCACATCATGTGTTCTGCTGTATTCTGAGACATATATATTCTCTGCAAGCGCTTCGTGATCGACAAGTAATGCATATACTTGTAAGGACGTCGTTTTTTAGTTGACTTTCCTTTTTCCCTGACTGGCTTGTAACGATCCGCATTACAGAAGCTGCAACTTTCTATATCCTCGTTCTCCTTATAGTACAACATGCATCCATTGCGACAACAATCTATCTTCTCGTACCCCAGTCCCAGTTGTCGGACCATCATCTTCGACTTGTAGAAGTTTTTTGGAAGCTCTTTTGATTGCTTCAGTAACACCTCCTTGATTAGTTGTATAATCCGATCATAGCAAGTTTATGGCAAGTTAAAATCGGACTTTATGTTCAACAACTACATCGTCACTGACAGTACGGAACGAGGCTCACAACCAGGATATAAAGAAGTTTCTACATCCTAAAACATATCATAGAACTCCTTTGCCTCGGGATTAGGATCCTCCGGATCAAAATTAGGCCCTGCTGCGTCGTACACCATATCTCGTGCAAGGTTCTGCAGGTCTCCATAATCAACAGAGCATTCGTCGTCTTCGACGACAAAATTTGTTACAGCATTATCATCAAAAGCATAAGTAGCAGCACTCGCAACCTGTCTTTCCGCATATAGTTCACCTTGCGATGACCACAGGCCGTAATCACGTACGAAACCCTTACGGGTCAAATGATCTCTTACACTCACCACTTCTTCATAACGTCTATTACGACAATTACGACATGGACACTTGATTTTTTTACCGTCCATATACTGAGCTTTGCTCATGGCATACTTAATAAACACTTCCACGCCTGCCTGAAAATCATCACTCACACCTATTTTGCTCTCGAATTGTCGTTTGTATATCCATGTACGATTAACGAAATAATGATCCATCACAGATTGGATGTGAAAATCTGTATCGTAAGACAAACTAAACAGAATTAATATATAATCATGTAACTGGTGGATCCACTGGTATATAGGCTGATAGTTCGATACCGATACCGATAGTGCGATACCAATACCGGTAGTTCGATACCGATAGTGTGATACCGCTACCGATAGTGCGATACCGATAGTTCGATACCGATACCGATAGTCCGATAGTCCGCTAGTGATATCGATAGTTCGATACCGATAGTCCGATAGTTCGATACGGATACCGATACCGATAGTCCGATACCGATAGTTCTATTCTATCACCTTGATTCCAAAAAAATTGTTGGAAACAATCAATTGGCAGGCAACCAATTGGTTATAGTGATGACTCTGTTTCAACAAGAGGGACTGAAGTATTGAGATCGTGTGTATTGGGACACTATAACAACAAAATGTATGTTTGTGTAGAGGGAATTTTTGTTTGGAAGCAAATACAAGTTCTAGACTCAAATAACAAGGTATATTTAACCCCAAAGTTTGTGTCGAGATAGCTCATCACGTCATGACTCATGCTCCAAGAGCTGACTATGTTACACGTGCTCAAGCTACACGACCTACGAATATATCGATAACCACATTCATGAATGTATGTAAGCTTGTATCTACGAAATGTATGTAAGCCTGTAAGCTTGTAACTACGAATATATCGACAACCCAAAACCAATATATATATATATATATATATATATATATATATATATATATATATATATATATATATATATGTAAGCTTGTATCTACGAAATATATCGACAACCCCAAACCAATATATATATATATATATATATATATATATATATATATATATATATATATATAATATATATATATATATATATATATGTATGTAAGCTTGTATCTACGAAATGTATGTAAGCTTGTATCTACGAAATGTGAGAGGACCCTCCGCCCCACCAGCCGACCCTCCGCCCCCCCAGCCGACCCTCCGCCCCACCAGCCCCCCAGCCCCCGCCTTTTCCGCCCTCGCAGCCAACCCCCCCGCCCCCGCCTCCCCCGCCCCCCAAGCCCCCGCCTCCCCCGCCCCCGCAGCCAAACGCCTACACCGCGTCGCCCCCCGCAGCCAAATGCCTCCCCCACCAGCCCTCCAGCCCCCGCCTCCCACGCCCCCACAGCCAATGCCTCCCCCGTCGCCCCCCAGCCCACGATGCCCCCACCGCCCCCGCTGCCCCTCCGACTACCGCGAGAGAGAGAGAGAGAGAGAGAGAGAGAGAGAGAGAGAGAGAGATGGGATTACCTTCGGGAGAGAGAGAGGAGAGGACACTGCCGATCACCGAAGCCGCGGGAGAGAGAAAGAGAGATTAAAATTTGGGGGGAATGAAAAGTTCCTTCTGTCGTTTCAATTTAAGTCTGGGTCGTATATTTAGCAACGGACTAACGACGGATAATAACCGTCGCTAGTCTATCGCTCTTTTTGATACTTGCCGACGGACTATCCGTCGCTACGTAGTCGAAGATTTGTCCCGCCACTTCTTCCAACAATTCCTGCCAAATAGTCGACTGCATAGCGACGGCTACATATCCGTCACTATGTCTCCGACGCCCTACCGACGGACGTATGACCTTTTCTCTCCTTAAAATAAAATTAAAAATATATCGATTAGTCGTCGGTATTCCGTCGGTTATTTGTCGTAAATTCGTCGCTAACGTCGACGGAAAGAATCCGTCGCTAATGTGTCGTCGCTAATTGACTGTATTTTGGTAGTGTGTATGTATTCTAAAAATACACAAACTGGATTGTTCGACATCACAAAAGGTTGAACGAACTTTTTGCTTATTGAGCATAGAAGGAAGTCCTAAATAGGATATTCTAAATACAAGGGGAAGACCTGTGTACAGAGAAGGAAGTCCTAAACAGGATATTCTAAATACAAGGGGAAGACCTGTGTACAGAGAAGGAAGTTCTAAACAGGATATTCTAAGTACAAGGGAAAGAGTTTCTGGGAAAGTGTGACGGTGGAGATCGAGCACTACAGCGGCTCCTTTACTACGTTGACGATCTGACGATGGGTTGAACTTGCTCTGACTTTCTAATGCCTTTGATAGAATTCTAGGATTGCCGATCAAGAGGATGCCTGGAGTTGGAGATTTGATATTCGGTGGTCTCTCCTTTATTGAAGGAAAACTCCTTCTATTTATAGGGGAAGAAAGCACATATGCGATGTGCATTAGTATTTTGAGATATGAAGAAATCTGTCATCATTGCACGGTGCGGACTTCTGCGGCGCTGACACGTGGCAGACATTTAGATTCCCCTCAATCGAGCTCTTTGGTGGTTATTGTCATGCCCCGATCCGGAAAATCGTTCGTCCTCGCTAGATTTCACCCGAATCATCGTCCTCGCTGGGGCGTCATGCCGCACAAGCCTGGAGTTGCGCTTGTGCAAGGCAAGATAACAAGTTCACATAGTATTTATCTCAAATTGATAACATAAGCAACAGAAAGAAGCAAGGTATATAATAAGAATCTCTTTTGTTAATAATGAACTGAAGGTTACAAAGGCTTGAATAGCCCAACTGAGTATGCCAACTGGCTACAATGCTCATAATCTCTCTAGCTCACAAAGGATTATATCATTCCATACATTATGCTTTTTTATAGCCAACAAGTAGTCTTCGGCCGAACATCTCTATGTTGCAAGTCCGAACGCCAATGCGGTAGCTCCTTTTGATCTCTAAGGACTCCATGCCTCGACATGTCCAAGCCAAACTCCGCTCCGAGTCAAACATAACCTGAACCTGCAAGCAAAATAGTGTGGGATTAGTGCTTTCGTCCTCGCTGTACTGATCAAGACCTACTCGCACCCAAACCAAACACTAAGTACATTTAGTGAACATGAAACATTATTTGATGATATTTCTAATTAGTCTTAGGATCAGTTTCATGGCAGTATTCAACATAATAGCTTAATATAACTGTGTCCAGTATCGTGTTCCTACAGCAGATACAGTTAGACATAATCTAAACATAAACATAGTGATCGTGCTCATCTCCGTCCCATTTTGCCTAGCCTGTAATGGTTAGAACTTTACATAACCAATCATATAAATCTTTTAACCAACCAACCATACTTAGACATATGCATAAGGGTGGCAGGCCCTGCGCTTGCACCCAATTCTAATCTCAGCCCACGGCCCTATCTATATGAAGGTCATGGTGTTTCGCACCGTAATGGACTTGGCATCCTTATGTGTAAGCCTATGATCACTCCAATACGGGTTGCTAGTCCAGTATCCGAAGGATCCCAAACTTACTGATATCATAGCTTATCACAACACTGGACGGTCGTAACTCGTCCTAAAGATGTGCACCATAAATACCATACATAATTTCCTCCTAGGCCGAACGGTCCCGGTGCCCGGTCGTAACCGTCCGAGGGAAGCCGCACCCGTGCACGGGCCATCCGAGTCCATTGACCATGCAATACGTGCCATAGCAAACAAGTCATATCATTTCAACCAATCTTACGTTCCATAAACATATTTCCTTATCTTTATCTCAAGTTCCTTTGGCGTTATGTCCCAACACATCCGTATTGATGCACGACGCCCAACGGCTTAGACATCTTATACTTATCTTCAACGCGTTCCATTCATAAGTTATTCACATAACCGTAGTTCCGTAGTTACTTAGTCATTTTGTAGCTTCCATTCACAAGGGCACGCTTAACGCCATAATCAATGTTCTAGACCTAGTGTTTAATATTCTCGGAGTCGTACACGTGATGCACATCTCGATATTGCCTTTCAATGTTCTACTATCATCGCTCTACCGCGACCCGTATACTTGATGCACGTTGCTTCAATTGTTCAATGTTCTATCTTAAGGTTCTATACATACTAAGACATTTAATTGTTCGAGCCATGCTAGTTAACTTAATGGCAACTAACGCATACATTTTATTAGACGTGAAGGAGTAGGGAGAGAGAGTCAAGAACCCGCCCACCTTAAGTTGATACGCCTTGTCATTTCGTCGAGCTGAAGCGGCTCGATTCCATAACTTGGTTGCACAGCTAACTCTTCTGACTTAGCCATTCCGTTGAGCTACTCGATTGATTCGGCCTACTGCGCACATGAGACAATCCGTTGTACGACGACGATTTAGTTTTACGGACATCATTTTGAATAAGACAGAAATGTCGACCCTTTACAATCCAGCACAAAAGCATAGCCTGCACACCAGATCAACCGAAGTCAATACTTTGTTCCAACCGAACTTAGGCTTTGCATCGATTCGTATCGATACTTCATCTGGTCAACTCAACTCTTTGAGTCAACGACTTATCGTAATGCACCGTTCGGAGCGGGACATTACAGTTATCAAAATAACCGAAGAAGGAGCGGGTAGTGTGTGCTGATTTTCTTGTTCGGATGCAGCCGAGTAAATCTTGGGATTTTATCTCAGATTTGGATTCCTGATTGATTCTCGTCTAAGATTTAAATCAATTTTGATAAGATATGAATCATGATTAACCCCAATCTTATCTTCGAGAGAGTCGGTTTAAGAAAATCGATTGGGTGGGACTATGCTTCCTGCGCCTCTGTGAGTTCTGAGTACTGCTGTGCTTCTGGGGCGACGAATAGACTGTTCTTCTGGAGACAACAGAGCCTCTGTGCTTTCAGGCACCGAGTGGACTATGCTTTGAAGACGACAGAATCTCTGTACGTATGAGCGATGAGAAGGCTGTGTTTCGAGTGACAAAGTCACTATGCTTTAGGGCGACGAGTAGGCTTGTGCTTCAGGTTGACGAGGTTACTGTGCTTTTGGAGCGGCAGACGGACTTGTGTTGGATATAATGGTATTTCCTAAGTCTCTACCGAAAGGTAGTTGAGCTTCTGGGTTGGAGCAGAGTGTTGTGCCGTTGGAGTTGAGGTTGTATGGAAACATCACCAGTCTGCATCTGTGGTTGGTGCAAGAATGTAGCTGCACCTCTGGATTGAAGGCATTGGCTTTGAAGACTTTTTAAAGAGCACTGAATGACCGCTCCTTAATGAACGACTCCCTCTTAATTGCCACCGTTACTTGGGGAATTTCAAGGGGTCCTAGGATAGTCTAGGACTTAGTCGAATGAACTTTATTTAATGAGGTTCATCGCGCTGAGTCCTAGGTTCATCCCATTAATATGGGAACTTTGACCGTCAGCAATGTGCCTGCATTTTGGGCCACTCCCGCCTTATATAAAGGGGGAGTTTCTTCTAAAGATTCACGTCTTGTTCTTCTTCTTGTCCTTCAACACCATGCTGGATCTAAACTTAACTTCGAGCGACGGTTGGCCTTGCCTAAATCGGATTTTGGTTGAGGATTCCTTCGTTCAAAGGAGCTATGCCTTAGTAGAAGAACTGTTGATGAGCCTCAGAATGTACCGAAACGCTTCTCATAAGGAGTTCGAATCTGGATGACACCTTGGAGGTCTTCAAGGTCCTGACGGCCTAGCTTATAGGTGGATGGCCAACCCGAAGAGCCACAGGTTGCGCTCGGCCCTGCCTATTCTGGGATTTGAGACCTTCTACGCCTTCTGGAAACCCGGGCCAATTGCTGCTTCAGGAAGTTGCTCGCTTCAGCTGAGTAGCTGATGCACTTTTGGAGGGTTGCATCCATAAGAAAGTCAGAGTACGCTTTAATGGAGATCAATCTTCCAGTATGCGTACCTAGAAGAAGGGGGACGGTGCTTTGACGAAGACTAAACCCCTTGTAGATGTAGGGCCTAAAAATCAAGTTGCGCCATAAATCTACTACCCAGTAATCAAGTTGCGCCCTAAAAATCAAGCTGCACTACTATTTTTAAGCTCAGAGATCAAGCTGCGCCACTGATCAGGTTGCGCCTGATATTAGAATGTGCCCAGTCTTATTGCACCAAAATCTACGTGGCATCTGACATTTAATGGCCATCATTACCTGACAACACTGACAACTGATACCACAGTGAACGAGAAAAATCTCTTCGTATCCCGTAAATTGTGCTGCTCGAGGGGAGTTGGTTGACAGCTGTCCTGTACACTTTGTAAGTTGCGCCTAGGCGCAATCCAGACAAAATCTTTAGTTGTGCCTAGGCGCTATCTGAATGAATTTTGCTCAAAAGCTGCCACGTGTCTAGGCACGGCTCAATCAGGCGCAGTTGACCGAAGCTCGCGCAACCTGATAAAGTTGAGACAATTTTCATTCATAAAGCAGGATAACGTGGCGCACATGCCACTAATCTCTCAAGACGTGTCTACTATCCTGTACACGACCACGCGTATCTCAATCACATGATGCCACGCGTCTAAATACAGTTAGTACACGACTTATAACCAAATAAAAGTTGGTGCAATAGGAGGTTGGAGCAACCCAGTATGGCGCAATCCAGCTTCGCGCACATCAGAATAACTGCTAAGACAGTTATTTCCTGAACTCTATAAATAGAGTTTCCAATCATTGTGAAAGGATCATATACATGCGCACAGAGATCAAGAACTCTTGCAAAATTGCTGCTGTATTCTCCAGAGGCTACATTCTCAAGTTCATATAGTCCAAGAGATAAAGTGATCGTCTTCTGATCAGATTTCTACAGTTCTACTTCTCCAGAATTTATTGTACTTTGTATTATTCTTTTACAAGTTTGGAATAAACAACTTTTTGTTTTTGTAAACAAAATGGCGACTCTGCTGGGGACGACTTTCTTCTCCGACGAGAAGGTGACAACTCAATGTGACACTGCGTCGATCGGCAAGATGCAGAAGACTCTGGTTATTCAAGTCAACTAGACAGCCTACGAGAATATGATCAACGCCAAGAGCAACAAGCGCACTATGGCTATCGCCAAGAACATGACTGTGTGGACTCCTAAATCTTCTGCAGTTGGTGTTGCCCAGGTGCAACTTGAGTGCTCAGTGGCCAAGGCGCAATCTGCCTCAGTAGCTCCGGCACAGCCTGCTTCTGCTGCCAGGCCACAATCCACTCTTCTTGCTGCCTGCGTACAGTCTACTACCCATGTTGCTGCCAAGGCGCCACTAGTAGCCTAAATTACTAGGGTGCAACCAGTAGCCCATAGGACTATGGCACAACCCAAGCAATCAGTAACTCAAGCGCAGTCTGCTGCTTTGGCGCAACCCAAGGGAACTAGTCTTTTGGCTATTCCCTCTTCTAATTCTCAAGTTCTGAACTTGGAGAATCAATGTTCTAGTACAAATACTAGACAGAACAAAGGGAAGAGTCCTTTGACACTTCCTCAATTGGAACAATCCATGCCTAAAATGGTCTCACAACCGAACAAAGGGGAACGCTTCTTAGCTAACCCTCTACAAAATAAAGGAAAGCACCCTTTGGTTTTTTCTCAAACTTCCCTGGTCTATGACTCAGAGGAAGACACATCAGATTCTATTCCTTTAAACAGAGGTCTTCGGATCTCTGATATCCGAAAGAATACTGATCAAAGAGGTATCTTACCTACCCCTATGGGGTCTGGTCAAAACTGTCCTACCTTGCAAATTTTAAGATCTAAGTAAAGAAAATTGAGCGTATCATAAATAGAGACACCTGGAGCAGAATTTTTTGATTTACGCGCTTTAAGAACCCTATGCCAAAGGCCAATCTATACCAGAAGCCAAAGTTTGAAAAGAAGGACCCAACCACTTATGCTAATGAGTTGAGTACATCTTTGTACACTCAGGGAACAAAACATCTGAAGAATAGAAGACATGTTCCTAACATCATTAAGGAATATGTTCCTCCAACTTTTTCTCATCCTGTAGTTGTAACTGATCTCCGACAATGTCTTACACAAAGACGAGAAATTACAAGGATGTCTCCCTCACCCCCAAATTACGCTTCAGATCGCTGCTGCTTTCATGAAGTCGTCATCAACTGTTGTTGCCAATCGGCTCGGCGATCTGTCTTCGATCGTCTGAACTATGCTCCAACTCCTGAACATATAATAAAAGACAAAGAAGAGCTATTATATGCTTCTGTTAACATGACTTCTCAAGGCTTTGGGGGTAAAAAACGTCCAAGATGTAATGCATCCCATAATCCCAGTCAGTAATACTTAGATCGGATTCATGCATCTAGTGAAGGTGTCTTTTAATACACTAGATCGAGAAATCGACATTTGAACCAAGGTGTTTTTAATCAAGAAGATCTCCCCATCACTCATGTAGAAGAGGACTCTTTTTCAGAGTTTGATGTAGATAGTGAAAGTTCTGAACAAACTATCTCATCAATAGCAGCAAGAGAAGTGGCGGCATATACCATTACGGAAGATCAAGATGCCTCTACTTCAACTAGTCAAGAGCAACGAATTATTGTACTAGAGGACAAATTGAAGACCATGGCAGAAATGGTTGCTAGAATGCACACTATAATCGTGGCTCAACATACAGTGCCACCGATTGTAAACCCTGCTATAAATCCTGAGCTTATAGCACCTTCTGCACTTGTTAGTCTGGGGGTACCACCTCCTCAAGTTGCCTCTGTGCCAATTCAAGCTGATCCCAGTCAGTCTGGTGCTGGGGGTGGTAATTACCATGTTGTCCTCCTCCTAATACTTCTAACCAACCCATCAATTCCCAAACATCAGGGGATGCTAATGAAGCTGTAAAACTATTACACACTCAGTTTGAGGCCTTCAAGCAGAAGGATGGCCTACAAAGGCTGGGCATAAAGCAACCGTATCCTACAGAATGGAAGGAAGTTCCATTCCCTCATAAATACAAGCTTTCCACCATTATGTTGTTTGATGGCAGTACCTCTCCAAGTCAGTACATCAATCATTTTGAGGTGATGATTGATCAATTACAGCCAAATGATACTCTCTTTACCAGAGTGTTCGTCGGTTATTTAGCCGACGTAGCATATGACTGGTATCGCAGCTTGCCTGATGGCTGTATAACTTCTTTTGCTGGTTTCAAGCAAATATTCTTGGAACGATTTTATGAGGGAGTCAACGATATGACAATGTCTGCCCTCATTAAGATTAAACAGAGGCACAATGAATCCACGAAAAGTTTTATTGAAAGATTCCGCCCAGAGGCACTCAAAATGCCTTTAGGAACTCCATCTGCTGTAACAATAGACACTTACAAATCAAACTTATTGCCTATTATCAGTATGTGGACATGATCTATACAATTCCAGGATTGGCCTTCTTTCATTGTAAATGCATAAGCGACAGAGGTTAGTGCCGAAAAGTTTAAACAGTTAGGAGTTCAGATGACTCATCCTAACCAAGACGAACATTCTACACCCGGGGGTAATAATCGCCAGAATAACCGCAAGAGTAAAGAAACACTGGCCATCAATCTCAAGGGCAAAGAGTCTTTGGCTGTCAATGTCGCTCAGACAGCGCCCACTCCATCAGCACCACCACAGAAGACAACTCGTCCAAAGGAAGAGTATTCTTTCGATGAAGGTGATACTTTGAGCATCTTCGATTGCTTGATAAAAAGCAATAAACTTCAACTTCTAGAGGGAAAACAGCCAAAAGAAGTGGGTAAAACCGATCACCCTAAATATTGTGTTTATCACAGATTTATAGGGCATCCCACCAGAGCATGTTATGTGCTCAAAGGAAAAATCCAGGAGTTGGTCAATTCTGGAGCAATTACTCTTCAGCAGGACGAGAAAACGGTGACCGCTAATGTGGTTCTCTACAATTTGGTAATTTTCCACCACTATTTGTACAAGATGGTGTTGTCCCCATTCCAAGAACTACTCTTGAGATCGTGAATCTTCCACCTCCTCAAAATGAAGGTCTTGTTCCACTATCGACTGACAGAGGAGAGATCATGTGGATTCATCCAGATTTGGTAGCAGAGTTTGAAACGCCTTCCTCTTCTAAGCAAAAAAAGCACACCAAATCTAAGAACTGCAACATGGTATCCTTTGAACCAGTAACAGAAGAAAAAATTCTAATGGACACTAGATCTGGAAAACCCTATCTTCGGGAATATCCCAAAAATCAAGAAAATCTTGCTCCATCCCCTGATGCTCTTCCTACATCATCTTCTCCTGCTGAGAATATACCATCTACATCCCTGCCTATGGTTGAACCATCTCCTCCTAAACCAACATCAACAGATAAGGGGAAGCAACCTGTTCGCTTTGACAAAGCATTGAAGAAGTCCTCATCTCTTGGACTTGAAAAGCCTTTTAATTTTGACATATTGGCTCAATTGGCCAATACTCCAGCAAGATTGTCAATCTTTGAACTCTTACGTCTCTCAAAAGAGACTCGAGAGACATTAAGTGAAGCTTTGATGCAGGCTGACGCTTATCTTACTCTTCTCAAGAAGCCTGAAAAGGAGCCAGTCAGTTGTGAACATTATTATAGTGTATTTGAACTAATGCCCAATATTACTTTTACACAAGATGACATGTTATTAGAAGATAATCGTCATGATCGTCCTCTCTATTTTATGGGGTATATAGATACTATGAAAGTCGATCGCATTCTGATTGACCCCGGGTCTGCACTTAGCATCATACCGAAGTCTTTACTGGATGCTTTGAAAATCCCAGTGCATAACCTCTCTACAACTATCACTACCATCTTGGGATTCAATCAAAGAAGAAGTGAACCTTTAGGGAAGATACGCCTAAAACTTCAAATTGGCAATCTTCGTACAAAGGTAACTTTCTATGTTATCGACAATCATGGCTCATACAACGCTTTGTTGGGAAGGCCATTCCTCCATGAACACAATATTGTACCTTCTACTCTCCACCAATATTTCAAATATGTGGATGGTAATGGAGAAGTCCAAAAAGAGGTTACAGATCTGAATCCTTTCAAAGGGGTTGAAGCATACTACAACGATTTTTGCATGTACAAGGAAGAATTCATGAAGGTGGTACTAGCAATGGACACGGATGAAGAACAGAAAAATGTGCCGAATGATACACTGGTGATCCCGGTCAAAGGACGTACCTCTTGTCCTTAGTCTTCCAAACCACTGACTATCTATCTTCCTTCCCATGAGAAGCAGCCCAAGGGTGATAGTCAGGAACAAAGGGAGCTCACCTCTTCTGAGCCGCTTGTAATCGATCTTCGTCGCAAGAAGCCTCTTCCGCCTTCTCGTTCTTCTTCTCTTCCTCTTGTCATTAATCTGACTAAGCCTGCTAAGGCTAAAGTTCATGTTGTAAATGATGGTATAAAAATGAATAAAGCATCTCCTTTGCACTATACTGATGTCTCTTACTATACTCAGTGTTATTTGGACATGCTAGATAGCTTTAAACCACTTACAATAGAAGTCGTATCATCTCTTCGAAATACGGTATCACTGGATTCAATACAAGAGTCGTACTTCTTAGTACCATCTCGAAAAAAAGATGAAAAATCTATATTCTTCAACAAAAGAGAGGAGCCAAAAATCATGCTCTATAACGATAATAGAGATGATTCCGGAAGGCTACAATTATGCCGCTATAGTCCTCAATCCAAAGCAATCATCCGCAAAATGGGCTATAATTTCAAAGCTGGCCTCAACAACGGTAAAGGGAGGCAAACTCCTTTTCGTATTGCTATTCCAAAAGGAAAATCACAACAATTCCACAGTAAAATAAAACGGGGACTAGGTTATGCTTCACCACTCCTAACTCCATAACCTTCTGAATCTGATGAAGAAGAACGATCAAACTCTTCTGATTCTATTTCATGGGATTCTGACACCAGCATTGGTCATGTTCATAGGATGATAATATCTTCTAACATGGTGTCTGCCGAATTTTTGGAAGCTGATGAAGATGATATTGAAGAAGCTCCTGAAGTGGACCCTTGGGCACAAAAGATGGACAATCAGTGGGAACTTCGTTTTGAACAACGAGAGCCACCTACTGAGGATCAACTAGTCCAGATCGATATTGGAGAGGAGGGCGTATCACGACCAATATTTATTAGCAAAAATCTCCCAGAGGATGATAAACAAGAATTGATTCACCTTATTCGTGAATATATTGATGTGAAGATATACCGGGATTAGATCCTCAAATTGTAACTCACAAGCTTAATATCTTGCCGAATGCCAAGCCGGTCAAACAACAACAACGGCGATTCAAGCCTGAAATAATGGATGCAATTGATGATAAAGTCAAAAAGCTTATAGCTTACAGTTTTATCAGAGAAGAACAACATCCTGATTGGGTAGCCAACGTCGTCCCAGTCCTGAAGAAGACCGAAAAGGTTCGAGTTTGCATAGACTTTCGGGATCTTAATGATGCTTGTCCTAAAGACGAATTCCCTCTCCCAATTACTGATGTTATGATCGACAATACATATAGATTCGAATAAATTTCTTTCATGGACGGGTTTTCTGGATATAATCAAATCCGGATGAATCTTGAAGATGAGAAACATACTTCGTTTTGTACTCCTCGTGGAGTGTACTGTTATACAGTCATGCCATTTGGTCTTAAGAACGTATGTGCAACTTACCAGTGGGCTATGAGCACTATCTTTCGGGATCATGTACGAAAGACTGTCGAATGCTATGTTGACGATCAAAGCCATTCAAAAGATGCGTCCTCCAAGACTTTCAAGATTTAAGAACTATCTTCAATCTAATGCGCCAATATCAACTCAAAATGAACCCCACCAAGACTTTCTTGGGTGTGTCTAGTGGTAAATTTCTCGGTTTCGTCATTACCTCTAAGGGTATATACGTTGATCCCGAGAAGATCAAAGCCATTCAAAAGATGCGTCCTCCACACAACCTAAAAGAGCTACGAGGATTCCAAGGTCGACTTGTGTACATCAAGTGGTTTATTTTGAATTTATCTGGACGTTGCAGACCATTTACTTAGTTAATAAAGAAAGGCGTATCTTTCGTTTGGACGGAAGAATGTCAACGAGCATTTGACGACATAAAGCGGTATTTAATGAGTCCACCGGTTCTTGTACCACCGATCTCAAGAATACCTTTCTTAATGTATGTCCGGGCAATGGATCATTCGTTAGGAGCTTTGCTAGCTCAGAAGAACAAGGAAGGTCATGAGCAAGCCATCTACTATCTTAGCCGAACGATGATTGGAGCTGAACATCGTTATAGTCCGGTAGAGAAAGAATGTTTAGCCTTAATGTTTGCTGTTCAGAAGACAAGACATTACATCATAGGCCAAACTATTCATGTTATATCCCGAGTCAATCCTCTTCGAGTCTTAATAAAGAAGCCAAGTACACTCAATTCTAGGCTTGCCACATGGGCCATATTACTAGCACAATATGATATGATTTATGTTCCTCAAAAGTCTGTAAAGGGCCAAGCACTTGCTGACTTTTTAGCAGCTCATCCTGTCCCTGAGACATCTAAACTCTATGATGAAATTCCTGATGAAACATTGGATTCAAATATGATCTCAGAAGAATTTTCTACCTGGAGATTGTTCTTTGATGGAGCTTCTAGAATTAGACCTGGAGGTACCCTTGTGGCTAGAGTGGGAATTGTTCTCGTTTCACCCGATGGATTAGCTATTCAAAGGGCTTATTCTTTAGACAAGTCATGCTGTAACAATGTCGCAGAATACAATACCTTGCTCATCGGACTCCAATTAGCCAAATGACTGGATATCAAATATCTCGAAGTATATGGCGACTCTAAGCTGATTATTAATCAGGTTAGAGGCATATATGAAGTCCGACATCAAGATCTGGTACCATACCATGAAGCAGCAATCAGAATAGCTTCTTCGTTCAAAGGTTTCTTTATTGAACATGTACGTCATGCATGCAATACAGAAGCTGATGCCTTAGCTAACCTAGCTGCAATATTGGCAGTTCCAATCAAAAGACAACAAATGGTTGTTATCTCTAATAGAGAACTATTTTATGTCGAAAACAATCACAACATTGAATTCAGCAATCTAACTGAAGTCAACGTCACTTATGAGGACTGGAGAGCACCTTTCATTGATTTTGCAGTACATGACATCTTGCCAAAAGATCCTAACGAAGCTACAACTATCCGTCGCCGATCGCTTCGATTCTACTATAATCATACTACTAAAACTCTCTATCGAAAAACTTTTGATGGGTTACTCTTGAGATATCTCGCTGGTGTTTTCCATAAAGAAATTCTCTTTATTTGTTGTGTTTCTGGGAAAATTACAACTGTAGAAATCCGATCTAGAAGACGATCGCTTTATCCCTTGGACTATGCGAAGAAAAAAAGCTCTCAAAATTTTGACAGTAGATATCAATGTATCTGTACAATGAATGAGAAAAAGAACTCTATTTATAGAGTCAAAAATAATAACTGAAAAGATAACTACCTCACCACTGGTGCACTTGAAAAGTCACGCAGACTCTAAATACACGCAGGGTTAATGAGTAGTTACTGGACGTGGCCCGTAACTGTTGGACACATGGCATCAGTGCATGGGTCGTGTGCAAGTTATTGGGCACGCGAGAGAGAGATCGGTGGCATGGCTGCCACGTACTCCAGTTGAAATAAAATCCACGCTGTCTTGCTGAAGGCAAAAATCCATGCAGTTTCGTTGACGCAGACTCGTTGAAGGCGAAATCCACGCAAACTTTGAAGAAGAATACTTCAGAATTCACGCAGGCTTTGAGAAGAATAACTCAGAAGTCACGCAAATGTTTTGAGGAAGGAGAAGGTTCAGAATCCACGCAAACTGCCAGCTGTCTTGATTTGGCACGCTTCGTCTGACACAAAATCTCTGACATTGATTATATTGTCAGTCGCATTAAATAAAGATAAGACCCAAAGTCACGCCAATCTTGGTGAAGAGTGAGTCTTGCTAAGGAAGATTTCGAAAATCACGCAAAAGACGGCTGTGATCTCTCGAGTTCTGTGCATACGTGGCATACGAGGAGACGTTTCTCGACTGTTGTGTTGTCAGTCATTATGATTCTGACGTATGGCTGAGCTGTCTCTACGTAACTTCTAAAGGAGATGGCCAGGCAGAACTTAGCGTATCTTTTGTGCTGCTTCTTGGATCACTCTGCGTGACTTGTTCTGATCAACTCAGCGTGACTTCATTTTTGAGGCCTACAAAACCCCCTTCAAAGTTTTCGAAAAATGATAAAATATTTTCGAAATACTTTGAAATAGAGATGATGAAATGAGTTAAAGTCACGCTGAGATGACTCCAAAATTTTTCGAAAGTCGAAAAGACTTCGAAGTTCTTTGAAAATATCCAAATGAACTTATTAAATGTCATAATGACTTTTCGTTCTCCGAGACTGATTGCGTCCAATTTATGGTGGAATATGAACTGTCGACGAGATCTGTTATATAAACAGGAAGAGATTCTCAGCTTTGACATTCATCTCTCAAAAATATGACCCCAAAGGAAGCAGCCGAAGAGGAAGCACGCAAGTTGGGCTTTTGTTCCCATGGTGACCCCACTTTTGGGGGCAAAGAACCCGAACCTGTCGTCATCGAGCTCAAGGACGACTCCACGCAGTTAGCCAAGAATCTCTTGAGCTACTTTGGATTGGATGGCTCGTCTTCTTCTGATGGGCGGAGCCTTATGGAGAAGCGTGAAATGCTCGAGACTCTGTTGCATCGCCTGGGAGTTAAGAGCGTAGAGGAGTTAGGCATCAAACTTAGTCGCTCTGAAAAATAGAGCGTAACTTTCTACGCTTTTGTTGTACTTTTTTGTCTTTTTGTAAGGCCATCAGTGCCTGTTTAAAGAATGAAGTACAACTTTTGTGTTTGATCTGCGTGCCTTTTAATGAAGAATATTAATTAGCACACTTTGACTGTTTCCAATGTTGCACGGTCTCCCGAAGTACACGTGACACTCATTCCACAATTTACGAGCACTATTTATGCGGATCTTTTCCAAAAAATAGACCTGCACTTGACCCTTTAAATAGATGGATGAACTCCACACAAACTCATCTTCCCATTCTTCTTCCTCTCTTCTGAGAATGAATTTTCTGTGAGAAGAAAATAGGAAAGCCATGTTGTCTGATGTCAAATCTCTGTGCACGCTACCAGACATGGATTTGTCAATCCTTAGCAGCAAACTCAGCGGTAAGTTCAATATACACGCATCGAGTTTTTTGTTTGCTAAAGACAAATTCATCTTCCTGAAATGAACAGAATGCATCTGTCTTTGCTTGGCCAGTTTCTGTTGGCTGATTTTTCTTTACTGTTTCTTGCAGAATTTTGGCTGAAACTTTTCTTCAGAACTGGCATTGGGGATGTGGATGCTGTGGAGAATATCCTGCTGACATCTACATCAGGGAGCTCATACGCTTTTGACGCGTAAATCAGACAACTCAGAACTCTTCGTGAGATAGAAGGGTCTTCCTTAGATGGTAGGAAGAGCCTTTATACACGAGAGTTGGATGGTGGAGTCAACTCTACTACCGAGAGATTGGATAGTAGAGTTCCTTTCAAGGCAGAACCAGGAATTGTATCCCAAGGTTTGGATACATTCCTGTCTTCCTTGAGAGGTTACCCCCATCCACCAGTTGTATTGGCAGCAACACGTTTTCGTGTTGCCCTACTCTGTGGTTCTCCTCTCGTCTGAGAGATAAGACCAGAGTTTGATTCCTGCTGGACACCCAGGAATTTCCACAAACAACGAGATTGCCAGAGAAGATCCAAGAAGAAATAGATCTCAGTTGTACATAGAATGAAAATCCAAGATTTGTAATAGATTTCCATTATGATTTGTAAGAAAGTCTAAGAAAATGTAATAGACTTTTTGTGGTAAAATGGGAATGGAAATGACACTTCTTCTATGCTCAATGATTTGTATTTGTGGATGAATTATGGACATGATAGATAATAAAATCATCTTTTCTGTTTTAGAGTATATAATATTATCAGAGGTATTATGGACATGATAATATATAGGAACTCGAAAGAAAATAGATTGATTTCTATGCAGAGGTCAAAACATGACAAATGAGTAAGTAGATTCGGATTTGATTCAGAGGTTATGAAAACATGATAAATAACGAATCCCCACTTAATGAGCTGATAGAAGATTATGAACGGATGAACCGTTAGGAAACGATGAACAGATGAACTGTCGAGTGAATGTAATAAATGAACGGACGAACCGTCAAGTATTAATGAACATGTGAAACGTCGGATGAATGTGAGAAATGAATGGATGAACTGAATATCGGGAAAGAATACGTCCCTTCGATCCTTGTAACCATATGCCTATAAATAGAGCATATATTTGAGTAGAAGGATCGCATTTTATCCACAATGTCTTCTGAAGAGAATATAAAGAAGGCTGAAGTCGTCCCCGAAGCTACTGAAGGTGTTAAAGAACATCCACCTCCGCAGAAGAAAGAAATGGGCGAAAGCTCGTCTACTCCCAAGCCGCCGAAAGATATTCTGGACTTCCTGGTCGAACCAGGAGAAACCGAAGAAGAAGAAGCAATGAGGCTGGCTGCCTGTCAATTCTTGGTGCGGTCAGGAAAAGATGTACTCAATTCTTTTGCTGATTATGTATGTGGTCCTCGTCCCAAATATGAAAGGGATTACAGTGATCTTCCATGATGATGTACTCTTTTTCTTGAGAAATTTGTCTCAAATAAACTCCGTTTAAGGAAACTTTGTTTACGATATATCCTTTCCACTTTGTATTTTTGCCTTTATTCATTGATCTTTTGACTCAGAAATCAGAAAGACTAAATATCATTTTCATAAATATGATATTGAGATAGAAAATTCAGAGGTAATGTGGACATGATTTTCTGGATATCAAATTTGTTGAGAAAACGATACAAAGTAGAATACCTATCTCCACTGGAGATAATAGATATCAGAATGATTCTTCGGAAAGAACAATGAAACAGCTGGAGAATGATGGGAGGACAATCTTGATAGAAATATTAAACGTAGTACTTCTTCAAGAATTTGCCGTTGATGGGCATCATAGTGGCTTTACCATCTAGAGTAGTGAGTTGATAAGCCCCATTAGAAAAGATCTTATTGACAACGAATGGACCTTCCCATTTTGCATCAAACTTGCCCTTAATAATGTGTGTCATAATCATCGGGCGTCTGACAGTAAACACAAGTTCTCTTTTCTGAAATGTTCGAATTCTGAATTTCTTGTTAAAAGCCCTTGAAATTCTGGCTTGATAGAATTCAATATTCTGTTGAGCAGATAACCGCTTTTCATCCAGAGCCTCCAATTCTTGAAGTCGAAGACGATCATTATTTTCTGAGGTAAGTTCATTAGCGATTGCTATCCTTAAAGAAGGAATTTGAATCTCTAATGGGAGAACAGCCTCAGATCCGTACACCAGAGAGAAAGGTGTACACTTAGTAGCATTACGGACTGTAGTGCGATAAGCCCACAAGCATTCCCCGAGCTTGTCACTCCAATTACGTTTGTTAGTGGAGACAAACTTCTTTAGGAGTTTGATGATAGTCTTGTTGAAAGCTTCTGCCAATCCGTTAGCTGCTGGATTATATGCGGTAGAAGCCACATTATTGATCCGATGATCGTCACAGAATCGAGTAAATTTCTGGCTGACGAACTGTGGTCCGTTATCATAAACAATGCGTCGAGGAACACCAAATCTGTAGATGACATGGTGCTTAATAAAGCTGATGACATTAGACGTCTTAACTTCAGATAAAGGAATGGCTTCGGCCCATTTGGAGAAGTAATCAGTTATTGCGAGAATGAACCGATGACCTTTAGATGACGGTGGATTGATCAGGCCGACAATGTCCATGCCCCAAGCTTCGAAGGGCCATGATGCTGCCGTCGGATGTAGAAATTCCGAAGGTTGATGTATAAAATCCGTATGGATTTGGCAAGCTTTGCATTTCCTTGCATATTCAATGGCATCTGATACCATAGTTGGCCAATAATAACCCATCCGTCGAATACGGTCTTGAAGTTTTGGCCCAGGTTGATGCGCTCCACAAATTCCATCATGTGCTTCACGAATAACTTGTTGGGCTTCATCACCGGCAATGCACCGAAGGAGTAAACCATCATAAGCTCGACGATATAAGGTCTTAGTGATCGTCGTCTGATAGATGCTGCCTCACTCGGATCATCCGGAAGAATATCATATAATACGAGATCTAAAAAAGGAAGTCTCCAATCTTTATCCGTATTCTGATTCTCAGTCGAGTTACTGAAGATGAATTCCATGCTGGAATCGGATGAAGATGACATCGATTTACGACTGAATCCAAATCCTCTTGTTGTGTTGACGTCATGAGATGTTGATTCTTCAATGTCAACTGGAAGTCCTAGAGTCAGGTTATTTTCAAGATGAAATAATTCTCGATTACGAACAACGATCATTTGCTGCCGTCTGATTGGGATAGCCAGCACCGCTGCAAGATTAGCAAGGGCATCAGCTTCTGTGTTACATGCTCGCCTAACATGTTCAATGAAGAATTCCTTAAATGATGAGGCCATAAATATGGCTGTTTTATGATAAGGAACCAGATCTTGATGGCGAACTTCATAAGTACCCCTGATCTGATTGACAATAAGTTTAGAGTCTCCATACGCCTCCAAATGTTGAATATTCAGATGTTTAGCGAGTTGAAGACCAATAAGCAATGCGTTGTACTCAGCTACATTGTTTGAACACGGCTGATCGAGAGAATAAGCTCATTGGATGGCAAGACCTTCTGGCGATACAAGAACAATTCCAACTCCAGCGACAATATCGCCATTAGGACCAATTCTTGATGCTCCATCAAAGAATAGACACCAAGTAGGATCTTCTTCAGCAATTTGATTTGAATCTAGGACTTCATCTGGGATTTCATCATAGAGTTTTGAATTTTCTGGAATTGAGTGAGCAGCCAGAAAATCAGCTAAAGCTTGTCCTTTGACTGATTTTTGAGGAATATAGTGCATGTCATACTGAGCAAGTAGGATTCCCCAGTTAGCCAATCGAGAATTCAAAACACTGGGTTTCTTCATCATGATCCGTATAGGATTGATCTTGGAGATGACATGAATAGTCTGGCCAATGATATAATGACGTGTCTTTTGGACAGCAAACATCAAGGCTAGACATTCTTTTTCAACCGGTGAATATCGAGGTTCAGCTCCGGTCATAGTGCGACTGAGATAATAAATGGCTTGTTCATGGCCATTTTGATTCTTTTGAGCGAGTAATGCACCCAATGAATGACTCATTGCTCGAATATAGAGGAGGAACGGTATTCCTGAGACGGGAGGTACCAATACTGGAGGGCTCATCAGATATTGTTTTATATCATCGAATGCTTTCTGACATTCATCATTCCAGACAAAAGAGACACCTTTCTTCATAAGTTTGTTGAATGGTCTGCAGCGTCCTGATAAATTAGAGATGAATCTCCTGATATAAGCGATTCTTCCTTGAAATCCTCGTAGCTCTTTTAAGGTGCGTGGAGGACGCATCTCTTGGATGGCTTTGATCTTCTCGGGATCCACGTGTATACCTTTAGAGGTAATGACGAAGCCGAGAAATTTACCACTAGAGACGCCTAAGAAGGACTTAGTAGGGTTCATCTTTAATTGATGCTTACGCATTAGATCAAATATAGTCTTCAAATCTTGGATATGATCCTCCTTTTGTCGACTTTTGACTGCAATATCGTCAACATAGCATTCGACTGTTTTCCGCAAATGTTCACGGAATATAGTGCTCATAGCTCGTTGATAAGTTGCTCCTGCATTCTTGAGACCGAATGGCATAACTGTATAACAGTATGTACCAATCGACGTTCTGAAAGATGTGTGCTTCTCGTCTTCTGGGGACATTTTGATCTGATTGTACCCAGAATACCCGTCCATGAATGACATTCGTTCAAATCTACAGGTATTATCAACCATGACATCAGTGATTGGTAGAGGGAATTCGTCTTTAGGACATGCCGCATTAAGATCGCGGAAGTCTATGCAAACTCTGATCTTGCCAGTCTTCTTAAGAACAGGAACAATATTAGCCACCCAATCGGGATGTTGTTCCTCTCTAATAAACCCAGAGGTAATGAGTTTATTGACTTCAGCTTCAATTGCATCCATGATGTCTGGACGAAATCGTCGCTGTTGTTGTTTGACCGGTTTAGCATTCGGCAAGATATTGAGCTTATGAGTTGCAATCTGTGGATCAAGACCTGGCATATCTTCATAACTCCAAGCAAAGACAGCAATGTATTCACGAATGAGTTTGATCATGTCTTTCTTATCAGTTTCTGAAAGACTTTCACTGATGAATATTGGTTTGGGAGATCCCTCTTCACCAACATCTATTTGAACAAGTTTATCTTCAGTCGGAGGTTCTTTTTGCTCGAAACGGAACTCCCATTGATTATCTAATCTTTGGGCCCACTGTTCTGATTCAGGTGAGATTTCAAACTCTTCTTCGTCTTCATTATTTTCTTCAGAATGGTCAATGGAAACCATATTGGAAGACAGAAGGTTGCAATAGAAGTCACCGATACTCGTATCGGAATCCCAAGAAGTGGTACTAGAAGAATCAGATCTCTTATCTTCGTCAGACTCAGGATCTTCATGGATAATATTGATGAAAGGAGTAGGAGCAGTATAACCCAATCCGCATTTCGTCCTTCCATATTTCAAAGGAGGAATCCGGACAGGCATTTTTCTTCCTTTTCCATTATTGAGGCCAGTCCTGAAGTCATAGCCCATATTTTTGATGATGTCTTTAGATTGCTGACTATAACGACGTAGTTGTAATCTTCCAGTATCATCATTTTTGTCATCATCTTCAAGATCAGAAGGATTTTGAGGCCCTTTGTAGAAGAATATTGGAATGTCTCCTGGCTTTCTGCTGGGAACTAGAAAGTATGAAGATTGTACAGGCTCTAGAGATACATCTGTATGAACAGTCTGTACAACTCCTATGGTTATTGTGTTCAAGTCATCTAACAGATATAAATAACTATGAACATAATTACACACATCAACGTACTGCAAAGGTGGAGACTTTTCATTAAATGTAAAAGCAGCAATATTTACATTGGGAGAAGGCTGAGTCTTAGAGATTTTAGCCAAGTCAATGACTAAAGGGAGAGAAGAAGAAGAAGCTTTGTTTCGATTAAGATCGATAACAAATGGCTCAGAAGAGGTGAGCTCCCTTGAAGTTTGAGTAGGAAGAGTAGTCCGCCCTCCAACTGGAATTAGCAGAGTATCTTGTGAAGGTACAGGAACTGTAGTACGCCCACTGACAGGAATGATCAGTGTATTTTGAGTAGATGACTGAGGTAACGGAGAGATCCGTCCATTCACTGGAATGATGAAAGAATCTTCTCCAGAGGGTTTAGGAGATTGTTGCTGAGTAGTTCGACTTTTAACAGGGATTATTAAAGTCTCACTTTGTGCATCTTCTTTCTCCATAGCTTGTATGATCCTTGTATACTCTTCTTTGTACATTCGGGAATCATTGAAATAAGCTTCAACCCCATGGAAGGGATTTATATCAGCAACTTCTTTTTGTACTCTTCCATTGCTATCAATGTATTTAAAACATTGATGAAGAGTAGAGGGCACCACATTATTTTCATGAAGAAAGGGCCTCCCCAGAAGAAGATTATAGGATCCCGCGATCTCGATCACATAGAAAGTAACTTTAGATCTGAAATCACCTATCTGAAGCTTCAGATGAATCTTTCCCAAAGGCTCACTTCGGCTTTGATTGAATCCCAAGATAGTAGTGACCGTCTTGGAGAGCTTGTGAAGAGGGATTTTTAGTTCATCCAACAAACTCTTTGGCATTATGCTTATAGCAGACCCTGGGTCAATAAGGATACGATCTATCTTCATCGTATCAATATAACCAGTGTAGTAGAGAGGTCGGTCATGTCGATTATCCTCCAGTAACATGTCGTCTTGTGTAAAGGTGATATTTGGGATAATCTCCAGTACACTGTTGCAATGTAAGCAAGTGGCAGGTTCCGCATCCGGCTTCTTCAATTGTGCAAGACAAGAGTCAGCTTGTAGAAGTGCTTCACTTAACATCTCCCGAGTCTCTTTGGAAAGACGTAGAAGTTCAAAAAGGGACATTCTAGCTGGAGTATTAGCAAGTTGAGCCAAAATGTCGAAGTTATAAGGCTTCTGAAGTCCAAGAGGAGAAGACTTCTTGATTGGCTTATCAAACCGAGCCTGTTGTTTGCCTTTCTCCAGAGCCGAAGGCTTGGGAGGAACAGGTTCAGTAGATGTAGTTGAAGGAACAGGTACAGTAGATGATTCTTCTTCGGGAGGAACATTAGGAGCATCTTTAGCATCTGAAGGGATATCTGTAGGATCTTCAGGATTTTTAGAATAATCCTTTAGGTAAGGTTTCCCCGTTCGAGTAGCACTAACAAGTGCTTCTTCTTTGTCTTTTGGCTCTGTGTCAGAGGTAGACCCAAGAGAAGTCATATGATATGACTTGATCTTTCCAGCCTTCTTGGATTTTTGAGAAGAAATCTTTTGAGGAGAAGGCGATTCAAAATCTGCCGCTAGATCAGGATGGATCCACATGATTTCTCCTGTTTCCAAAGTGATTGGCACTAATCCTTCAGACTGTGGAGGAGGAAGATTCACTATGTCAAGAGTTGCCTTGGGAATAGGAATAATCCCACTTTCAAGGAGTTGAGGAGGGAAATCTCCAAATTGTATAGAGACGACGTTGGAGGTGACGGTCTTCTCTTTTGGAGTAAGAGAGATAGCTCCAGATTTAATCATTTCTTGGATCTTTCCTTTCAGTACATAACATGTACGAATTGTATGACCCAGCATTCTGTGATATGGACAGTATTTAGGATGATCTGTCTTACCAGCTTCATCAGGTTTCTTGATCTCTGGTAATTGTATTTTATTACCTTTCAGCAGACATTCAAAGATACCAAGGACATCGTCGTCATCAAAAGAATATTCTTCTCTGGGGCGAGGTGTTCTTGATTGTTGAGTTGTAGAGGCAGGAGTTTGAACATTTGATGCATCTTTGCTCTGAAGATTAACTTCAAGAGTTTCTTTTCCTTTGCGAGCATTATTTTTATTGTTAGCACCTTGTCCTGTTTCTTTAGGAGTCATCTGCACTCCTAAACCTTTGAAGGTTTCAGCACTGATTTCTACAGCTTTAGCACTGACTATGAAGGAAGGCCAATCTTGAAATTGAGTGGACCCTGTCCACATACTGATGATTGGCAACAAATTTGATTTGCACGTGTCAATGGTGACAGCATCAGGAGTTCCAAGAGGCATCTTCAGAGCTTCTCTTCGAAACCGTTCAATGTATTCCTCTGTAGATTCGTTATTTTTCTGCTTGATTCTAATAAGAGCAGACATAGTCATGTCATTAAGCCCTTCATAGAACCTTTCAAGAAACATCTGTTTGAAACCAGCAAATGAAGTAATACTCCCATCTGGGAGACTCCTATACCATTCATAAGCCGTTCCCTTGAGACATCCAATAAATACCCGAGTAAGGAGGGCATCACTTGGTTGCAGTTGATCAGTTATCACTTCAAAGTGATTAATAAACTGACTTGGAGATGTGGTTCCATCATAGAATGAGATAGTAGGAGGCTTGTATTTAGGAGGATATGATACTTGCTTCCATTCTATCGGATAAGGCTGCTTGATGCCTAACCTTTGTAAACCATCCTTCTGTTTGAATGCCTCGAATTGGGTTTTGAGATTCTTCAATTCTTCAGAGACAACTCCCGAAGAATGTGGAGTTGTGGCTTGTAGAGAATAGTTGGGAGGAGGAACAGCATTGTAAGCACTACCCCCAGCTCCAGAGAGACTAGGATTTGGTTGAGCTGGTCCAGGAGTTTTGGATTGTACTGCTGGAGGAACTTGTACTGGACTTATATCAGTATCAACTGGTATGGCATCTGATACAGTCTGTCGATTTTGCAACTGAGCTGTCATGAGTTCATACATCGACTTTATTGTTTCAGTCATAGACTTCATTTGCTGTTCCAAAGAAGTAATTCTTTGATCTTGAGGAGTCAGGAAAGAAGAAGGTTCATCAGTATTCCCATCAACCATGTAAGTCGTGACTATATGAGGAATTATTGATGAACTAGTAGATGTTGTATGCTCTGAATCATTGCTTCGTGTATCAAAGTCAACTATAGGAGAATTACCTCCAGTAGGAAGAGGTGGGAAGTTAGATTCTCCAAAAAATTTAGAATCAATTTCAGGGATCAAATTTCTTTGACTAGAAGCCAGGACTCTTGCTCTGGTGTTTCTATATACTCCATCTGGACTATCAACTCTACCCCCGGTGTCCCGAGAAGTCATGTTAACAGAGGCAAACAAAGGCTCATCTTCATCAGACATAGGTTCATACTGAATCCTATTGAAGACAGACTGTCGTTTATTTTGACATCTGTATTGCATTGTGACTCTTGGCTGGAAGTCACATTCATGATCACCATGGTCTTGAACTGTTGATTCACATCTGCACTGAATTATGACTCTTGGATAGAAGTCACATTCAGCATGTTCCTTTGATATAGAATTACTCCTTCTCTTCTGTTGAAGATATTCCCGTAAATCTGTTTGTGAAGATTGAGGAGTATACTTCCTGTTCTTGGGTCTTGATGGCTCTTGATTATACAAAGAGTGATTAATGTGAGCCACATAATTTCTTGCATACTCTGCATCTGGATCTTTTATCTTCATATCCAATTGGTATGGTTTCTTAACACCAAAAGTGCTGAGTTTTGTTCTTAAATCAGTGGAAGGTAACACATTAATTTTGGAAACATGAAGTTTTCCTTCCATTGATCTGGATATTTGCAGAGAAGGAAGAGTTGAACCACTCCTTTGATTAGGAGTTGGTAACAGACCCTCTTTAATGGACAGATTCTGTGCCCAATTTGAAGAAATCAAAGAAGAAGACATTAAGGAATGTTTCTTCTTAGACTCATTCAGATTTTGAGACATAGAATGTCCAGAAGGAAGAGTAGTCAAAAGACCATCTCCTTTCCTTTGACTAACAAAAGTATCAGTCAAAGCTGTTACTGAAGTAAAAACTACAGGAGCAGAAGAAACAACTAAAGAGTTATTCCTTTTCGAAGGGACTTTGTGTGGAAGACCACCCCCAGTTCTAGTAGAACTCGGTGAAGAAGAAGAGATAACTAAGGAGCTATTCTTCTCTGATGAAATACACGCTGAAACAGACTTGGTTAAAGAACCAGAGCTGTTAGCGTGATTTTTGATTTTAGAATTACACGCTGGAACAGATTCGGCTAAGGAGCCAGTACTGTCAGCGTGACTTTTGAATGTGGGTTTACACACTGGAATAGATTTGGCTAAGGAGCCAGTACTATCAGCGTGACTTTTAGAGTTGAATTTGCACACTGGAACATATTCGGCTAAGGAGCCAGTACTGTCAGCGTGACTTTTAGAGTTGAATTTGCACGCTGGAACAGATTTGGCTAAAGAACCAGTACTGTCAGCATGACTTTTAGAGTTGAATTTGCACGCTGGAACAGATTCGGCTAAGGAGCCAGTACTGTCAGCGTGACTTTTAGTTACTGTCATCTTCGAGCGCACAAGAGTGTGCATGCTTGCAGTGGAGTTCTTGCCAGTGTTAGGAGTAGACACTGTGGCAGAGACTTCACCATTGACTGCCAATTGATTCTTAGGGACATAGACAGAGTGTCCCTTCGACTTGGCAGTGATGATGGAGGCTGGAGTGGGCTTGCCACCCTTAGCCCGCTGCATTTCTTCATAGGCGAGTTGATCGAATTTGATTGTCATCACCTTCTTCGTCGAGCCGATTGACGAAGTGTCGCATTGAGTTATTACCATCTCAGAAGAGGAGATGGTTTTCCCCAGCAGAGTCGCCAATTTGTTTTCCATAAAGAAATTCTCTTTATTTGTTGTGTTTTTGGGAAAATTACAACTGTAGGAATCCGATCTAGAAGACGATCGCTTTATCCCTTGGACTATGCGAAAAAGAAAAGCTCTCAAAATTTTGACAGTAGATATCAATGTATCTGTACAATGAATGAGAAAAAGAACTCTATTTATAGAGTCAAAAATAATAACTGAAAAGATAACTACCTCACCACTAGTGCACTTGAAAAGTCACGCAGACTCTAAATACACGCAGGGTTAATGAGTAGTTACTGGACGTGGCCCGTAACTGTTGGACACATGGCATCAGTGCATGGGTCGTGTGCAAGTTACTGGGCACGCGAGAGAGAGATCGGTGGCATGGCTGCCACGTACTCCAGTTGAAATGAAATCCACGCTGTCTTGCTGAAGGCAAAAATCCATACAGTTTCGTTGACGCAGACTCGTTGAAGGCGAAATCCACGCAAGCTTTAAAGAAGAATACTTCAGAATTCACGCAGGCTTTGAGAAGAATAACTCAGAAGTCACGCAAATGTTTTGATGAAGGAGAAGGTTCAGAATCCACGCAAACCGCCAGCTGTCTTGATTTGGCACGCTTCGTCTGACACAAAATCTCTGACATTGATTATATTGTCAGTCGCATTAAATAAAGATAAGACCCAAAGTCACGCCAATCTTGGTGAAGAGTGAGTCTTGCTAAGGAAGATTTCGAAAATCACGCAAAAGACGGCTGTGATCTCTCGAGTTCTGTGCATACGTGGCATACGAGGAGACGTTTCTCGACTGTTGTGTTGTCAGTCATTATGATTCTGACGTATGGCTGAGCTGTCTCTGCGTGACTTCTAAAGGAGATGGCCAGGCAGAACTTAGCGTATCTTTTGTGCTGCTTCTTGGATCACTCTGCGTGACTTGTTCTGATCAACTCAGCGTGACTTTATTTTTGAGGCCTACAGCTGGTGATGAAGCAAAGCAAATATTATGCGAAGCTCATGATGGTGTTTGTGGAGCACATCAGCCTGGTCCTAAGCTACAGGATCGTATTCGACGTATGGGCTACTACTGGCCCTCTATGGTATCGGATGCTATTGACTATATAAGGAAGTGTCGTGCATGTCAAATTCATGCAAATTTTATCCATCAATCGTCGAAATTTCTTCATCCGACTGCTGCCTCATGGCCTTTCGAAGCTTGGGGCATGGATATAATTGGCCCTACCAATCCTCCTTCATCTAAAGGGCATCGGTTCATTTTGGCTATAACCGATTATTTTTCTAAGTGGGCAGAAGCCATACCTTTGGCTGAAGTTAAAATGAGTAGTGTCATCAACTTCATCAAACATCATGTGATATACAGATTTGGTGTCTCTCGTCGAATCATCCATGATAATAGGCCATAATTTATTAGCCAGAAGTTTAATAGATTTTGTGATGACAACAAAATCAATAATGTTGCCTCTACGGCCTATAATTCTGCGGCTAACAGTTTGGTTAAGGCATTCAACAAGACCATTATCAAACTCCTCAAAAAAGTTTGTCTCTATCAACAAACGTAATTGGAGTGATAAACTTGGAGAATGTCTATGGGCATATCGTACTACTGTCCGTAATCCCACAGGCTGCACACCTTTTTCTCTAGTATATAGCTGTGAAGCTGTTCTGCCTCTGGAAATTCAGATTCCATCATTGAGGATTGCCATTGCTAATGAGCTTACTACAGAAAATAATGATCGTCTTTGGCTTCAAGAATTGGAAGCACTCAACGAGAAAAAGGCTATTAGCTCAAAAGTACATCGAACTTTATCAAGCCCAGATTTTAAAAGCTTTCAATCGCAAAGTCAGAGTGCGAACATTTCAGGAAGGCGAGTTAGTTCTTACAGTCAGACGTCCTATGACTATGACACATATGAGCAAAGGCAAGTTCGAGGCAAAATGGGAAGGGCCGTATATGGTAAACAAAGTTTTATCAAATGGAGCCTATCAATTAACAGATATGGATGACAGAGTTGCTATGATGCCTATCAATGGCAAGTTTCTCAAGAAATATTATGTATAAAGGCAAAATGTACTTTATTTTCAGAGACATGATGTAAATAAAAGTTCACTTTTTTATTGAAAAGCAGAATAGAATTACATAATATTACGGACGGAGAGGAGGCCGTGATCCTTCATGATTAAATACATAGTTCGCCAACAGTTCAAACATCTCATTGTCTGAACACACAAGGAACTTGCAGGCAGCCATCCTCAATGCCTCTTCTTCGGCAGTCTTTCCAGGCTCCACTAGCTTGGAAATCAAGTCCTCTCCTGGTGCAGGAACAGTTGAACCTTCACCCCTTTCTTTCTGAGGAGGCACTAGAGGCTCAGCAGGAGGCGTATTAGTCTCTCCTTCAAGCTTCGGGATGAGCAAATCTTTGGAGGACATTTTGTACAGAAAAGAAAGAAAGTGACGATATCTACGAAAGTTTTGTTCTATTTATAGACAAAACATCTAGATAGTCAATCTCGAGAACTGATGCGACTTTTTGAAAGAAGCCCAACTGTTCGTTCATTTATAACTGTTCGTTCATTTATAGCTGTTCATTCATTTATAACTGTTCGTTCATTATACGATGTGACTGTTCATTCATTTCAGTGTCCTTATCTCGAAAATTGAAGTGACTGTTCACTTTTCCTAATGAGAGTTCACATTCTCTATACTTCTGAAATTCTATATTACATCAGCAACTTGTCACATCCACATTTCCTTGATTCTATGTTTCTTATGACCATAACAAAATCAAATCGTAAAGAAGAGAAAATCATTCTTTATTTCCTTCTTTAAAAACATAGATACATCTTAATAGAAATCTATTACATCTCGGATTTTTATTCTAAATATAACATGAAGGTCTATTACATCTTTGGATCTTCTTATTTGTTGGTGCCAGTTCCTTGTCGTCTCGACCTGAAGCAAGGAGCCAGACAATGGAATCAACTCTGGTCTTCTCTCTCAGAAATACGAGAGGAGAACCACAGAGTACAACAACCCAAAGATGAGCTGCTGTCAATACAACTGGTGGAGAGAAGACGGCCCGCCAGGGGAAATAGGAACCAGATCACCCTTGTGATACGATTCCTAATTCTGTCTCTCCACCATCCAACTCTCATGTGTATAGGCTCTTCCTACCATCTGAGGAAGACCCTTCTGGAACACAGATAGTCCTGAGCTGTCTAATTTGAGTGTCAGAATCACATGAGCTGTCTGATGTGGGTGTCAGAAGAATGTTCTCCATAGCATCCAGATCACCGATGCCAGTTTTGAAGAAGTTTGCCAACCAAACTTCTGTAAATATGAACAAAGAAAGAAAAGTCAGATCTATCAAAACTGTGTACGCATCAACAGTGTGTGCCGACTAATAGACGCATATCAGCAATGTACGCCAATTCTCAGAAGCTCAGACGCATCAACAGTGTGCGCCTATTCTTAGAAACACAGGCGCATCTCAACAATATGCGCTGATAAACAGGTGCGTATCAAAACAGCATACTGATCAACATGCACATATCAGTAGTGCGCGCCTCTGATTAAAGCTATGTACTGGACCATAGTGCGCGTCTATTTATCAGAAATAGTTAGCGCATATCAATGAAGTCTACAACATACAGATCCGTATTTATCTTCAAAAGTGGCGCAAAAGAGAAAGTATTCATACTATTGATCCTTTGTTAAGACTTACCAATTTCTGAAGGCACAGTAGCATCAGGACGAAGTGGCACAAGTAAACTTACAAATAGTAAAACCTTGTGTGAAATTATTTGTTTTGAGAAAGTATGAATGACTCTTTCGTTTCTGATGTCCTTTTAAAGGGGTTAAAGATGAAACAGGCGCGTCATTCTAGGAGCCTATTTTTGGAAAAGAACTAAACAATAGGTAATGGGAGCCATGTGATGACTGCCATGTGTCCCTCAATGAAACAGTAAGCATTTGAATCTGCTGAAGGAACGCATCTACGTGCACTATTTGAAATCACAGCCACACAATGTATCAGAAATTTTAGATTTCATAAAAGTTGGGTGGACCCTTACAGATAAGGACACAAAAAAGAGAATAAAAGTTGTTATACAAAAACATTATTCCTTTTACTTGTCTTCATCGGCTTGACGAAGAGCGGCGTCCATTTCTTGCATGTTGCGGATCCCCGAACGACGCATCAGATTAAGGAATCCCTCCGAATCGTCGCGCTCTTCAAAGGATGGCCCACCACTCGAGCGATTAAAGACAGTTGAGGTTAACCCAAAGCAGTCTAGAAAGTTCGTCACCCTCAGTGCCGGGTCAGCCTCCAGCAAATAAGTCGAAGGCGTGAGGGTTTCGCTTCAGGAGACTCGATTTCAGTGACAGCATTAGTTTCCATCTCCTACTTCTTAGATGCCATCGAAATTACAGAAGTGAAAACAAAGTATGAAAATCTGCCCCTACATATATATCACCAAATTGACTCTTCATATCCCTCATAGGGAAACTAAAAATTATCAATGAAACTCGGGAAGACGAAGAGGAGATTTAGTGTTTTCGAGAAAGAGATTTAATTATGTTGATCGGGCATTGACTGGCGCAACTTGAATCAGTCAAAACTTTTATAAATTCAAAGTATTTCAAAACTTTGAAATGTTTTTAAGTTTTGAAAACTTTGAAGGGGGTCTTGTAGGGCCTAAAAATCAAGTTGCGCCATGAATCTACTACCCAGTAATCAAGTTGCACCCCAAAAATTAAGCTGTGCCACTATTTTTAAGCTCAGAGATCAAGCTGCGCCACTGATCAGGATGCGCCTGATATCAGACTGCGCCCAGTCTTATTGTGCCAAAATCTACGTGATGTCTGACATTTAATGGACATCATTACCTAACAACACTGACAACTGACACCACAGTGAACGAGAAAAATCTCTTCGAATCCTGTGAATTATGCTGCTCGAGGGGAGTTGGTTGACAGCTGTGTTGTACACTTTGTAAGTTGTGCCTAGATGCAATCCAGACAAAATCTTTAGTTGCGCCTAGGTGCAATCTGAATGACTTCTGTTCAAAAGCTGCCGCGTGTCTAGGCGCGGCTCAATCAGGCACAGTTGACCGAAGCTCGCGCAACCTGATAAAGTTGAGACAATTTTCATTCATAAAGCAGGATGACGTGGCGCACATGCCACTAATCTCTTAAGACGTGTCTACTATCCTGTACACGACCACGCGCATATCAATCACATGATGCCACGCGTCTAAATACAGTTAGTACACGACTTATAACCGAATGAAAATTGGCACGACAGGAGGTTGGCGCAACCCAGTATGGCACAATCTAGCTTCGCGCACATCAGAATAACTGCTAAAACAGTTATTTCCTGAACTCTATAATAGAGTTTCCAATCATTATGAAAGGATCATATACATACGCACAGAGATCAAGAACTCTTATAAAATTGCTGCTGCATTCTCCAGAGGCTACAGTCTTCAAGTTCACATAGTCCAAGGGATAAAGTGATCGTCTTCTGATCAGATTTCTACAGTTGTACTTCTCTAGAATTCATGGTACTTTGTACTATTCTTTTACAAGTTTGGAATAAATAACTTTTTATTTTTGCAAACAGTAGACTCCTCTAGGCTTTGCTGATTCTGTAATCGATTCTTTGTAGAAGAATAGGGTTGGTCCTTTATATATAGCCTTGATGAATCTGTACTAGACCTTTATAGACATGATAATAAAAGAACTTTCTTCCATATCTTCTGTTTTGTCTTTTTAACACTCTGTCTGCACAGTTTGTATTATTTGTGTTGTGGTGAAGGAATATTTTCAGTTGAGATTTTTCATGCTTCTACAAGCCCCCTTCAAAGTATCCCGAACTTGGGTCAAGCTTGGGGTACTTTGAACAGAAGCATGAACACGTGTCTCTTTGTAGGCGAGATGCCCATCACTTCTGTTGCTAGGCTGACATCGTGCTTAAGCTTCAGCATTAAATGCCTTTGTGTATGTAACTATGAAGAGTCTGTAATAGGTCTTTGTTGCCACATGCTTCTGTATGAGGACTTTTTTGTCTCTTTATTTTTTTTGTCTTCAACGAGCTCAGGTGAAAGGTTTCCTAGCCCTTGATGACCATGACAAGGGGTCATCATGGAAGACATGCCTAACCAGAGGTAATATGAACGTGGTAGGCATAATCTTTGCTAGGATGTAGAATAATAATTCAGAGGTGGTATGAACATGAACTGTTTTCTAAATAGCCATGATAATCATAGGATCAATAAAGGAGAGGGCGACTACTCAGAGGTAATATGGACATGACAAGCACCCTTTTCCAGAATAATAGTTCAGAGGTAATATGGACATAAAATATTTTTTCTAGAGAACTATGACAACTCAAGACTATCGTAGGAAAACTGTGACTACTCACAGGTAATATGGACATGGTAGACACGGTATAGAATAACACTTCAGATGTGATATGGATGTGAAATATTTTTTAGGTGGTCATGACAACATGGAGTCATCATGGAATAGGCGACTACTCAGAGATAATATAGACATGGTAGCCGCAATTTTGGGTGTAGAGGAGCAATCCAGAGGTAATATGGACGTGGAAGGTTTTCCGCTAGGGAGAGGTATAGAAGGGATGAATTTTTTCAAAGGAATTCATGAACACTTACTGAGATGTGGGAGATTCAGACTGCACGCGGCGCCATCCCCATTGAAATCCTAGGCGTTGAGCCCAAGGTTCATCTCTGAGGTATTTCGAGTGCCTAGTCTTCATCCTTGATTGGAGGGCTTGTAGAGGCCATGTTAGCTGACAACATCCTTTTGAAGACCTGGCCGGTACTGGTATCGGAGTCCCAGGTTGAGGAGTCAGAAGAGTGTGAGTGCATCATGACTTTTGTCTCCGAGCCTTCTGAAGTGGAAGTGGGCATAATATAACCCAACCTCCAACGGGTGTGCTGGTAATAGTTTTGGGCCTTTCCCATTGGAACTCAAATTTGTAAGGGAAGGCGCCGGCCTTTACCATTGTTGAGCCCTTTGTTACTGTTCTAGTCGTAACCCATCTTTTGTACGAGGTGTTTGGCCTGAGTAGTGTAGCGGTAGAGTTGCATCTTGCCGTTGTCGGATTCTAGGTCTTCGGAAGCTAGTCGCTGAGGATGCTCCACTCGACCGAAGATGATGGGTTCCTCTTCTTTCCTCTTTGCTGGAACGAAGAAGTAGGCACCCCTGGAGGGGACAACTTGGCTCGCATGGTTGGCGGTTGTCACTTGCGTTTGCAGCTTACATAGAGAGTTGTCTAGGAAATATCTAGTGTTCCAATATGCACAAGAGTAATTCGAAGACAACTTTATAATAATAAAATGAGAGATTTTATTTCGGAGGATTGCTGCATCAAAAGAGTGCACTTCCGTATTGGCCCGGATGTAGTCTCCTAGCTCCTCATTGGTGAGGACTAGGGCTGTCGAGGGAGGAGGAGGAGGACACTTCCCTTTTAGTTTGATCACCAAAGGGGTCGCAGTCGGAGGCTCCTACGCCTTCATGGTCGGTTTTGGGGACCTCCGAGGTAGCCTTATTCATATAGGATCCCAGCCATTATCTGACGTTACTACGGGAAAAGGTGGTGCTCTACCTCGGAGCTTGACGACGAGAGGCGCAGACACCTTGAGGGGTCTTCCCTTCAGTCGAACCTTTAGAGGTTCTTCGGCAACCGTTGCGCTTTTTGAGGCTGTCTTCGCCTCTTCGTCAGCATCATTTCCCCTATCGTCCCAAGGGACTGACTTGTATAGATCAGCATCCGTACAGCAGGCTTCAAGTCCCCGGAATGGGTCGATGTCAGCGAACTCGGACATGATAGTCCCGTCGCTGGCCACGTACTTTATGTACTAATGGAGGGTGGAAGGAACGATTATGTACTCATGGATACATGGTCGTCCCAACAGCATGTTATAATTTATGTCAGTGTCGATGACATAGCAAGTCTCTTCGGTATGGAGATCACCGATTTGGCACTTCAAGCAAATTTTGCCCAGAGGCTCGTTCTTCCCCGCGTTGAAGCCGTTGATTGTTGTGTTTGATGTATTCAGCCGATGTATCGGAATCCTTAGAGTTTGGAGCAGACTCCTTGGTATGATGCTGATAGAAGAGCCCGGGTCGATGTAGATGCGGTCGACTTTAATAGCACCGACATACCCTGTATAGTACAAAGGCTTATTATGCCAGTTGTTCTTCAGCAGCATGTCTTGTTGGGTGAAGCTGATACTGGGGATCACTTCAACCATGCAGTGACAATGAGTGTAGGCCGCAGGGTCTTTCTTTGGTGGTCTCACCTGAGTGAGGAAGGACTCGACGTTCTGCAAGGCTTCACTGAGCGCATCCCGGGTCTCTTTGGAGAGACGGAGGATATCGAAAAGTGACAATCTAGCCGGGGTGTTGGCTAGCTGCGCCAGTATGTCAAAGTTATAGGGTTTGATCGGCCATACTGTCGATTCTTTTTTGAGGGGCTTGTCAAAGCGAACCTACTTTTGCTTCTGCCTATCTGCGGCATGAGTTTGAGACGGGCATGCCTCTGATACATCAGGAACAGGGGCTGCAGTTGGTGGAGGGGTTGCCTCCTCTGGGGCATGGTTTTCCTCTTGCCGCTGCATCGAGTGAGTGGTCACCAAGGTGTCGTCGGTCGAAGCCAAAACCATGCGGCCTGTCCTTACCTTTTTTTCTTTGACAGAAGGGATTGTGGATGCCATCATGTCAGGAGTAAGGTCGGGATAGACCCACATGACCTTGCCTCGTGGTGTAGAGAACGGGATGAGTCCTTGAGCGTTGTCACGCACTAGTGGAAGATTGATTACTTCCATTGTCGCCCTCGGGATGGAGACGACCCCGTTATGTGCCTCCGTGGTTAGAAAACTTCCAAATTGAAGAGTAACTATGTTGGTCGTGACAGTCTTTTCTTCATAGTCAAGTGATATGACTTTGGTGTCGATGAGGCAGTGAATCTGTCCTTTTAACTCGTAGCAATCTCGTCTCGAATGGTGGACATACTGATGATAATGGCAGTATTTAGGGTGGTCCATCTTTCCCACTTCGTCGGGGCACCTTGGTGTTGGGAGAGAGCTTGCCACTCTTTGTCAGCATATTGAAGAGTTCCAGCGTATCCTCGTCGTTGAAGGAGTACGTCTCCATCGGCTTCTGCGCTTCTGCAGACTTGGGGTTCATGGTTACCGAACCTTTGGAGATGTTGACGTTCATGGCTTGCTTGCTTTTTTTCGTCCTTGGGATTGTTGCTGGACGAACGCCTCCTCTTGTCTTCGAGAGAAAAAAGTTCAATCCCAGGAGCTGCACGTCCTGAGCTTTCCTTTGTGCCACACCCGCCTCTGTAATGAAAGGTGTCCACTCTGAGCATGGAGCACTGTGCCATAATTTTATCGCAGGCAGCATGTTCTTGCGGCATGAGTCCATAAGCATGGGCTCGGGCATAGTAGGCGGTAGCCTTAAGGATACCTGGCGGAAGCGCTCAATGTATGCATGGACAGGCTCCTTCTCTCTCTGGACAACCTCCACGAGAGTTGACATTGTTATGTCCATCCCCCTTCATAGAATCGATCTACGAATAGATTGTTTAAGTCCTCGAACGATAAAATACAGTCGTCCGGAAGGCTGCATAACCATTCATAGGCTACCCCTGCAGAGCTCCTATGAAGATGTTGGTAAGGAGGGCGTCGTCCTTCGGCAAGTGCCCTATCACTGAGACAAAGTACCTCAAGTATCGTCGGGGAGACTTCTTTCCCTTGTAGGACGTGAGCGTCTGCGGATTGTACTTGGGAGGATAAACTACCTTGTCCCACTCGACAGGGTATGGCTGCTGAATCCCCATCTTCTGGAGTGCTGCTCGCTTCTTTTTGGCATCGTAGCGAGCATACAGTTCCTTGATGGCCTGCTGTATCTCAGTTGACATTGCTGGGCCTGTAGTCGATGGAGTAGACGATGATGGTCCCGCCTGATGGACGACGGGCAGTTTGCTGGATCTATCATTGGCTGCTGGACCAAGAGCAGGTGTGGAGGCTGTGGGTACCAAATTCTCCTTAATCTCCAGTATGAGAGAAGACAGAGTCTTCATTGTGGCATTTAACTTATCTAGGCTCGGCTCGAGAGCTTCGATACGTTTTAGCTGGTCAGGCGCTTCGCTATTGTCCGCCTTATCACCCTCGGCCATAAATACGGACATTGTGTGTGGATGGATGGAAGGTAGAGTAGATCCTTCGCTCTCTGGCTCAGATGTCCGAGCCTCATCGTACTAAGGATAGACTGAGAGGTTACGGTCTTCCTCAGACTCATTGCGGTTGCTACCCCCAGTCTAGTCACTAGCTGTGCTTGTTGTCACGACCCGCTCCCAAATAATCAGACACGAGCCGGACACGCCCAGCCTTCGTCGTTAGACACGACAAAGTAAGCTGTACCAATCTAGGGAAATCTAACCAGATAAACATGACAAGTACAAATCATGGCATCTATAAACGTATCCCAGAATCAAAGTACATGTCTCAGAATTATTATATTCCAGCAAATGAAAGTAAAGTCTAATAGTCTCAATACAAGGAAATATAGACTTCTAAAAGGGTAAAGTGCTAGGCTTCCTCAGCCTCTAAGTCAAGAGCAACTCCTGCTGGCTCTACTGCATCTACTAGCTCTCGGCTATAATAGGTATCACACAAAGCCTCCATCTCACCTGCAATATATCCTAGTCAGGAGCGGAGCAAAGTACAGTTCTAGGTAAAGACCAAGAACATCATGATATGGAAAATAAGTATAGAAGAACATGAATAGGAAGTACATGAAATGAACATGAAAATACAGGAATGTAAGTACAGGAATATAAAGTACATAAAGTGTAAAGTACATGAAATATAAAGTACAGGAATGAAACTATAATCCTGAAGTACAAGACATGACAAGTGCACCATGTTTGAAATACAACTAGCCTATGTGACCGGCTAGGGTGAGTACCGGAGCATGTACAGGAGTACATGAATAAGGTACGACTTAGGGCCCATGTGCACGATGCGAGGCCTAAGCTATCTATATGAATATAGTAACCGGGGTTTGGTCACATAGCTAGTGTATTTCTCCACCCGACACAAGTAAGTACAAGAACAGAAAATACAGGAGTACAGGATATCGTGTCATGACATGTCACAAGAAGAGTACAAGATATGTAAATGCACAAGACCGTAGAAAAGTACTTGCCTTGCTCCGGAAAAGTACAAGTAATCAGTAGAGCTGGATGTCCTCCTGGTTTATTAAGTACAAGTTGGTTAAGTTATACCCATTATCTATTTAATTCTTAAACTTCAACTATCTATAAACACCATTTAATTTAATAACTAAATGTAATACCAGACCGCCCCTTTCCTAACCAAATCTAATTACAGGTTGCATTATAAAAATTTACATTAAGGTGACATAAACAATACTTAAGTGACATGTTTCCAAAAATTAGCTTAAGATTTTCTTAGGAGTAGACAACTACTTATCATCAATAGTTTAGTAGACTTGAACTCCACATAGTTGGCCCAAAACTCTATAATCCTGATTGTTGAAAACATACTACTAGAATCATACTACAACTCATATACACCATACTCAAAAATGATTTAAACAATTTGAAATTCAAGATTAGGTAAAACTCCATTTCACAGTAGTCTTAAATCAACCTGCATATATATAACTCTGCCATTCAATTGTATAGTTGTCCATAACAAGCAAAATGAGTCTGAATCTGACTCGCCTGCAATAATGAACTTGACCAACAGTTTTTGAAGCAAAGAACTGAACTCATAGTCTCAACAAGCAAAGATATTCTATAAGTATAAGTATACTTATAAAAATTCATCTTGAAAGAAAACCAATCAATTCAAAATATACAAATCAAAATAAAGAGAAAATACAATTCTATTTAAAGATCAAAAAGACACGAGCTGGATCCATCCCTGGACACGACAAACTGCACCCATCTCTGGACACGCCAAACTGCACCCATCCCTGGACACGCCACGACACTCTCGATTCAAAACACGACCCCAACCTCTGTTTAGGCCCCGACTTGAGCCACAACACTCTCCTCGGTTCAGCAGCAAAACAATGCAATTAAGAGTAATAAAATAACTCCAACAGACACATCAACACGAACAGACTTGAATCACCGGGACACGAACACAGATCACACCACCACGGTCGATCCTGGCCAACACCCAACTCAAAAGACAGAAACAAAATGGCATGAATTAACGGAGAGATAGCATTAATACCTGAAGGAAATTCCAGTACGAGAAGACTTGATCCAAAGTATCGGTCCTCTCTCGAATCCAAACGAGATCAAAACTGTCACTGCGACGTTTTTAACCAAAACAACAAAGACAAGGATTAAATTCCAGACACTAATTGTCTCCCCAAGAATGAATCACAAACACGACGTAACTTACAGTTTAAGAAAATTGAACTCAAACTTGAATTCCCAAATCAATCACCAGCCTCTCAAAACTCTCTAACAAAATTTAAACAGGAAAACAACATTCGATCAATTAACAGATCCGAGACTCAAATTTGAATGAAATCGGAAATGATCAAAATGCTTACCTAAGAATTTAGAATCCCAATGAATAGCAAGTCCCGAAAGCTCGATCAATTCTCCCAAACCTATTTTAAAATATAATACTCAGCGCCTATAGCTAAAAATTAAAAATCAAATCAAAAGGTCGATCGACTCACTCGAACTTATGGATCGAATAAATTTCGTCGATCCGAAAAAAGGAAATCAAATCCACTGATCTACTCGTGCAATCGAGCAGTGAGTAAGCAGTTGTCACGATCGATCGATCAACCTTGAATTTGAAACACACCAAAACACAGATCTGAGAATGGAGAAACGAATCACAACAGGAAAACTCGCGACGAGCTCACCTCAGCGCTGTCGTCGGAGTCGAAGTGACGAAATCGTCAAAGAAACGCTGCCTAGGCCGAACTAGAGAAATCGACCGCTGCTCGCCATCGGAGAGTGCTCGCCGAAAGGTTGGTGCGCCGAGTCACCGGAGTCTGCCCTGTATGCAGCTCACCGCCGGCCGAGATTTAGATTAGGTTTCGAATTAGGGAAGAAGAGTTGAGAGAAAAACTATGGAATAAAAAATAAATTGCTGCTTCTCTCTCCAACTCGTACATATAGGAAAAAGAAAATTTGCAAAAAGGTCCCTCCACCCAAAACAGTTTTTCGAAATAGCCCCTCTCATTTTCATTATTTATAAGATCTGATAAAAAATAAGTTAAAGCTTGAAAAAAAATGTGGGGACCACTAAGTTAGTTATAACAAACTTGGTAATTCAAATTTAAGAATTTAAAAGTTTGGAGGAAAAATATTCAAAGATTAAAATAACTGGAGAATGGGGTTACAAATCTTCCCCCTCAAAAAATTTTGTCCCCAAAATTAAAAGATGTCAAAAAAATGAGGAAAGATATAACAGAGTTGATCACAATATTCCACTCATTTATTAAAATTGGAAAATCCAACAACTAGAATACAATCAAAGGAATAGACTAGGATAGCGCTCCCGCATCTCATCCTCGCGCTCCCACGTGGACTCTCTCGGAGAGTGATGTCTCCACATGACACGGACAAGTGGAATAGTCTGGTTCCGCAGGCGCTTCTCCCTCTGATCAAGGATCTCCACTGGCTGCTCCTCGTAGGTCAAGCTCGGACCCACCTCTAACTCTGAGTAGTCCACCACATGGCTCGGATCTGGAATGTAGCATCGAAGCTGAGACACGTAGAAGACGTCATGTACTCCCTCCAAGCTGGCTGGAAGTGCTAATCGATAGGCTACCTCACCAGTCCGCGTCGTCACATTGAAGGGCCCGATGTACCTCGGACTGAGCTTCCCGTCTCTGCCAAAGAGACTGACGTCTCTAGTCGACAAGATCTTTAGGAACACTCTATCTCCAACCGCGAACTCCAGTGGCCGTCTGCTGCTGTCCGTCCAGTGCTTCTGCTGATCATGTGCAACTCTGAGACGCTCCTTGATTAAACGGATCTTCTCAGCTGAGTCTACCACCATCTCTGGCCCAAGCAAAGCCCTCTCCCCAACGTCGTCCCAAGATAAAGGCATGCGACATCTCCGCCCATATAGTGCCTCGAACGGTGTCATCTCGATGCTAGCCTAATAACTGTTATTATAGGCAAACTCTACTAGATGCAAATGATCCTCCCACGAACCGTCAAAATCGAGTGCGGACCCGAAGCATGTCCTCCAAAGTCTGAATGGTCCTCTCGGACTGCCCGTCCGTCTGTGGATGATAGGAGGTGCTGAACTTCAATTGTGAACCCAAGCTCAGCTGTAGACTCCTCCAGAAGTGCGATGTAAAGCAGCTGTCCCTGTCTGAAACGATGCTCACCGGCACCCCGTGAATCCGTATAATCTGCCGCATGTAGAGGTCTGCGAGCTTCTCGGTCGACAGCCCAACCTTGAATGGAATGAAGTGAGCAGACTTCGTCAGTCTGTCTACGATAACACAAATAACGTCCTTGCCGCTGGGCATATGCGGTAAACCAGAGACAAAGTCAATAGTAATGTGCTCCCACTTCCATTTCGGAATAGGTAAAGGCTGGAGTAATCCTGATGGTCTCTGGCGCTCTGCCTTGACTTGCTGGCACATAAGGCATCTGGAAACAAATCTGGCAACCTCTCTTTTCATCCCATACCACCAAACATAATCCCACAGATCCTTGTACATCTTGGTAGATCCAGGATGAATAGAATACTGCGATTGGTGGGCCTCCTGCATAACCTCCTCCCACAAATCCTTGGGCACACACAACTGGTTCCCGTGCCTCAGGGATCCATCCGCTGCAATGGTGAAGTCGTCGAGCAATCCTGCCTCTGCCTGGCCTCTGAGACATCGGAGTCCCTCATCTAGAAACTGGGCCTCCTTGATCTTCTTTAACAGTCCTGACTGTATCTGAATGTGCATCAGCTGCCCTCTAACTCCCGAAAGAACAATCTCGATCCCCAGACTCTCAAGATCCTCCAAAAGATGCCAGTCCATAGTGAGAAATATAGCAACAGGATATCGACTAAGAGCATTTGCCACAACATTCGCCTTCCCAGGGTGGTACTGCAGATTGATGTCAAAATCCTTCATGAGTTCCAGCCATCTGCGATGCCTCATATTCAGCTCCTTCTAAGTAAAGACATACTTCAGGCTTTTATGCTCCATGAAGATGTCCACTCTCTCTCCATACAAGTAGTGCTTCCACAGTTTCAAGGCAAAAATAACTGCTGCAAGCTCCAAGTCATTTGTGGGATAATTCTTCTTATGAGGCCTCAACTGTCTAGAAGCATAAGCAATGACCTTCTTGTTCTGCTCAAGCACACATCCCAAGTCCATCCCTGATGCATCGTTGTAGATGATGAATCCTCTCGATCCAGATGGCAAGGCTAGAACTGGCACTGTAGTGAGTCTTCTCTTCAATTATTCAAATGCTGACTGACAGGCGTCGCTCCAGATGAACTCCTCATCCTTTCGCGTAAGCTTGGTCATCGGCTCCGCTATCTTGGCAAAATCTTTCACGAACTTCCTGTAGTAACCTGTTAGCCCTAGGAAACTACGAATCTCTGCTACTGACTTGGGAGGTGCCCATGCTTCCACAGCTTCAATCTTCTTGGGATCCACAGAAATCCTCTCCCCAGTCACCACATGCCCCAAGAACTCCACTCTATCCAAGAAAAACTCATACTTCGAGAGTTTCCTGTACAGCTTCTCCTTCCGCAGAATCTCCAGCACAATCCGTAGGTGCTCCACATGCTCCTCCTCGATCTTCGAATATATCAGAATGTCGTCAATGAAGACTACGACAAACTTGTCCAAATACTTCTGAAAAACCTTATTCATCAAGTTCATAAACACTGTTGGGGTATTGGTTAGTCCGAACGGAATCACCAAGAATTCATACTGGTTGTAACGGGTGTTGAAAGCTGTCTTCGGAATATCCTGCTCCCGAACCTTTATCTGATGATATTCCGACCGAAGGTCAATCTTAGAAAAGACCTTCGCCCCACTAAGCTGATCAAACAGCTCATCAATCCGCGACAAAGGATATTTATTCTTGATGGTGATGTTATTGAGTGCACGATAATCAATACACATCCTCACAGTCCCATCCTTCTTGGGCACGAAGAGTACCGGTGCTCCCCAGGATGAAGCACTGGATCGAATAAATCTCTTGCCCTCCAACTCATCAATCTGGGCCTTCAACTCTGCAGCTTCCTCCGGGTTGATCTTGTAGCAATGCTGGGACTTCGACGCTGATCCGGGCACTAGGTCGATGCTGAACTCCACATCTCGATCTGGCGACAATCCTGGCAACTCCTCGGGAAAGACGTCGAGATACTCTGCAATCGGTGGGTGTGGCAACTTCTGGTCTTTTGCAACTACTCCGAAGTAGACTCCCTTGGCCTCTCTGTAACTCGTCTGCTAATCTCGAACGGTAGAACTCCAGACGGGCTAAAAATAACCTTTCCTTCATGGCAGTCTATTACAGCAAACTGCTCGCTCATCCAGTCGATGCCGAGGACTATATCAAATCCAGGCAATGATATCACTAGAAGTCGAGCCCTAAGCTCCCTCTCAGCTATAATGATAGGGCAATCTACCATCTCACTAACTGGCACTACCCCTCCTCCTATCATAATCCGACAGTTCTTTCTAGTAGGCTTAGGTGTGAAGCCGTGTCTATACAGAAACTCATATGATACAAAGCTATGTGTGGCTCCAGAATCAAATAATGCAATGGCAGGAAATAAATATAAAAGGATAGAACCTGTGATCATATCTGGAACTGCCTCATCCTCCTCAACTGCGACCATGACGTAAGCACGTCCATGCTGTGGTGGTCCCCTCTGCTGCTGGTGCTATACAAAATGCTGCTGCTGAGTAGGTAAAGCCTGAACCCTCTGTGGTGCAGCTGGTAGAGCTCTGGGTGGTGCAGTTAGTGGTCCTCCAGCTCCTCGAGGTCCTCCTATCAGTCGAGCTACAGCCTGTGGGCAGTCCCTCATCTGGTGTACGTCTGATCCACAAAATAAGCAGAGCCTGAGCCTCTTGCAGCACTCGTCGAAGTGGTGTCCCGGTCGGTAACAGAATGAGCAAGTAACTGCCCGCTGTTGTCCTTCAGGCTGATGTGCAGGAGCTCTGGCTGGACGATGAAGTTACTGTATAGGCTGCTGTGGCCTCGTCTGAATCTGAGTATGGGCCCTCTTTGCTGGTGCCTGGAAACTGCTGCTGCCAATATCCCGGTCCCTTTTCAGTTTCAGATCTACCTCCTTCTCTACTGCCTGAGCAATCTTGAGGATGCTCGCATACGTCGTCGCCTGACTAATAGCCACTACATGTCAACGCTCCCTGGTGAGGCCTTTCTTGAATCTCCAAGCTCTGTCCTCCGGTGCTCTGACTAGGTTCTCCGCGAACCTGTTGAGTCGAGTAAACTCTGAAGTGTACTCCGCAACTGTCATGGTCCTCTGCTGCAATGCCTCGAACTGCATCCGAAGCTCATCCCGCTCCACATCGGGGAAAACTTCTCCTTGAACAGAATTTTGAAATCTGCCCAAGAAACCTGGGGCTCAGCTAACTGGGGCTCCTTCCGGTACCAAGCTCTGGCAAGGTCAAAGAGTCGCATGCTCGCCACCTCCACCGTCAAGTCATCCGGGATCCGTGCCATCTTCAGTGTCCTCTCCATATTCTCCATCCACTCGTCTGCATAAACAATCCCCTTGTGGCCCCAAAAGTCCATCGGGTAGAGGTTCTGGTAGTCCCTAGCCGTCCCTGGTCACGGTGCAACTGGTGCTATAGGTACTACTGGTGCTGGTGGTGTCGGCTCTCTGGTCCTGAGCGCATCAACAACTGTCGCCCGAAACTGCATGGCCTGGTGATTCTGGGCCTCCAAAAACTGCTGGAACATAGCCATCACCTGAGCGCCGTCGAAAGTCATCGTCGGAGGCAGCGAAGGAAAGATAGGAGGTGGTGGCGGAAACTGATCTAATGGAACGTCTAGTGCAGGCTGTCCCGAGCTGCCTGCAACTACCGGCTGATCAGCGATCTTCCTCGTAGCGACCATCCTGCAACAAAAGAAAACTTCGTGATTGATAAAACCTAACCTACTAGAAAAATATAAATATTTATATAATATTCATATATACCCGATGTACCCGATTTCCTATGCTGTGATTCAAGTTTCTCTAGTTTAATCAAGTCCTCCAATAGTACGCTAAGACCTAGGTACCATTAGGATAGACCTGCATGGGCCACCACTAAAAACATGCCACGATCTGCTCCCGAATAATCGGACACAAGTCGGACATACCCAACCTTCGTCGTTAGACACGACGAAGTAAGCTGTACCAATCTAGGGAAAACTAACCAGATAAACATGACAAGTACAAATCACAGCATCTATAAACGTATCCCAGAATCAAAGTACATGTCTCAGAATTATTACATTCCAGCAAATGAAAGTAAAATCTAATAGTCTCAATACAAAAAAATTAGACTTCTAAAAGGGTAAAGTGCTAGGCTTCCTCAGCCTCTAAGTCAAGAGCAACTCCTGTTGGCTCTACTGCATCTACCGGCTCTCGGCCATAATAGGTATCACACAAAGCCTCCATCTCACCTGCAACATATCCTAGTCAGGAGCAGAGCAAAGTACAGTTCTAGATAATGAACAAGAACATCATGATATGGAAAATAAGTACAGAAGAACATGAATAGGAAGTACAGGAAATGAACATAAAAATACAAGAATGTAAAGTACAGGAAATGTAAAGTACAGGAAATGTAAAGTACAGGAATGAAACTATAATCCTGATGTACAAGACATGACAAGTGCACCATGTTTGAAATACAACTAGCCTATGTGACCGGCTGGGGTGAGTACAGGAGCATGTACATGAGTACATGAATAAGGTACGGCTTAGGGCCCGCGTGCACGATGCGAGGCCTAAGCTATCTACATGAATATAGTAACCGGGGTTTGGTCACATAGCTAGTGTATTTTTCCACCCGACACAAGTAAGTACAAGAACAAGAAATACAGGAGTACAGGATATCGTGTCATGACGTGTCACAAAAAAAGTACAAGATATGTAAATGCACAAGACCGTAGAAAAGTACTTGCCTTGCTCCGGAAAAGTACAAGTAATCAGTAGAGTTGGATGTCCTCCTGGTTTATTAAGTACAAGTTGGTCCAGTTATACCCATTATCTATTTAATTCTTAAACTTCAACTATCTATAAACACCATTTAATTTAATAACTAAATGTAATACCAGACCACCCCTTTCCTAACCAAATCTAATTACAAGTTGCATTATGAAAATTTACATTAAGGTGACATAAACAATACTTAAGTGACAGGTTTCCAAAAATTAGCTTAAGATTTTCTTAGGAGTAGACAACTACTTATCATCAATAGTTTAGTAGACTTGAACTCCACATAGTTGGCCCAAAACTCTATAATCCTGATTGTTGAAAACATACTACTGGAATCATACTACAACTCATATACACTATACTCAAAAATGATTTAAATAATTTAAAACTCAAGATTAGGTAAAACTCCATTTCACAGTAGTCTTAAATCAACATGCATATATATAACTCTGCCATTCAATTGTATAGTTGTCCATAACAAGCAAAATGAGTCTGAATCTGACTCGCCTGCAATAATGAACTTGACCAACAGTTTTCGAAGCAAAGAACTGAACCCATAGTCTCAACAACCGAAGATATTCTATAAGTATAAGTATACTTATACAAATTCAACTTGAAAGAAAACCAATCAATTCAAAATATACAAATCAAAATAAAGAGAAAATACAATTCTATTTAAAGATAAAAAAGACACGAGCTGGACCCATCCCTGGACACGCCAAACTGCAGCCATCCCTGGACACGCCAAACTGCACCCATCCTTGGATACGCCAAACTGCACCAATTCCTGGACACGCCAAACTGCACCCATCCCTGGACACGCCACGACACTTTCGATTCAAAACACGACCCCAACCTCTGTTTAGGTCCCGACTTGAGCCACAATACTCTCCTCGGTTCAGCAGCAAAATAACACAATTAAGAGTAATAAAATAACTCCAACGAACACATCAACATGAACGAACTTGAATCATCGGAACACGAACACAGATCACACCACCATGGTCGATCCTCGCCAACACCCAACTCAAAAGACAGAAACAAAATGGCATAAATTAACGGAGAGATAGCATTCATACATGAAGGAAATTCTAATACGAGAAGACTTGATCCAAAGTATCGGTCCTCTCTCGAATCCAGACGAGATCAAAACTGTCACTGTGACGTTTTTAACCAAAACAACAGAGACAAGGATTAAATTCCAGAAACTAATTGCCTCCCCCAAGAATGAATCACAAACACGACGTAACTTACAGTTTAAGAAAATCAAACTCAAACTTGAATTCCTAAATCAATCACCAGCCTCTCAAAACTCTCTAACAAAATTTAAATAGGAAAACAACATTCGATCAATTAACAGATCCGAGACTCAAATTTGAATGAAATCAAAAATGATCAAAATGCTTACCTAAGAATTTAGAATCCCAATGAATAGTAAGTCCCGAAAGCTCGATCAATTCTCCCGAACCTATTTCAAAATATAATACTCAACGCCTATAGCTAAAAATTAAAAATCAAATCAAAGGGTCGATCGACTCACCCGAACTTCTGGATCGAATAAATTTCGTCAATCTGGAAAAAGGAAATTAAATCCACTGATCTACTCGTGCAATCGAGCAGTGAGTAAGCGGTTGTCACAATCGATCGATCAACCTTGAATTTGAAACACACCAAAACATAGATATGAGAATGGAGAAACGCATCACAACAGGAAAACTTGCGACGAGCTCACCTCAGTGCTGTCGCCGGAGTCAAAGTGACGAAATCGTCGAAGAAACGCTGCCTAGGCTGAACTGTATAGGCCAAACTGGAGAAATCGATCGCTGCTCGCCATCGGAGAGTGCTCGCCGAAAGGTTGGTGTGCCGAGTCTCCGAAGTCCGCCCAGTATGCATCTCACCGTCGGCCGAGATTTGGATTAGGTTTCGAATTGGGGAAGAAGAGTTGAGAGAAAAACTATGGAATAAAAAATGAATTGCTGCTTCTCTCTCTAACCCGTACATATAGGAAAAAGAAAATTTGCAGAAAGGTCCCTCCGCCCAAAACAGTTTTTCGAAATAGCCCATCTCCATTTCATTATTTGCAGGATCTGATAAAAAATCAGTTAAAGCTTGAAAAAAATATATGGGGACCACTAATTTAGTTATAAAAAACTTGGTAATTCAAATTTAAGGATTTAAAAGTTTGGAGTGAAAATATTCAAAGATTAAAATAATTAGAGAATGGGGTTACACTTGTGGAGGCATCAGTATCGTATGGCTCCTCCTTAGATTGGAACGTGGCATTGTCATGCATAGTGGGAGGTTGGCTACCCCTAGCATCTGACGTGGCACCCAACGGAGATTTGGAACGTGTGCCTTGGAACGCACCTGTGCTGGGTACCTTTGTCTTGCTACTCTCGGGCCACTTTTTGGGCTTGGTGGCTGATACAGGGGAATTCTTGGATGACTTCTTGAGAGTTTTAGAACCATGCACCGTGTTGCATGTGGCGACACAGAGTTCATCTTCTCTCTTGCTCGCCAACCCCCTGTTGAGTCTTTGACGTGCAGTCCACATAGGTTGAAGTCTTTGAAAGACGGAGCACCTCCTCGGTGAAAGTATAGCCGCCTGTTAAAAACAGCAGTTGATGGTAATCTGGGTACAAGGATGCCTTGATTTAGGCATGCCCCGTGCCGCCGATTCTTCTTCTGCTTGGGACAGCACCAGGTCTTCCATCGTGGTACCCCCATTGTACGTACAGGAAAGCTGCACGTGGGTACGATCAGAGAGGATCTGGCGAGGTAGACTCCTATCATGCTTCTAGGAACACTACTCGTACGAGTCTCTCTATAGGATGTACCCTCTGGCTTGCATCACGCACAAGAGTGCTCAAGCGACAGAAGGGTTCAACTGGTCGAGGCATCGGAGCACGGAGACCAGTCTTTTATAACTTCCTACTGGCAGTATGTGTGACTGTCAACGCGAGGCTTTGGTCGGTCATATGCATGGTACGTTTGTTGCACAAGGCACGTACTGCCTTGGATTTCTTCCTACTGCCCTTAGCGGGAGTATAGTATTAAGAATCCAATGAAGGTTCGCCTGATGGAAAGGCAATTCTATCGAAGACTGATCTTCTTGCCGGCAATGCTTCCATTGTGAGGGGTTGAACCGGCGCGCACTTTCTTCAGCGTTGTGCCTTCGTCAGGCCTGCAAAAGAGATACCGTCTTCCCCACCATACTTTCCTATGGTGGGAATCGAGCGAGGAGATTTGGCTATAGCAGCCGAAAACTTCTCCGGGTCTTCGGTGTTGAGGAGGTTCTGGGTCGTAGTTCCCTCCATCGTGCTGTTCGTCGCAGCCGCCTTGGGCCTCCAGACACGTCGAGTCTTCTTCGATTTTACGAACTGCTTTGAAGGATTCGAATTCTTATCAGAAAGGAGATCTTCAAAAGCTTGCTGGTCGAAGCGTATAACCAGCATCTTCTGGAAAGATCCCAGCAAGTCATCGTCAGATTGCATCACTGCCTTCTCGTTGGAGGAGAAGGTAGTCCCCAGCAGAGTCACCATTTTGTTCGATATCACAAAACATTGAACGAATTTTTTGCTTATTGAACATAGAAAGACCTGTGTACAGAGAAGGAAGTCCTATACAGGATATTCTAAGTACAAGGAGAAGACCTGTGTACAGAGAAGGAAGTCATAAACAGGATATTCTAAATAAAAGGGGAAGAGTTTTGTACAGAAAAGAAAGTCCTAAACAGGATATTCTAATTACGAGGGGAAGACCTGTGTACAGAAAAGAAAGTCCTAAACAGGATATTCTAAGTACAAGGGGAAGTGTTTCTGGAAAAGTGTGATGGTGGAGATCGAGCAATGGAGCGGCTCCTTTACTCCGTTGGCGATCTGATGACGGGTTGAAGTTGCTCTGACTTTCTGATGCCTTTTATGGAACTCTAGGGTTGCCGATCAAGAGGATGCCTGGAGCTGGAGATTTGATATTCGGTGGTCTCTCCTTTGTTGAAGGAAAACTCCTTCTATTTGTAGGGAAAGAAAGCACATATGCGATGTGCATTAGGGTAAAGCACATATGCGATGTGCATTAGGGTTTTGAGATATGAAGGAATCTGCCGTCATTGTACGGTGCGGGCTTCTGCGGCGCTGACACGTGGTGAACATTAAGATTTCCTTCAATCGAGATCTCTGGTGGTTATCTAAATAACCGAATGAGAAGACACGTGGCGTGTGCTGATTTGCTTGTTCGGATACAGCCGAATAAATCTTGGAATTTTATCTCAGATTTGGATTCTGATTGATCCTCGTCTATGATTTAAATCAATTTTGATAAGATATCAATCATGATTAATCCCAATATTATCTTCGAGAGAGTCAGTTTAAGCAAACCGACTGGATAGGACCATGCTTCCTGCGCCTCTAGCGAGGTCTAAGAACTGTTGCGCTTCTGGGAAGACGAGTAGACTGTTCTTCTGGAGACAACGGAGCCTCTGTGCTTTTAGACGACAAGTGGACTATGCTTCGAAGACGATGGAGCCTCTGTGCGTATGAGCGACGAGATGGCTGTGTTTCGACACGACAAGAATAAAGGCTTTTCTTGACGGTTTTTCCCTGTCAAAAAATGGGTATCTTGACGGTTGCAGATCCGTCAACTAGGCCGGAGTCAAGAAAAGACCCCTTTTTCTTGACGGTCGCTGGCCTGGCTTTTCTTGACGGTTTTTGGCCGTCATATTAAGTAATTTTCTTGATTGTTTTTAGCCGTCAAGATAGCAGTTTTTAGAAACCGTCAACATAGGCAAAAACTTTTTTTGACTCCAACCTAGATGACGGTTATTAGCCGTCAGGAAAATCTTCAATGAAAAGAGCAGTTGCAACATGATTGAGTTAATTGTTGACGTTTTATAACCATCAAGAGAAGCTAAATTATGTATAGCCAAAATTTTATATATAGTGAATTGAAAACACACATAACGTCAATAATCCAGAAGATATACACACATCAAATAATTGCAATATCCAATTTTTATATTAAAAAACTGTATTGTTCATACACCACAAACTTCCAACACATCCAATATAAGTTCAACCACAAACATCCAACACACGTCCAACCACAACATATCCAACCAAAGTATGTAGTTTTTGTACATTAACATCCAAAACTAATATTTATATAACTAGAAATAAAATATGTAGCAAACTCGGCCGGAGCACATCCCTCCCATATTCACAACACCTTCATTTTCTATGTAGTTCCTGAGAGAAGAAGAGAAATGTATTTAATCATTATATGTACATGTTTGTATAAACTGATATCAACTTAGAACAAAAACTCTAAAAACAATTTAGCTTATTTCAACTAACATTGCAAAAAAGAACAAATTGAAGGATACATAGCAATAAGCAAGTATCAGTAAAACTCTAACCCACCAAACAATGACTTTGCAAAAAAGAATAATGCTTGAAGTTGGCCAGTTTAATATTACATTAGAAAGTAAAATTTGTGTCAAGATCAGATGAAAAATGTCAAACATAAAGAATTTCAGGATCTAAACACAAGTCTGAGCTTGAAGTTGGCCAGTTTAAGATTACATTAGAAAGTAAAATTTGTGTTAAGACCAGAGAAGTCATATATTTCTCTCACTTTACTTTCCTTTCATCTTCTCTCCTAACTAAACATGTCAACCATATTTTCCCTTTTGATTTTATTTTCCTTTCCCTCAAACCAAACACAAGTCTTAAGAACATACAAAATGACTCCTTGTAGGGGGACACCTAGTCCTAACTGCACATGTGCTTCATAACAATAAAGGTCCATACGAATAATTGTTTGAAGCTAATTTGCATAATATATGGAAGTAAAATAGATATCTTTTACTAGAGTACTCTGGTCGAAGAAGATAATAGACACTAATGGAATGGCCATATTACGGCTTCTTACTACCAGAATTCTTATGGCAAAGTTGGGAATGATAACTACTGTTGATGTTAGATCCAAATACATATAGAAAATCATATTATGAAGAGGCCCACAACTGATGTAGCTCTAAAGGAGACCAATTTGGCCCCTGTCCTATATTGCCAAAACCCCAAACCTGTCTACTGTAGGCTAATTCCCTGCAGGTCGAGCCTGCTAACTGAGTGAATGGGCCAGTTTGCGGCTACTGCTAATGCTTTGCATTTGCCAAAGCATGCTGCTGTTGCTTATAATGCGCTGCAGACAGCTATGCTGCCATTAGAAAAATGCAAAGTAAGGCAATTACATGTGCTGCAGCTAAAAGAGGCCAATGCAACCCAAAAAGGCCTAACTTTGATACACACTCCCTCATTCTCCTCATGTGACACTACAAGAACAACCCCTTGTCCCTCTAACCTCTCGAGTTCCTGCACACAAGGAAATGGCCAAGTGCCCAAAATCTGAAGGGTCTGCAAATGGCCACACTCATATTAGCCAATGTTAAGGCCACCCGAGCCCCTCTAACCACTCTATACCCGATGCATATATCCTCAAATGCTACATACTACTGATACCCATATATATATATATATATATATATATATATATATATATATATATATATATATATATATATATATATATATATATTCTCTCACCTCCTCATATATATATACTCTCACCTCCTCATATAGTATCTGTGCTCATGGCTCCTAATGTGGTCCCTTTCCCCTTAACAAACACACACATATATATATATGATCATCAATTAATTAACAATGACAAATTAAGAAATGAACCCCCAATTTTTTTTTTTTATTCCAAGAGTAAGTAAGTAAATTGTTAATTGTGTACCGGATCGGTGTCGTAAATAAGGTCGTAGCAGACACGAGAGAGGCAGTGGAGGGCGCAGTTCTCTTTGTCAATCATCGACCACCTACATTTCTCCCCCACAATCTACTAAATTTTCACCAAAGTCAAATAATATTAATAATTATAATCAGTTTCCATCCATTATTTAATCCACAAACAAACAAACAAATAAATAAATAAATAAACAAATAATAAATAATTAGACGACCTGCTTATATCAGCATACCAAGCCTACTTCTTAAACCCAATATCCTCATCCTGGTATACAAATCAAGAGCAGCCATTACTTCAGAATATTGAGTCTTCAACATTTGTAGCCTTCAAGAAGGCAATTAGGAAATCGGGCGCATTCTCTTGCACCGGAGCATCGAATTCTTTATTATCTTTCAAAATAAAGGATGTACCGAACAAAAAACGATCAGTTATGCAAAGTTTTTGATCATCGACATCAGTACTTACACCTATAAAATCCTAAAATTTCCAAACAAAGAAATTAAGCAAAAGTAGGTGTGGAGATTGTAAGGAAATTCAAGGGTGTTCACAGGCAACCAACATAACCTAAGAAGCAATCCAAAATTCATGCCGTGTCCATGTTGGACACACGTATTGCACACGCCACACAGTCCAAAATACACTTGGATATGCCAAATTAGGTGCCACGGGATGGGAGTCCACCCTTGCTGCAAATTCATAAACGTTCTCATTAATTCACTGGTCCACCGGAAAAAAAAAGGTTTAAAAAAGTAATTAAAATTTTAGAAAGGTGAACAATAAAATTTTTAGAAAAGTGATGAGAACTCAGAATATACTCATCTGGAAACATACATGCCATAAATCAGTATCAATTGTGGGCAGCAAAAAAATATTCACCATAAAAATAAAAATAGGACAAACAAAAGGATGTTTTAAAGCTTGAGCATTTATCGATAATCTCCATTGCAGCCAAACCCATATTTCCCACATCATATTGCAATCCAAGTCCAAGAATAACCACAAAATTTCCAATAAGTTATTCAAATAGCAAGAATTTTAATATAACCGTCTTGTCTTCAGTACATCCTAATCAAATTATATGAAATGTCACAATAGATGATATGCCCCTAATTATCAATTTTTTTGGTACATGATATTCTTCTTAAGCCAAAGTCCATTATATTCCACCTTTTAAAAGAAGATGGATTAGAGAGGCTTACTAAAGAGTGGGAACAATGCCAGAAGGATGCTTGGAAATATCCAACGGCTGGCTCCCTTCCAACACCTGATCCGCCATGTAACTCCGAATCCCAAATATCAGAACCAAGTCAGAAGCTTTCCTCTATTTCTAGGGTTTTCCAACCGAAATTGATCTGAGGTTCAATCGATCTACCAATTCTAGTCAAATCCAACCGATTCCAGCAAATTCAACCGAAGAGAACGAGAAAAAGGCTCGATTTTGTCAATAAAAGTGTTCGCTTGACCTAACCTCCCAAATTTCAGCCCCAAATCGAAATTTTCTCTTTTATATTATTTTCTAAACAATCGAAACAAAGATCACAACTGAGAACCAAATCATGCTAAATAAAAACAAATACTAATATGATGATGCAACAAAAATTAGAATTTTGAAGTCCAGCAAGTTTAGATTATGACAGACATATTAGATTCTCACCAAATCAACAGCCACATTCTTGATCTCCTCGAGATTGATATCTATCACGCCACCACCGTCAGAAAAAGCTCCTGCAAACTTAACTCGAAACCCTAAAAATAAGCTCCATAGGGAAAACTAGGGTTAGGACTTCCCTCTTAGGGAGGAGAAAGAGGAGAGGAGTGGGGGACTCTTTAGAGGGGAGGAGTGGGGGCTCTGTGGGAGACTCTTTAGAGAAGAGAAGTGGGGGGGGCTCTCTCCTAAGAAGGAGAAGGTTAGGAAGAGAGGAGGAAGGGAAGGGGACGATCGGAAAAAATTTTGCTGGGTTCATCTATTAAAAAAATCACAACCGTCAAAAAATATACAAGGTTTGAAAAAATTACTAAAATGGCAACTGAAAATATCCCGCCAAGTTTTTCGCACATGCATTTGTTGACGGTTATAACCAAACCGTCAATAAATAAATTGATGTTTCTTGACGGATCATCTAAAACCGTCAACTATTATGCTATAAAATTGCTAAATTAACATAAAATGTGTCATTTCTTGACGTAAGGCTAATACCGTCAAGATAACCTATTTTCTTAACGGTTTTCCATGACCATCAACTTATAAACCGTCAAGAATCGTCATTTTTCTTGTAGTGCGAGCGACAAAGTCAGTGTGCTTTAGGGCGACGAGTAGGCTTACGCTTCAGGTTGACGAGGTTACTGTGCTTTGGAGCAGCAGGCGGACTTGTGTTGGATGCAATGGTATTTCCCAAGTCTCTGACGAAAGGTAGTTTGGCTTTTGGGTCGGAGCAGAGTGCTGCGCCGTTAGAGTTGAGGTGGTACGAAAATTCACCAGCCTGCACCTGAGGTTAGCGCAGGAATGTAGCTACGCCTCTGGATTGAAGGCATTGGCATTGAAGTCTTTTTAAAGAGCACTGAATGACCGCTCCTTAATGAACGACTCCCTCTTAATTGCCACCGTTACTTGGGAAATTTCCAGGGGTCCTAGGATAGTTTAGGACTTAATCGATACGAATTTATTTAATGAGTTTTATTGTGCTGAGTCCTAGGTTCATCCTATTAATATGGGAACTTTGACCATCGGCCATGTGGCCTGCGTTTTGGACCACTCCCGCCCTATATAAAGGGGGAGTTTCTTCTGAAGAGTCACGTCTTCTTCTTCTTCTTGTCCTTTAACACCATGTTGGATCCAGACTTAGCTTCGAGCGACGGTCGGCCTTGCCTAAGTCAGATTTTGGTTGGGGATTCCTTCGTTCAAAGGAGCTATACCTTCGTAGAAGAACTGTTGATGAGCCTCGGAATGTGTTGGAATGCTTCTCATGACGAGTTTGAATCTGGGTGACACCTTGGAGGTCTTCGAGGTCCTGACGGTCTAGCTTGTGGGTGGATGGCTGTCACGCCCCAGAACCAGAATACTGGAGAGTGGGGGCGAACATAGCCAGCTACGTATATTGAAATGGAAACCACCTCGCTATACGGTCACGGCTGTCTAGATATGAGGGTTTACTACAAGCCAACGGTCTCTTAAGGTCAAGCCTATTGTCTCAATCTCAAGCAAGTAATATATTTACAAGATGTTAGACCACCAAATATATAATAAAAGGCGTCCCAAATATTACATATTCAGCTGATCATGAAGCTAGTCGTACAAAATGCGAGGACTAGCAAGAGTTAAGTCATACATGATCAACCCTAGGATTTGTTAATCATGTTTACAGCCCGTAGGCAGACAGTAAGTAAATGTGCATCGAGCTAACAGGTGCTCGTCGGCTAAACGCCTCAAAAGAATAATTTTACAATAGAGTGAGTGAAACAAAATAGGAAACCCACTCGTAGCCCGGATTCCTTCTAGTTGCCACCATCGGGCTGGAGGTTCGGTAGATCCTCGGGAGCTGCTCCAAAATCTGGCTACATAAAACCAGCTAGGTCAAACCCCAGAAAGAGCAAGTGCCACAAAGGAGGCCACAAAATAAGAACAAAACCAGCATATCAGAACATAAAAAAATGAAAGGAAAATACAGGTAATAAAAGTACAGCAGGACAATAAGCGACTAGGGACATGGAACCATTCTGGGAGCCAGATTACAACCCGTAAACCAAACAAGGACCAGGGTTGTAACCCTTCGCCTGAATAGCACTTGTCCCTATCCATTTATTGTTTAAGATAAGCAAAACAATCATGTACAGGAGTTCCAAGTATCGGGACTTAGACGAGACTTAGACCAGGCTGGACACCATCCAATCACAAGCGGCCAAGCAATTACTACGGCTTACTACTTTAACTAACTAGGGTTATCACAAGCCTAATTACTAACAAGATGCAATGAGAATTTCCCAGTCCCAAGCCCTGCGGACTATCCAGTTATCCTTTCGCGGGTTGAGAGTATGGTTGGGTACATCGCCCAGGAGACGATATACCCTTAGGTGACTTAGAGGTGCAACACATGACAGTGTGCTGGAAATGTGCTCTACTCGTCGGCAAGCTACAAGTCCAATTAAGGCGCCCAGATAACGAGATTGCCTGTGACTGGAAATTCTCCATGTTCTAGTTTGATCTAATCATTAGCCTAATCCATGTTAGCGCGAATCCCTGGTCGTGGTACCCAGGAAGTTACGTCCTAGATATGATGTAAGACAAGACAAGTGGATTGTAAAAGCAAGCAAGCAGGCACACCCACGGTATCAGAGTTAGTTACAAGAGTCAAGTTAGCCATCGCAATGGCATCTAGTCAAGTCAAGTTACGAGTCAAGAGTGCACCGCCATGGGCCACTATCAAGTATCTGGTTGCAGAGATTAATCATGAATCACAGGTTACAAGTCAAGTGTGTACCCCATCGGGTCACTATTAAGAAGATCAGAGGTACTAAAATCATACTTCACAGAATCAGGAAAAAACGCATTAGTCATAATCAAAATCATCGAAAACCGTGCCAGGTCGTGTTGGGTCAAGATAGTCGTGCTGTGTGGAACAAGATCTCAAAACCCAACCAACAAAGAAAAGCTAAGTCCAAGAAATAAACCAAACCATCATGGGCAAGTGGGTTGCGCAGGGGGTGGATGGCGCAGGGGTCAAGTGCGCCGGGGGCAGATGGCGCAGGGGGGCCAAGTGTGCCGGGGATGGATGGTGCAGGGGGCCAAGTGCGCCGGGGGCAGAGGGCGCAGGGGGCCAAGTGCGCCGGGGGCAGATGGCGCAGGGGGGCCAAGTGCGCCGGGGATAGATGGTGCAGGGGGCCAAGTGCACCGGGGCAGAAGGCGCATAGCCAAGGGCGCATGGGCCGATGGCGCACGGCCGAGGGCGCATGGGCCGATAGCGCATGGGCCGATGGCGCATGGGCCGATGGCACACGGCCGAGGGCGCATGGGCCGATGGAGCATGGGCCGATGGCGTATGGGCCAATGGCACAGTTCACCAAGGGGCAAGCTGCGCTGGTCAGCACTGCGCAAAAGAGCGCTGGCCAAGGGGGATGCGTGGTTCAGCACTGCGCTAAAGAGCGCAGGCTGAAGTCTTCTCCTCCAGGCCGAGAAGAAGCCTCAAGAACACCAAAAGTTCAATTCTTCATATCTTGGCCAAATCAAAACGAAATCTGGATTTTCAAAGTTCTAACTTGTGTAAAATTGAATTCTCTTCCACATAGAAGCATCAAAACAAGCAAAAATTGAAGTTTGATAGATCAAAACCAAGAATTTCCGAAAATGGTTAAAACCTAGATCTAGAAAAATGGAAGCTCCAATTCACAAAATGCCAAGTTCTAATGTTGTTCTCCATGGCCTAATCTAGCTAATGGACAAATAAAATGTAGTGCTTATTTAGTGGCAAGGTGCACTTGCCTATGGGTGGAGTGTTGTGTGGAAGAAGAAAGAAGATGATAGAAAATTAATGGAAGAGTAATGAGGAGAGAGAAGGTTGGTGGAGATATTAATGAGGGTGGGTTGTGGTGGAATGAGGGTGGAGTATAGGTTAGAGTGTTCCATGGGGTTTAAAACCAAATCAAACCAAACCAATTAAAACCGAGCCGAGCCGAAACCCAAAATACGAGAAAACTCAAAATTCCACAAGTCGAGAAAATAAAATACATGCCAAAATCCGATTACGAGTATTAATACAAAATACGGGAAACGGGGGTGATAATGGCCAAGCGAGAGAGCCACAGGTTGTGCTCTGTCCTGTCCATTCTCGGCTTTAAGACCTTCTGCGCCTTTTGGAAACCCGGGCCAATTGCTGCTTCAGGAAGTTGCTCGCTTCAGCTGAGTAGCTGATGTGCTTTTGGAGGGTTCGCCCATAAGAAAGTCAGAATACATTTCAATGGAGATCAATATTCCAGTATGCGTACTAAAAAGAAGGGGGGCTGCGCTTCGACGAAGACTAAACCCCTTGTAGACTCCTCTAGGCTTTGCTGAATCTGTAATCGATTCTTTGTAGAAAAATAGGATTGGTCCTTTATATGTAGCCTTGATGAATCTGTACTAGACCTTTGTAGACATGATAATAAAAAAACTTTCTTCCTTAACTTCTGTTTTGTCTTTTTAACACTATGTATGCACAGTTTGTATTATTTGCGCTGTGGTGGAGGAATATTGTCAGCTGAGAATTTTCGTACTTCTACATGGATATGCCTATATGTAGATGATATGCTAATAATAGGCAGTAATAATAACATAATCCAGGATACAAAAAAGATCTTAATCAAAAACTTTGGTATGAAAAATATAGGAGTTGCAGATGTTATATTAGGAATTAATTAAGATTTCTAAAACACCAGATGGGTTGATATTATCCCAATCTCATTACGTTGAGAAGATTATATAGAAATATAATCAAAATGAAAATAATATTCCAAAAACTCCAGTGGATTTAAACCTTTATTTAAAGAAGAATACCGGAGAAAGTATTTCACAAGTAGAATATTCTCGTATAATTGGGAGCCTAATGAATGTCACGAACTTTACGTGACAGGACATAGCTCAATCAGTTAACAAACTAAGCAAATATACAAGTAATCCAGGAGAAAATCATTAGAATGCTATTATTAGAGTACTCAGATATTTAAGTTATACTAGAGATTATGGATTGCATTATACTAAATACCCAACTGTACTCAAAGGATACAGTGATGCAAATTGGATATTTGATACTAAGGACTCAAAATCCACAAGTGGATATGTTTTTGCACTTGGAGGTGCAGCAATATCGTGGAAGTCCTCAAAACAAACGTGTATAGCCAGATCAACTATGGAATCTGAATTCATAGCTCTGGATAAAGCAAGTAAAGAAGCAGAGTAGCTTCAAATTTTTTGGAGGATATTCCAATATGGCCAAAGCCCGTACCAGTAATTTGTATACGTTGTGATAGTCAATCTGCTATCGGTAGTGCACAAATTCATATTTATAATGGTAAATCAAGACATATTCGAAGACGTCACAATACTGTTAGACAACTTCTCTCTAATGGCATAATTACGATTGATTATGGAAAATCAAAGAAAAATCTTGCTGATCCACTAACTAAAGGTTTGACAAGAGAGCAAGTATATAAGTCATCGAGGGGAATGGGCTTGAAGCCTATGATAAAAGAAATTCCATAAAGGAAAAGCCACCTAGTTGACTGGAGATACCAAGATCTAGGTTCAAAGGGACAACCTAATTATGTAAAATTCTTAAATGACACTGACGAGTATTTAAATACTCCTCCCATTCTCTAGGATGACAAATAATAATGTCGCCTACGAAGAAAAATTAGGGTAAGCATTGCTTTTAATGATTCCTATGACTTAAATTTCAAGTGGAGTATAGCAGGATACTCTTATTAGAAAGTCACCTATATGAGTGTGGAAGTGGGGCCGCTTCTATGAGAATGATAAGGCAGAATTCTCTAAGAACACTTATAAAACAAGGCAAATGTTTAGGGCCAAAATGAACAAAACAATAGAAGCAATATTGGTCGAAAAAAAGTTGTGTGATATTTATTGACTCAAGTTTACAACAATAGCTAAACAGTTCAAGACTTCATGTTCACTGGATAGCTAGTAAACTCGATAAATATTTACAAGGGAAGGTTCAAGGCCAAAAGCTACCTATCCTGATATAATAACTTTTCAAATGATCTCTCTCTGTGTCTGCATTATGTCTACAAGGTGTATATATTGTGTTTGTATTATACACAGTCAAATATTCATTCATGTTTGAATGTATATTTGTAATAATAATAATTATTTTTTTATATCAACGAATCTATGACAATGAATCTATGGAAAGGTATACGAATCTTTTTATTGGAAAGATGTGTCATTTCTGTTGTGTCTCTTGATTATATAGATGCACAAGTGTTTGAATAAATCAAACACTCAATCTATTCATCCATATAGCATTAATTAGTCTTAGAGAGAGAGATAACCAATGTTGCTTCGACAAGTTCCTACAGTGTGAAGTGCTGCTATCGAAGGAGAAGAACTATTGTATCTTGGGAGACTAATCGCTATTAAAACCATAAGCACCAGTGCGAGACGAATATTGTCTTAAGGACATTGAACCAAGTTCAAGCCTCGGTATCAGTCAGATTATTTATTTACATTATATATTTGATTATTTTGTCTCTAAAATATAGATTTGAAAATTTCCAACTAACATTTTCTACTATAACTGGAATTTTTTTACCTGAACTTCTCTATATGTGCAAGCCAATGAAAATATACATTCTCTCTATAGCACAACATAGAGCTGTTGTGAGGAAAGTATCCCTGTCTAATCCTATGAACAACTGCTGGGATTGGAGCTGGAGTTCACCCAGGTGATAAATTAAGAAACTTCACGCATGTACTTCTCTGAGTACGATAATGTTATTTCTGAAATAAGAAACTTTATGCATATACTTCTTTTAACATATCTGGTGAAACAAGTTGGCTATGTGGGCAGATTAATTTTGTTAGGCGGCTTATTTCCAATATTATTAATTTAAAAGTAGTCTTCATGTTGTACTCGTGATATTTGTAGGGAGGGTGTGTAAGAATAGCTGAACCACTAAAATTTGGAATGTTCCACATGATAAATTAAAGTTCTGTTATTTTTCTTACTGTTTCGATTGTTCAATAGGTTGAGGTTGACTTGTTGGCCATGTTATGTCACTTACATCATCAAACATTCTGAAGCCTTGTTAACTTGCTGACACTATTCTTGTTTTTACTACATTAACTGTTAGTCCCGGGGCGTGATTTTAGGATGAAAAACAGACCTTGGCAACACTTCGAAGAAGGTGTACAACTGAGATCTCGAAGGATTCAGAGATACGAAATCAAATGTAACACTTCGAAGAAGGCACAAATAAATTTCGTAGCAGCATCGACAAAAGCCCACAAGAAAAGCTTTATATAGAGATACTACCCATTTGGCCTAGGAAATATGGGACTATCTTTCTAGTCTCTGAGGCAAAACACCAACAATCTCCCAAATATCTCTATATATGGGTTAATTATTTCCTACAGTGACTGCCCATCATGCATTAGGATGGATGTCGCTGACGACTTGAATCTTTCCGTATGGGTCAAACAACAGTATGATACAAGACTGGACTAAGCCTTAAATTCTGTACCATAGCTGCAATTCTTCCCACTCTCACAATGTAGTCAAATCACTACAAGAAAAAAAGGCTTTTAATCTTGACAGATTTTTCCCGTCAAAAAAAGGGTATCTTGACGGTTACGGATCCGTCAAGTAGGCCGGAGTCAAGAAAAGACCACCCCTTTTCTTGACGGTCGCTGGCAGGGCTTTTCTTGACGGTTTTTGGCCGTCATATGAAGTAGTTTTCTTGACTATTTTTAGCCATCAAGATAGCAGTTTGGAGAAATCATCAATATAGGTAAAAACTTTTCTTGTCTCTAGCCTAGATGACGGCTATTAGCCGTCAATAAAATTATTTATTTACGGTTAAAAACCGTCAATGAAAGTCCCTTCTGTAGCAGAAATTAGTTTATTGTTGACCTTTTATATCCGTCAAGAGAAGCTAAATAACATTTATATGAGTCGAATACAGACATAATATTAATAATCCAGAAGATATACATACATCAAATAACTTAAAACTGTAATGTTCGTACATCATAAACTTCCAACACATTTACACACGTTCAATCACAAACATCCAGCACATGTCCCACCACAAACATATCCAAACCAAGATATGTAGTTTTCTTACATCTTAAGCATCCAAAACCGATATTTATGCTAGTAAAACCAAAATATGCATAACAAACCTGGCCGGAGCACATCGATCCCTCCCGTATTCGCAGCATCTTCATTTTCCACTCATGAGAGAACAAGAGAATTATATTTGTAAATATCTAGGCAGGAATAACATATATAAAAAATCCAAGCTAATAATAAAAGTATCATAAATTTGGCATCTCAAATACAAGCCTATAGACATACTTTTTTGACTGAGCTTTACAAATTTAGTTAAGAAAATTATTGACTCAATTCTAGTAAGCAATCATGATGAAACTGCTAATAATACGAGATGGTTAAACTAATAACTTTGTTACTTTCCAAAGTACCAGGAGAAGCACTTTAAAACTTGTACAACTAAAATTATAAAACAACCTAATATTCAGTATTTTAACTACTGTGGGTACAAATCCTATAACAGCCGAACACTATATTACTAATTTGATTCTAAACATTCTTCTTCCTACAGTATTCTGAAAGATGACCCTGAGGTGAGGGTACATAGCTAAGCCATACAATGAGCTTCACAGTAGCATCCCTTATTTTTTGGGTTTTGAAATTTCTTTGGTCACTTAATGAACTCATATTTGGAACTTAGAAATGATAATAGCTGGTTTTATTCTTTGGATGACAAGTTGGCAACATAATTAACGTAACCAGTCTTAGAGGCATATACAACAAATCTAAAAATCATATCAAGCTGTGTTTTCTTGGCACAAATAGTAAGTTCGCGGAGAGACAATTTGTTAGAAAGAAAGGAAGACAATTTTAAAGGGTGATGAAAAAAAAATATTACTTACTTCTCACAAGCACCCTTTCTGTACTTATCAGCTTGATAGATTTTTGCACCTCTGTCATACCATGCCTTTGTATAATTTGGATCAGATTTCCATTTTCTTTGATGTTTCAAACTCTGTTAAAAAGTGATAGCCATGATGAAATCATGTAAGCTCTATTTGTCCAAGTTGAAAACAAAAGAAAGAAACAAGTCATTTAAGTACGATGGCTTACCGGCTTCTAAGCATTAAGGTACCATGGTATGGTGCAGATGACATATACTGGGGGATATGCGGATTGATCTCTTTTCCATCTTCATCGAGCTCAGCTGGTGCAAGTCCCGCCTTACGTGCTTCTTCCAATTCAAGTTGTTTTTTTGGTCTTCTCTGGATTTAAAAGAGACTGTTGAAATTTGGAAATATAATGTTAGAGCTTTATGACGATGCTGACAATAGAGCTTTATGACAGAAGCCAGGTCCTAGCTTATGAATGGATACAACATAGTCATAATTCTGGATACATATAACAAGTTGACTACCAATTTGTATCAAAACTTCCATCCATAACTTTACAATTGAATACATAACCCACATAGTGCATTTAGCTCTATAATAACTTGTACTACTAAATTAAGAAGGGCAACAACAACTCCTGTTGGAATGAATCTAAATCGTAGAAAGTTGTTACATTTAACTAAAAAAATTAAGACAATCCCACATCATGAATAACAACACAAGTCAAGTCATAGCTTAAGAATGGATATAACATATTCATAATTCTGGATTTTATCTTTATAATTAATTTAGTTGTCCACAACAGATTGTCTCAATTAATTCTTATAGACCTATAAGTTGAAAGGCCCTGTGCTTTGGAATAGTTATTTCTTTCAATCGGCTATTGAACTGATCGTTAGCTTCCAAACCACATCATAGATTCTTAGATTCAAAAAGCCCTAGCAGCTAAAAAGAAACTTGTAAACAAATAATTTCAACTACTCTTTCACAGTCAATCGATCAGAAATTGATAGTCGAACGAATCTTAATTCATATCTTTAACCCAAAAAGCAATAAAAAAGATTTAGAAAAAAAAATGGGGATAACTATTCCAGTCTGATCTAATCTTTCACAAGGGAATCGAATCAAATATAACCATATTTTAACCTTACAAATTTACAAGTGTGGCATACCCAGGTACTATAAGTGAAGAATAGAAAACTTATTATGAACTACAGCAAACAATTTTCCTCCAAATCAATTTCTTTTCCTACTCATTTCCTTTGGCATCCAAACAGGGAAGAAAATGACTTTCCCTTTCCAGGGCCTTGATTCCGCGAGCCACACATGGTCTTTGAGTTTTAAAAAAAACCGTACTAACAGAAAATTACTCACGTTCATATATACTTCAACTATCTAATGTTGAACTAAGCTAACCCTCTTTCTCCAGTAATTCACATCTACATCTCTCTCCTATACATGAACATGAACCTGTCAATAATCTGATCCATATCCACCATGAATCTTTGTTCCGAAGGTGATTCCAGTGATACCCCCTTACATATGTTATGATGACACAAATAACCAAGAATTTATGCTGTAAGATCGACCAAATGCCAAGTTAATAGACGATATTATGAAAGCAATAAAAGCTTGAAAGTAACATGAATGAGACTAATTCAAATTAAGACCAATTAACTACATTTTCATAAGAGTAACAAATAATCCAGACGACCAAAAATATGTATACCCTACCATAAATCAGTGAAATTGTGCTGATAAGTAGATACAATTGTCAATCTTGTGCACAAAGATCATTAATTACCTCAAGCTTGTTTGCCAAGTCGGCATTGGCTCAACTATATGGTCACTGACACACAGAAGGCACTCCATCCCCCTTCTCTACATGGATTTCTTCTCTTTAGATACAGGCTCTAGCCTCTAAAGCTGTCCGAAAAGTGTAGCTATCGACAGGAAAAAAGATTGAAGTTATATATAAGAGCTATCATTAATAAACAAAGTGAACAAAAAATTCAGAGAACAAAGAGCTGTGCAAGAAATGATCTGAACTATACCACAAAGATTAGTGATAGCATTTGATATTGCCAACACGGTACATACACCCTTTCCGCACCCACATCTACATATGTTCCAGTCTCAAAATTGCACATTTCTGGACATAATCATCATTACAACCAAAAAATCACAACTTTATAGCAGCCATGTCCTTAAAATTGCAACATTCACGACCTAATCATCATTTAAGCATATAGTTGTTACAGTACCAAAATTGCAAAATTTTCTTAACCTAATCATTATCATATGGTGCAAAATAAAAAATTAGGGTATGGAAACAAAAATTACCAGTATTTGAGCCGAGTCGTAGAGGCCGTTATCGAGGAGAAGGGTCATCTGGTCCTTAGAGACATCCATTGTTGATTCCTTTGGAGTTTGATCGATCACTTGTCGGGAGATCGAAATCCCTCCCAAAAAATTTAGTGTATTATTTCATCGATCGAAGTAGATCAGGAGATCACCTTGGGGAGATGATTCAGAAGAAAGCCCCTTCATTTGGCTAGACCTAGAATGACCTTAGGCTGTTTCCCATCAACCGCCATCCCGTGCCGCTTCTGCTCTCCAACGAGCTTAAAATTTGGAGGTTTTGGGAAACCCTAACCCTAAATTTTTGAAACTAGAAATAGAGGGGAAAGGATTAGCGGGCTTCATAAGGTTCAGAATTTGGGGTTTTGGACGAGAAAGAGGCGACGGAGAGGTGGGGGTCGGGGTTAGAGTGGAGAACGAAAAGGTGGAGGTTGCGGGAGCGAGAGATGGCAGAGATGGCAGGTTCTTTAGAGTGAGACGTAGCGGACGGGGAGCGAAAGGCCATATAAGGAGGAGAAGGAGTCAATAAGGAAGGAGCTGGTGGAGACGGAGGAGAATAAGGGAGATGAAAGAACCCCTTCGAGGATTTTTTTTAAAGGGATCCGGAGTTTGACTCCATAGGAACAGCTTTTGAGCTTTTACGCAACCGTCGACATAGATGATATACTCAAAAAATTTCAAAAAATTACTAAAATGGCAGTTGAAATATGTGCGACAATTTTTTTTTCATATGCATTACTTGACGGTTATCAATAAATCGTCACTATAAAAAATGTCCTTTCTTGACGGATCCTTCGAAACCGTCAACATATTTGCTATAAAATTTCTAAAGTGACAAAAAAATTGTCTTCCCTTGACGTAAGCCTAAAACCGTCAAGATAACCACTATTGTTGACGGTTTTCGACGATCGTCAACTTATAAACCCTCAAGAATCGTCATCTTTCTTGTAGTGCATGTGCTTTTGGCTGCATATTAAAGGCCTTGTGCCAGCCTGATTTCGTGTATGTATTTTGGGCGTTTATAAGTTTACCCTCAAGAGACGGCGTACTATTTTTGTTCATACACTCTAGGTGAGTTCTTTATAAAGAGACATGGCATGAAGCCTTGCGCTTCCTTATGGTGCTATGTCGCTATGACATGGCTTAAAGCTGAGGTATTACCCCTACCTGGGTACCTCATCGTAGTGTTATACTACTATAGCATGAGGTCACAAGCCTCTCTGTAGTGCCTAACTACCCAGCATGAAGCCTTGTGCTTCCTTGCGGTGTTATACAACGATGACATGGCTTGCATAGCCGAGGCTTTACCCCAACCTGGTTACCTCTTCGTAGTGTCATGCCATTGTAACATGAGGATACCGTCCCCTTTGTAGTGTTGTCTACAACTCTTTAATTTGATCATACAACATTAGGCTACCTGCCTATATGCGGTGCTACGCCGCTGTGACTTGGCTCGCATAGTCGAGGCATTACCCCTACCTGGAAACCTCATGGTGGGGTCACCCACTGTAGCATGGAGTTGTAACACTCCTTTGTAGTGCTGTGCTACCGTGCTTCCTGTAAAGCACAACATGCATTCACTCTATCTGAGAACTTATTAAGGCGTTTAAGCCATCCTGTCATATCCCTATTTTGATAATAGGTATATGATCTTGTTTGGGTTATTTTCAAATTTTGTACTTGTTTAAAATTTTATTTATTTTTTCGGACTTGGGTTGGCCTTAATTGTTTAGGCCTGGCATTTGACTTTTGCTTCTATTAAATTATCATTAATATTATTTTATTAGAGTTATGTGGTTAGCCTTTATTAGGTTGTTCCAAGTGTTATTAGTGTTAATATCATTATTATTATTATTGTTATTATTATTATTTACATATAATAAAAACCCAAGCCCTAACCTAACCCTCACCTCTCTCTCCCTATTTCAATAGAGCAGCCCCCCCACTCTTCTCTCTCCCCCTCTCCCGATCCCTCACTCTCCTCTCCCCTACTTTCTCAGCTCTCTCCTCTCCCCCACTTTCTCAGCTCTCTCTCTCACCCGCTCTCAGCTCCCTCTCCCTCCCGATCTCCCCCTCCTTCTCTCCCTCGACGTTCGACCCGGGCAGCTTCGCCGCGGACGCCACCACCACTGCTCCCACCACCACTTCCACGACCATCACCATCATCGTCGTCTCTCTCACCACCATCATCGTCGCCCCCGGCCTCCGCAGCGACCGCCACCACCAGCACCGCCCTCACCACCATCTCCTCCGCGGCCTCCGATCCCCTCCGTCGACATCGCCGTCTCCATCTCCTCCTCCTCTCCTTCTTGGTGCAGCGCTGCTGCTGCCGCCCCCTCTCCTCCATGCCGGCAGCGAGCCCCCTCGCTTCCCCTCGTCTCTTTCTCTTCTTCTCTGAGCACCGCGCCACCACGGCTGCTGTCCCCTCCGTCGGGAACTGACTGACCCCGGTGAGCTCTACCGCCCCCTCTTTCTCCTCCTAGATTTGCGTGCTACCTCATACGGCACACCTTCGGGGTACGAGTCCTCCATTTTGCGTACGTCTCGGGAAGCGAGCCCTCGAGCTCCGTGCACGCCTCAAGCAGCAGGATGCTTTGGGCCCCACGATGCTCGGGTTATATGCCATCTCGATACGCGTACACATTGGTATACGTGTTGCCTCAGTTCTCGTATCGCCTCGATTTGCGTGCAGCCCTGGGTAGCAGGACGCCTCGAGCCCTGCACTGCTACGAGCAACGTGCCATCTCGGTTTGCAAGTCTTCTCATTTTCATGTCCCGACCCTTATATCCATTTCGATTCTCGTGCCGCTCTAATTCGCGTGCTCGTACCGATTTACGTGTCGCCTCGGTTTGCGTACCACTTTGAACTCCGTATCGCAATGATTTGTGCCCACGTACTGATTTGCATACCATATTGAATTACGTGTCACATTGTATCTTGTATTGCCTTGATTTGCATGTCACAATGATTCGTGTGCCATCTCAATATTCGTGATTCTTCGATCCTACGTGCACATCTCGATTAATGTGCATGTCTCAATTTGCGTGCCTGTATCGGTCTACGTACACGTCCTATTCCTGTTCACCTCGATATTCGTGCCATCTTGATTCTCGTGCACGTCTCAATTTGCATACCATTATCGATCTACGTGTGCGTCTCGATTTACGTACACGTTGTCTCCTGTTCATCTCGATCTTCGAGTCATCTCGATTCTCGTGCACATTTCGATATATATGCCTATCTCGGTTTGCGAGTCTATATCGATCTACGTGCCTCGTTTTCTATGCCAGATCTCTGTACTACTTGCGGGACCTACACGATATAGCCTTATGCCATTCTTCGTGATTTTTGTCATTATTTTATTATGTAATTCTAATGATTGTTTATTGTGTGTTCTGAGGACCTCGATTGGCGTGCAAGCTTGGATCATGATTGTCGAAGACTTGCTTACCTAGCCGAGCCCTCTAGGCAAGTATCCCTTGCTTATTGACGGCTCTTGCCCTCTCTCCTGGATTTTATTGTATTTAATTCATTTGTAATTGTAAATTTATAACAGTGAGTAGTGTAGCATAGTAGTAGAACTGTCATGATGATAACTTAGGATAGCTTGGTTCGATATCGGGTCAGGCCGTATCGGACAACTCGGACGGGTCATCCACACCTCCGAGGACACGAGCACGACTCATTTATATGGATTTTTCCCGTATGTCCCGTATCCGACTCGCAGTCGGGTAACGTCTTTGGCTAACTATTTGTGTGACTATGCTTGTGGATTGGATAGGACTGTGAACATATGCTGTGGTGCGCCATGCGTGGCGATCTTGTTGTTGGTTGTGTTGGTTTAGCGCCCAGTACGCATTGTAGTGATGCTGGAGGCCGAGACTGAGTATTCTCGGCTAGGGTTGGCGCCCAGTACGCATCGTAGTGCTACTGGAGGCCGGGACTTAGTGTTCTCGATCTGCAATTCGGCGGCGGGTTGCGCCGAGTGGATTTAGCCCCAATTCGTAGGGAGCTCCCGTTCAGAAATACAGAGGAGATTCTGCCGACTTTTTCTAAAATTCTCGGTCGGGAATTTGGTTCGAAGAGTTGGGCAGAACCGTTCCTTTGGTTTGCTGAACTAGCCTCATACAAGTTTATCGTAGTATAGTATGCCTGATTCCAGTACCTGCTAGGTAGACTCATGACTAGATTAGTCGCCTAGCCCATGACCTGTCTTGTCCGACGGATAGCGTAAGGAGCGCGGTTCTACTCGGGAGACGGCCTGCAATCCTGGTCCTTGTTTGGTTTAAGGGTTATGGATCTGCTCCAGAGTGGTTCATGCAATCCTTGCCATTTTTCGGCGGCATTAATTAATAAACTCTTACACCCTGACCATTCATTATAGGAGTTGTCCTAGTATAGCCAGATAGGGCTGACAGTTGTCTTATGTATCAAAATTGTAACCTTATAAATATTTAGATTACGTATTATTGGAGGATTGATCTGGAATAATGTATTAGTAGACTCATTGGATTCCTGGAGTTTGATTATCGTGCGAATGTTTTGCAGAACGAGGAAGATACGGAGGATATCGATATATGATTTTTACTCGACTTCCCAAGCACCCAAGACCTGGTACCATTATTGTATCCTGAAAGTTGGGAGACTTAGTTGCTGATAGCCTATGATCAGCGACTCGGAGGATTCTTGTGAGCCAGAGGACCTAGCATTGTCTATAGTAATTAGCCTAGTACCAAGTGATCGTATTTTTCTGATATAATATTTATTCCATCGGGGATGGGAAGACTATTGACAGATTAATCCGGTGGGTAGATCGACTCGAGAATTAGAGCTGTAGACCCCCATGTGTACTTGAGATGCTATTATAGTAGAGATTTCGACCGTGTACTTGACCTGATACCCCTGCTACAAGGTGGACAGAGGATTTAATACGATTGATCGATTGACCATGTTCCTTACTTGACTGCTTGTACCCATGATGGTATCACTCTATGTGTGCACTAAGGTGCTATCCTACGTGTGCACCGAGATGCTATTCTATACGTGCACTGAGGTGCTACATGATTCTATCTGTTATATGGCAGTGCATTCATCTTCCAGCACGGACATGGTAGTTGGCCTGTAGTTTTAGCGTGGTTAGGACTGATTGACTGCTTGCTGCATTACACTAAGAATGAATCCAGATTTGAGACTTTGGGTGTCGAGGTAGATTCGTACTTAGTGTACTCGTACTGAGGTACTGTATCAAGGAGGATGAGCATGTGACCATGACATGTGATTCTAGATAAATGTAGGGTTAATCTAGGCAACTAAAGATGATAGAAGCATTGAAAGGGAGCAGAATCTCGAGATCATGCATGCCAGCCGCCATAGGTGTTATGATTACCTGTCTAGCGCAAGGCTGACCGCCCCGTATATTGTTATCGTCCGCAATAGCGGATGACAGTATCCGACTACTATATGTACTATCATATGATTGATCTATTTCACATGGTTGCCTTTGAGGGACCAGTGCTTATCCATGTGCTATGCGTTATTATTTGGCCTCGTTAGTCCTGCTGGACATAGCACGATCTGAGGATTCTTGTATTGCATTGTTGGGGTAACCCAACCTCCACATAGATAGTCGTAGACATTTGAGTGGCCACGTATTCACCTAAATTGTATGGCATGTTGCTTGCTAAGCTGGCTGGCACGTAACACTGTCCCGGTGCAGTAAATTCATTCCTTTGTTCTTGTTTGATGTAAGGATGGGTTACTGTTCCGATGACAGACTACGAGTTCTAGTTGGCGATGCATGTATTAGTGGATGTTAGGATGACTGTGATGATTGTTGGTTACTTATGTATTAGTTGTTGGATTGCGGCCTTATATTTTGTGTTCGTGCGTTGGTACCGCATGAACCTTTACCCTTATTACTGCTGTTCATACATGTTATTCCTGTCATATATTATATCATGCTGGTTTTCTTTGCCCGTCCTTGAGCCTTCCTTTCTGGTACTTGCTGCGGTTGGCCTGACCAACCTTGGATTGTTCCCAGATTGCCATTGACCGATCCTGTGGATCTTCCAGACTTGACTTGGAGGATGTGCTTCAGTTCCTGACCTTGTGGGAACTGTGTGGAAAGGTATTCTTGTCTATATTATTTCTTATTGTAGACTTTCTGATTATCATATGAGTATTTCCTATTTTTCACATGATTATTCTTCTTGCTGTTATTTTATTGATTATTGCCTGTGGATATGAGATCAGATTTAGGCCATAGACTGCTTGCATGCTAGGATACCCAACAAGATTGACAGCCACGATCGCCGTATAACGTCTTCATACCTTATACGGTGTAGCTGGCCTACGTCCGTCCCCGTATTCCGGTATTGGGATGTGACAAGGTTTTAGTGGTGGCCCATGCAGGTCTCGTTTTGAGATATTGTTGGGTATCACATGATTATTGATCTCAGTCCACTATTCCTTGGGATTCTACCTTGCTACACTTTCTCTTTGCTCTCTTGAACTTATGAATTGGTTCTAATCTCTACTTGGATCTATCCTGCTTGGCCATGTCTTATTCGTGTTATCTACCTCTGATCCTTGTTCGATAGATATGATCATATAGTTGGCCATGTCGATCGCTTTATCAGATAAGACGTTGTCTTGTCTCCATCATTGGGTAACTTGATTATCTATTTTGGGTTCTGTACTCTCTACCGATGCATTGACTTGTTTGATTCTCCTGTTATCCAAATTTGTGCGTTGACTTCATGTTGACTTAGTATCATTATCGCCCTCTTCGAGCATTGGCTTGATGGTTGTAGAAGGAAGATTTCATCATGACTCTGAAATCGGATATTTTAGCATTGTTGAGCGTCGAGTGGATATTCTTGTATCAATTCAGCTCCTTTGATTCGGGATATTTTCGCAATCATGATTATCTATTTCAGATATTATTTTGATTATATATATACTTTCTATACATTACGTTTTGATATGGATCCTTGATTTGGAGTATTTTTCTAGAAAAACTATCTTGTGGTTATTATTGGATATATTTTTTGATGTGTATTACGATTCACCTGGATTTTGGATTTTGATTATTTTCTAGGACTCTCGTTATATTGTTAGAGATTTTGTGATTTGGATATTTGGGTTATGGATTTGATTCATTTTGGAAATTTGTCAACAGTACCGGGTGACCTTAGTATACCATGACGGCGTGGTAACGAAAGTTGCAGCCGCTCGATTATAGTGCCATGGTGAATCTTTTGCAGCCATTTCGGGTGACGTGACAAGGGATAACCATGACACATATTTTTCGAATATTGGGAAAACTATAGTCGTCGGCTCGAGACAGATATCCTGTATTTTATGATTTTATGTGGATTTTCATGGAGTGGGGAATTTACGTTTTCTGACATTATTTTCGACATTCTGTACTTGTTTTAATTTATGGGGTTATCATGCATGCGAGATTATGATTTTTCGAGATTCTTTCGATTTTTTGGATTTACCTTGCGAGTTGATTTATGTGGCCAGACATTGTTCTCTTTGATGTTTTTATATTGAGATTTTGTTCGTTTCTAGTTGTATTACTTGATTTCTGTAAGGTGTGTAGAGTTTTCATGGAATATACATGTACTAGTTTTGAAAACCCTATTTTAGTAATTTCGAAATTTCGAGGACGAAATTTTTGTAAGGTGGGTAGGATGTCATATCCCTATTTTGATAATAGGTATATGATCTTGTTTGGGTTATTTTCAAATTTCGTATTTGTTTAAAATTTTATTTAATTTTTTGGACTTGGGTTGGCCTTGATTGTTTAGGCCTGGCATTTGACTTTTGCTTCTATTAAATTTTCATTAATATTATTTTATTAGAGTTATGTGGTTAGCCTTTATTAGGTTGTTCCTAGTGTTATTAGTGTTAATATCATCATTATTATTATTATTATTACATATAATAATAACCCAAGCCCTAACCTAACCCTCACCTCTCTCTCCCCATTTCCATGGAGCAGCCCCCCCACTCTTCTCTCTCCCCCTCTCCCGATCCCTCACTCTCCTCTCCCCCAAATTCTCAGCTCTCTCCTCTCCCCCACTTTCTCAGCTCTCTCTCTCTCTGTCACTCGCTCTCAGCTCCCTCTTCCACCCAATCTCCCTCTCCTCCTCCCCATCAGCGTCCGGCCCGGCCAGCTTCGCCGCGGCCGCCACCACCACTGCTCCCACCACCACTTCCACGACCATCATCATCGTCGTCTCTCTCACCACCATCATCGTCGGCCTCGGCCTCCACAGTGACCGCCACCACCAGCACCGTCCTCACCACAATCTCCTCCGTGGCCTCCGGCCCCCTCCGCCGACGTCGCCATCTCCATCTCCTCCGCCTCCCCTTCTTGGTGTAGCACTGCTGCTGTCGGCCCCTCTCCTCCGTGCCGGCGGTGAGCCCCCTCACCTCGCCTCGTCTCTCTCTCTCCTTCTCTGAGCATCGCACCACTGCGGCTGCTGTCCCCTCCGTCCCTCTCTTTTTCCTCCTCGATTCGTGTGCTGTCTCGTGTGGCGCACCCTCGGGGTACGAGTCCTTCATTTTGCGTGCGTCTCAGGAAGAGAACCCTCGAGCTCCGTGTACACCTCGAGCAGCGGGACGCTTTGGGCCCCGCACTGTTCGGGTTATGTGTCGTCTCGATACGCGTATACCTTGGTGTACGTGCTGTCTCGGTTCTCGTATCACCTCGATTTGCGTGCTGCCATAGGCAGCAGGACGCCTCGAGCCCCATACTGCCTCGAGCAATGTGCCATCTCAGTTTGCAAGTCGCCTTATTTTTGTGTCCCGACCCTTGTATCCATCTCGATTCTCGTGCTGCTCTGATTCGTATGCTCGTACCAATTTACGTGCCGCCTCGGTTTGTGTACCACTTTGGACTCTGTGTCATAATGATTTGTGCCCACACACTGATTTGCGTGCCGTATTGAATTGCGTGTCACATTGTATCTTGAATTACCTCAATTTGCGAATCGTAATGATTCGTATGCCATCTCGATATTCGTGATTCCTCGATCCTACGTGCACATCCCGTTCCTGTTCACCTCAATATTCGTGCCATCTTGATTCTCGTGCATGTCTCAGTTTGTGTCAGTATCGATCTACGTGCGCGTCTCGATTTACGTACACGTTGTCTCCTGTTCATCTCGATCTTTAAGTCATCTCGATTCTCGTACGTATCTCGATATACGTGCCCATCTCGGTTTACGTGTCTATATCGATCCGCGTGTCTCGATTTCCATGCCAGATCCCTGTACTACTTGCGGGACCCACACGGTATAGCCTCCTGCCATTCTTCATTATTTTTGTCATTATTTTATTATTTAATTCTAATGATTGTTTATTATGTGTTCTGAAGAGCTCGATTGGCGTGCAAGCTTGGATCATGATTGTCGAAGACTTGCTTACCTAGCAGAGCCCTCTAGGCAAGTATCCCTTACTCATTGACGGCTCTTGCCCTCTCTCCTGGATTTTATTGTATTTCATTCATTTGTAATTGTAAATGTATAACAGTGAGTAGTGTAGCATAGTAGTAGAACTATCATGATGATAACTTAGGATAGCTTGGTTCGATGCCGGGTCAGGCCGTATCGGACAACTCGGACGGATCGTCCACACCTCCGAGGAAACGAGCACGACTCACTTATATGGATTATTCCCGTATGCCCCGTGTCCGACTCGCAGTCGGGTAACGACTTTGGCTAACTATTTGTGTGACTATGCTTGTAGATTGGATAGGACTGTGAACATATGCGGTGGTGCACCCTGCGTGGCGATCTTATTGTTGGTTGTGTTGGTTTGGCGCCCAGTATGCATTATAGTGCTGCTGGAGGCCGAGACTGAGTGTTCTCGGCTAGGGTTGGCGCCCAGTACGCATCGTAGTGCTACTGGAGGCCGGGACTTAGTGTTCTCGGTCAGCGATTCGGCGGCGGGTTGTGCCGAGTGGATTTAGCCCCAATTTGCAGGGAGCTCCCGTTCAGAAATACAGAGGAGATTCTGCCAAATTTTTCCAGAATTCCCGGTCGGAAATTTGGTTCGAAGAGTTAGGCAAATCCGTTCCTTTGGTTTGCTGAAGCAGCCTCATGCCAGTTTATCGTAGTATAGTATGCTTGATCCCAGTACCTGCTAGGTAGACTCATGATTAGATTAGTCGCCTAGCCCTTGACCTGTCTTGTCCGTCGGATAGCCTAAGGAGCACGGTTCTACTCGGGAGACGGTCTGCAACCCTGGTCCTTGTTTGGTTTAAGGGTTGTGGATCTGCTCAAGAGTGGTTCATGTAATCCTTGCCATTTTTCGGCGGCATTAATTAATAAACTCTTGTACCCTAACCATTCATTCTAGGAGTTGTCCTAATATAGCCAGATAGGGCTGACAGTTGTCTTATGTATCGAAATTGTGACCTTGGGAATATTTAGATTGCGTATTATTGGAGGATTGATCTGGAATAATGTATTGGTAGACTCATTGGATTCCTGGAGTTTAATTATTGTGTGAATGTTTTGCGGAACGAGAAAGATACGGAGGATATCGATATATGATTTTTATTCGACTTCCCAAGCGCCCAAGACCTGGTACCATTGTTGTATCCCGAAAGTTGGGAGACTTAGTTGCTGATAGCCTGTGATCATCGACTCGGAGGATTCTTGTGAGCCAGAGGGCCTAGCATCGTCTATTGTGATTAGCCTAGTACCAAGTGATCGTATTTTCCTGATATAATTTATATTCCATCGGGGATGGAAAGACTATTGATAGATTGATCCGGTGGGTAGACCGACTCGATGATTAGAGCTGTAGAACCCCATATGTACTTGAGATGCTATTATAGTAGAGATTCCGACCGTGTACTTGACCTGATACCCCTGCTACGAGGTGCACAGAGGATTTAATACGATTGACCGATTGACCATGTTCTTGACTTGACTGCTTGTACCCATGCTGGTATCACTCTATGTGTGCACTGAGGTGCTATACTACGTGTGCACGGAGGTGCTATTCTATGCGTGCACTGAGGTGCTACTGATTCTATGTGTTATATGGCAGTGTATTCATCTTCCAGCACGGACATGGTAGTTGGCCTGTAGTTTTAGCGTGGTTAGGACTGATTGACTGCTTGCTGCATTACACTAAGAATAAATCCAGATTTGAGACTTTGGGTATCGAGGTGGATTCGTACTTAGTGTACCCGTACTGAGGTACTGCATCTAGGAGGATGAGCATGTGACCATGACATGTGATTCCAGATAAATATAGGGTTAATCTAGGCAACTAAAGATGATAGAAGCATTGGGAGGGAGCAGAATCTCGAGATCATGCATGCCAGCCGTCACAGGTGTTATGATTACCTGTCTAGCGCAAGGCTGACCGCCCCGGATATTGTTATCGTCCGCAATAGCGGATGACAGTATCCGACTACTATATGTACTATCATATGATTGATCTGTTTCACATGGTTGCCTTTGAAGAACCAGTGCTTATCCATGTGCTATACGTTATTATTTGGCCTCGTTAGTCCTGCTGGACATAGCACAATCTGAGGATTCTTGTATTGTATTGTTGGGGTAACCCAACCTCCATATAGATAGCCGTAGACATTTGAGTGGCCGCTTATTCACCTAAATTGTATGGCTTGTTGTTTGCTAAGTTGGCTGGCACGTAACGCTGTCCCGGTGCAGTAAATTCACTCCCTTGTTCTTGTTTGATATAGGGATGGGTTACAGTTCCGATGACAGACTACGAGTTCCAGTTGGCGATGCAAGTATTAGTGGATGTTAGGATGACTGTGATGATTGTTGGTTACTTATATATTAGTTGTTGGATTACGGCCTTATATTCTGTGTTCGTGCGTTGGTATCGCACGAACCTTTACCCTCATTACTGCTGTTCATACATGTTATTCCTGTCATATATTATATCATGCTAGTTTTCTTCGCCCGTTCTTGACCCTTCTTTTCTGGTACTTGCTGCGGTTGGCCTGACCAACCTTGGATTGTTTCCAGATTGCCACTGACCGATCCTATGGATCTTTCAGACTTGACTTGGAGGACGTGCTTCAGTTCCTAACCTTATGAAAACTGTGTGGGAAGGTATTCTTATCTACATTATTTCTTATTGTAGACTTTCTGATTATCATATGAGTATTTCCTATTTTTTATATGATTATTCTTCTTGCTATTATTTTATTGATTATTGCCTGTGGATATGAGATCAGATTTAGGCCATAGACTGCTTGCATGCTAGGATACCCAACAAGATTGACAGCCACGATCGCCATATAACGTCTTTATACCTTATACGGTGCAGCTGGCCTACGACCGTCCCCGTATTTTGGTACTGGGGCGTGACACATCCTCTCCACAGGATCTGTTCTCCGCAAAAAATATATAGCAGACAACAGTGGTTGTGGGTCCGTATCCTTTCCATGTCCCAGAGGACATGTACCCACTATTTCTGATACTTTTCCAATTAGTGGTCCTCCTTTGAACCAAAAGCTAGATGCCTAGTAGATTTCACTTTGAACTAATAGCATATAACTTTATGATAGGATTACAATAACACAATATCAGAATGCTTTCAAGCCTATTTTACTTACTGTGTCTTTGGCCAGCAGGCGTTTGAGGTCCTTTGTGAATGGATCTGTCAGGTTCTCCTGTAACTCCTCTTCCCGAAAATTTTAAAATATTTTAATTTATTTATTTGATTTAAATGGTAATTTTTGAATGTTATAAATAAATAATTAGTTAATTATTACGGTAGATGCCTTTAGTCACGATTAAATTTGGAGTACAAGATGACCAAGAATTTTGGCACGGATAGTGTAGTTGGGTGCCTTGATTAGTGTTTTAGCTATGGTAGGGAAGGCCGAGCCATATGTGTGTTCTAACTAGGAAAACTAGACCAAGTTGCGACTTAACCCCCACCGATGATTTATTTATTTAATTATTAGATTATTAACTTTCTAGGAGACCCGGTTGTACCAATTTAGTCCCGACTTGACCCGAACCAAATCCAAATCTAAATAAACATGTAGTACTCTAAAATACCTTCTTGTTGATATATATTGTGTATATATATTTTATTAATATTGATATGTTTTCAATTTTGGAAAGTTTCTATTTATAGAAAGTGTCTACGTGTAATCCTAGTGTAATACTAGTTGGCATTAGTTTATATTTGACCCAAAGTCCAACCCAACCTAAGTAGGAAATTCGAACATTAATAAATATTAATAAATACATATATTTTGTATTTAATTCAGATTTTGGATTGTATTTATATAGATAGATTTAATTAGTCTATATTAGGAAATACCTTTTTAATCCTCAATCCAATCAATTAGCCAACTCACCAAACCACCACCCCCAACCAAGTGGGAGCACTCTTGGCCTACCAAAGCAGCCCCTTCTTTGGATATTCGTCCAAGCATCTCATTAGGAATAGGATTCCCACTTCTTTTCATGCATGCAATCCAAAAGGCCCATATATGTACATCAACTCATACCCAAACCCTAACCCTAACTTAATTTTCATTTTTTTTCCTTCTTGGCCAACCAATTCCTTACTTCCCACTCATATTTGGCATAATCTCTCCGCCATAGCCCTCCATACATCATCTTCTCCATTGCACATCTCTCCATCCTTCACAAAAACTCATCTCCTCCACCATACATCCACCCAACCACTCAAAATAAACCCTAAAAACTCCATCTTCTCCATCCAACCATCTGTAGCCATTTCCAACCCTTCCAAACTCACCAAGAGAGGGTTAGCAGGCAAAGATAACAAGAAATGTTGGAGCTTTGGCAAGGAGAAGTCTTCACAACCTCTCTAGCAAGGACTTTTGGTAAGAAACCCTAATTTTTTTATCTCAAAATCTTACTAAATTTCTGTAGAAAATATGTTATTAAATCTGTAGAAACCATATTTTGATGGTGTTTGCTATGTATAATCATCTATAAAAGTTTCATGATTTATAGTCGTAATATTCATGTTTCGGTAGGATCAAAATTAACCCCGTTGTGAAGGAACTATAAGTTATTGGTGGTTATTTTCAAAACTAAATTTTATGTGTGTTCATATATATATAAATTAAGATTTTTAAGTATTTTTCATGAATATATCAACTCAAATCTGGTCAAAAAAATTATAGGTCAAAACTAGCTAATTTCGGGTAATCGGCTGACCTAGAATGTCCCAAACTTGTAGTATAACTTAACCCTTGTACCCATGATGTTATTCTGAGAAATAAGATATTTTAATTCTGTTTAAAATATTTTTTTTTTATTTTAGCAATTTTGAGTAATTGACTAAGTTCCGGACGAGTTTCGGGTAGACTAGCTGACTTAGTAATCAACCAGTCATAAATTTCTTTAGAAATATTAATTCTAGAATTTTAGAGATAAATCTTTAGAAAACTTGTTTAAATATTATTTTTATGAAATTTATATAATTTTGAAGTATGTTATTGAAGTAGGGGCAGAACCGACCAATTGAGAGTTGGAAACCCTAAAACTGTGTTTCGATGTCTCGTGGAACCTGTGTGTGATTTTATGAATCTAAATGGTTCCACGGAAGATTTGAATATAGTTAATATAATTTTAAAACAATACTTTAACTAATTAAGTCGTATCATAAATTTCATGAGTAGTGACTTAAACTAGCTAATTAATTATCTAGGAGCGTCGGGTTCCGGAGGCGTGGAAGCGGGAGCGGCATTTCATATTAAGAGCGCAAAATCAGGCAAGTATACCTTGCCTCCCTCTATAGTTTATTGCATGCTTATTTCTTTACCTAGTAGTTTTATGTCATAAGTTAGTTGGATTGGTTTGATTTGTATGCTTTTTTTCTTATCATGTATATTAGTTATTGTTCCGTCTATATACCGTGTCCAGAGTTTGACATTATAGATTATACGAGAGTTGTCCTTACATGTACCTTGACTGAGTCGTATCATGTCATGGAGTGAGTGCATGTAACTGAACTGCTAATTCCTGTTTTATTTTCTCAACCTGCGAGTCCACAATCGGGACGAGGGTTGACCGTTTGCACCTGCAAGTCCACACACGGGGCTAGGGTTTTTGTCCTGATCTGTTTGCACCTGCGAGTCCACACTTGGGGCGAGGGTGTCTGTCGTGAACTAACCTGCGAGTCCACATTCGGGGCGAGGGTTAGTGTTTTGTTCAAACTATCGAGTCCACACTCGGGACGAGGGTTTGATATCCTTTGATCTCTTGTTCACCAGTTCTCTCCCAGTAGCTCATTTATGCCTAGTTGTTTCCCGTATCCGTGTTCATAGTCACCGATCAGTAGCTACTTGTCAGTTTACATCTTGTTTCCTGTTTATAGCCTGTTTATATTCTTATGCATGATAGAACTCTTAGATAGGCATGTTTTTATGTATCTTGCTATGTCCCCTGAGGATATGATGATCTCTTCAGGTAGCTGGTTGCACGGAGTTAGTTAGCTGAGCATGTGGTATTCGATTACATCTACATGATTCAGGTATTTTGTTAGTGAAATTGCTTTATTATCTTCTTGTTCTCTTATGATATATCCTGCTTGTTAGCCTAGTTTCATAGACTCATGTTATTCTTGGAGTCTAATCGGACAATATGCTAGTGGGCTGCAGACCATAAACTATACTTGTTCATTCTTGATTTATATACATCTCGTGGATTGAGATATAGTTTAGATTACCATATTAGACATGATACCATGCTCTTGACAGCTTATACGTATTCAAGTCGGGCTGGAGTCCGCTTGATACGTATCTGGCTTGCTCACGCACTTGCATCCCGAAAAGCGGGTGCGGATCGTGACAAGTTTTTTTGGTGGCCCATGCAGGTCAGAGCATATCGTATCGGTTACGTAACTGTACTGATACGAGCCTGCGACTATGACTAAACCGTAGAAATCTCAATCCACACTGCCTTGAAACTTCTCCTAGAAATTTCTCTACGTCCTTGAAATTTCATATTTGTTCTCAATTATTCTTTATTGCCTTCCGAACCATTGATTTTCGTCTCTTCCTATTTCGGAGTGACGAACGATCGTGATGTCTAGAATCTATCAGAAATTCTTAAATTATAGTATAATATTGCTTGATTATTTAATTTTTGGTTATTTGATAGATATGGGGGGATTATAGATGCAATATGTCTTAGATATCTATGGGTAATGATTCTAGCAACTAGATGAAAGGTTATAAAGTTTTAGTGACATACCTTTGAGGGAGTAGTATGACCAAAGGTGGGTAGAAGTCCTCGAGGTTTTGTAGTTACAAAATGGCTAGGATAAGTACATAAACTATTTTTTGAGGAATTAAAATTTAAGGAGATTAAGCCAAAAGTATAAGTTTTTTTTTTAAAAATTTAAGGAATAGTTATGAATTTGAATTTCGATGACGAAGTTATTTTTAAGGTGGGTAGATTTGTAACTCCTCTTCTCGAAAATTTTGAAATATTTTTATTTATTTATTTGATTTAAATGGTGATTTTTGAATGTTATAAATAATTAATTAGTTAATTATTACGGTAGATGCCTTTAGTCATGATTAAATTTGGAGTACAAAATAACCAAAAAATTTGGCACGGATAGTGTAGTTGGGTGCCTTGACTAGTGTTTTAGCTATGGTAGGGAAGGCCGAGCCATAGGTATGTTCTAACTAGGAAAACCAGGCCAAGTTACGACTTAACCCCTATCGATGATTTATTTATTTAATTATTAGATTATTGACTTTCTAGGAGACCCGGTTGTACCAATTTAGCCCCGACTTGATCCGAACCAAATCCAAATCTAAATAAACATGTAGTACTCTCAAATACCTTCATGTTGATATATATTTTGTATATATATTTTTATTAATATTGATATGTTTTCAATTTTTGAAAGTTTTTATTTATAGAAAGTGTCTACGTATAATCCTAGTGTAATCCTAGTTGGCATTAGTTTATATTTGACCCAAAGTCCAACCCAATCCTAATAGGCATATTGGACATTAATAAATATTAATAGATACATATATTTTGTATTTAATTCAGATTTTGGATTGTATTTATATAGATAGATTTAATTAGTCTATATTAGGAAAGACCTTTTTAATCCTCAATCCAATCAATTAGCCAACTCACCAAACCACCACCCCAACCAAGTGGGAGCACTCTTGGCCGACCAAAGCAGCCCCTCCCTTATTTATTCGACCAAGCATCTCATTAGGAATAGGATTTCCACTTCTTTTCATGCATGCAACCCAAAAGGCCCATATATGTACATCAACTCATACCCAAACCCTAACCTAACTTAATTTTCTTTTCTTTTTTTCCTTCTTGGCCGACCACTCCCTTACTTCCCCCTCATATTTGGTAGCACCTCTCCCCCATAGCCCTCCATACATCATCTTCTCCATTGCACATCTCTCCATCCTTCACAAAAACTCATCTCCTCCACCATGCATCCACCCAATCACTCAAAATAAATCCTAAAAACTCCATCTTATCTATCCAACCATCTAAAACCATTGCCAACCCTTCCAAAATCACCAAGAGAGGATTAGCCAGCAAAGATAGCAAGAAAGGTTGGAGCTTTGGCAAAGAGAAGTCTTCACAACCTCTCTAGCAAAGACTTTTGGTAAGAAACCCTAATTTTTTTTATCTCAAAACCTTACTAAATTTCTGTAGAAAATATGTTATTAAATCTGTAGAAATCATATTTTGATGGATTTTTCTATGTTTAATCATATATAAAAGTTTCATGATTTATAGTCGTAATAGTCATGTTTCGGTAGGATCAAAATTAACCCCGTTGTATAGGAACTATAAGTTATTGGTGGTTATTTTTAAAACTGAATTTTATGTCTGTTCATATATATTAATTAGGATTTTTTAAGTATTTTTCCACGAATTTATCACTCAAATCTGGTCAGAAAAATTATAGGTGAAAACTAGCTAATTTCGGGTAATCGGCTGACCTAGAATGTCCCAAACTTGTAGTATAACTTAACCCTTGTACCCATGATATTATTCTGAGAAATAAGATATTTTAATTCTGTTTAAAATATATTTTTGGTTATTTTAGCAATTTTGAGTAATTGACTATGTTCCGGACGAGTTTCGGGTAGACTAGCTAACTTAGTAATCAACTAGTCATAAATTTCTTTAGAAATATTAATTCTGGAATTTCAAAGATAAATCTGTAGAAATTTGTTTAAATATTATTTTTATGAAATTTTTACGATTTTTAAGTATGTTATTGAAGTAGGGACATAACCGACCAATTGAGAGTTGGAAATCCTAAAACTGTGTTTCGATGTCTCGTGGAACCTGTGTGATTTTATGAATCTAAATGGTTCCACAGGAGATTTGAATATAGTTAATATAATTTTAAAACATTACTTTAACTAATTAAGTCGTATCATAAGTTTCATGAGTACTGACTTAAACTAGCTAATTAATTATCTAGGAGCGTCGGGTTCCAGAGGCGTGGACGCGGGAGTGACGTTTCATATTAAGAGAGCAGAATTAGGCAAGTATACCTTGCCTCCCTCTACAATTTATTACATGCTTATTTCTTTATCTAGTAGTTATATGTCATCAGTTAGTTGGATTGGTTTGATTGGTATGCTTTTCTTCTTATCATGTATATTAGTTATTGTCTCGTCTATATACCGTCGTTGTCCAGAGTTTGACATTATAGACTATACGAGAGTTGTCCTTACATGTACCTTTACTGAGTCGTATCGTGTCGTAGAGTGAGTGCGTGTAACTGAATTGCTAATTCCTGTTTCATTTTCTCAACCTGCGAGTCCACAATCGGGGCGAGGGTTGACCGTTTGCACCTGCGAGTCCACACTCAGGGCGAGGGCGTTTGTCTTGATCTGTTTGCACCTGTGAGTCCACACTCGGGGCGAGGGTATTTATCGTAAACTAACCTGCGAGTCCACATTCGAGACGAGGGTTAGTGTTTAGTTCAAACTATCGAGTCTACACTCGGGATGAGGGTTTGATATCCTTTGATCTCTTGTTCACCTGTTCTCTTCCAACAGTTCATTTATGCGTAGTTGTTTCCCGTATCCGTGTTCATAGTCACCTATCAGTAGCCACTTGTCTGTTTTTGTCTCGTTTCCTGTTTATAGCCTGATTATATTCTTATGCATGATAGAACTGTTAGATAGGCATGTTTTTATGTATCTTGCTATATCCCCTAAGGACATGATGATCTCTTCAGGTAGCTGGTTGCACGGAGTTAGTTAGCTGAGCATGTGGTAGTCGATTACATCTGCATGATTCAGATATTTTGCTAGTGATCTTGCTTTATTAACTTCTCGTGCTCTTATGATATATCCTGCTTGTTCGCTTAGTTTCATAGACTCATGTTATTCTTGTAGTCTAATCGGACAATATGCTAGTGGGCTGCAGATCATGAACCATACTTATTCATTCTTGATTTATATACATCTCATGAATTGAGATATAGTTTAGATTACCATATTAGACATGATACCATGCTCTTGACAGCTTATACGTATTCAAGTCGGGCTGGAGTTCGTTTGATACGTAGTTGGCTTGCTCACACACTTGCATCCCGAAAAGCGGGTACGGGTCGTGACATCTCCTGACTCTGAATATCAATCTCTGCAATGACACCCCTTTTGATGAGATCGTGCACTGCTCTGTGCTTTAGTCACACAGTTCTCTTCTTTCCGTTAAAGTGGTCATCCGATACCACCGCTATAGTCGCCTAGTTGTCGCAGTATATAGGTATCGCCGGTATCTATGCCTCAATCAATAGAAGATCATACATGAGCTCCAGAAGCCATTATGCTTCTTTTGCTGCAAAATCAAGTGCAAAGAACTTAGATTCCATAGAGGAACGAGAGAGCATAGTTTGTTTCTTCGACTTCCATGATATAGCAGTTCATGGAGAAAATAAATCCACCTGTGGAACTCTCTCTCTCTCCACCTTTGAGCACCAGCTTGCATCACTGAAGCCTTCTACTACTGATGGATCACCGTTGTAGTATAGTGCTTATGTCTGAGTCTTCTTGAGATATTTTATTATCTATTTCACATCTTTCTAGTGCTCAACACCTAGGTTGCTCGTGAATCGACACAGCATTCCCACGACGAAAGCTATGTCAGGTCTAGTGGCAGTAGTAGCGTACATTAAACTCCCGATGATGCTTGCATACTCCAGCTGTCCGACGCTTTCCCTCGAATTCGGCTAGAGCATCACGTCACACTTGTAGGGTGTATCGATCACTGGAAGATCTTGATACCCATAGCGTATGATCATTTTCTCAATATAATAAGACTGTGACAACGCCAGTCCAGTGTCTATCCGGATGATCTTGATGTCCAAGATCACATCAACTTTCCCCAAGTCCTTCATACTGAACTTGGTTGAGATGAACTTCTTTGTCTCCGTGACACTGCCTATATCCGTACCTAGGATCAACATGTCGTCCACATACAGACAAACGATTATACCTCTTTCATCAGCAAAGTTCGTGTAAATACTGACCCTGTGGCCATTTGACCTTATCACCTTATCAAACTTCTCATGCCACATTTTTGGAGCATGTTTCAAACCGTACATGGATTTCACCAACTTGCAGACTTTGTCTTCAAGGCCCTTGACGACAAATCCTTCTGACTATTGCACGTAAATCTCTTCGGCCAGCTCACCATTTAGGAATGATGTCTTTACATCCATCTGATGTATCACCAACTTATGTATTGTTATGACAGCAATTAACATTCTGATGGTGGTCATTTGGGCTACTGGAGTATACGTGTCGAAGTAGTCGATCTCCTACTTCTGAGAGAACCCCTTGGCTACTAGCCAAGCCTTGAACTTGTCAATGGTTCCATCTGCTTTCATCTTCTTCTTGAAGATCCATTTACATCCGATGGATTTAGTTCCTTCAGGAAGATCAACCAACACCCAAGTGTTATTGGAGGTGATTGAATCAATTTCATTGTCGATCGTCTCCTTCCAAAAAATAGCGTCTCTGGTCTTCATTGCCTCATCATAGGTAAGCAAATCCGCTTCCACATGATAGATGACAACGTCATCTCCAAAGTCCTTCGGTCTCCTCACTCACTTAGTTGACGGCTCAACGAGTTCTATTTTAAGTGTTGTCTCCTCTACAACAACTTCTTCTTGGACTATGTTCTTATTAGAAACTTCAATTTCCTGTGCACCATCATTATTCTTCGGAATATCCGCAAGAACAATGTTCTTTTGCCTTGTAAATTTATCTTCAAGGTATTCTGCGTCATGAAATTCAATGATATGATTTGATTCTATATCAAAAAATCTCCGAGCATCACTCTTCTCGGCAATATCCCAAGAAGATAGTCTTTGTAGTCCTTGTCCCGAGCTTCTAAATCTTCAGATCTAGGAGCTTTACATATGCCAAACACCCCCACACTCGAATGATATTCAAGTTAGGTCTGACTTTGAACCAGAGTGCATGAGGAGTGATATCAGAAGTTGCATACGACACTCTATTCAGAATAAAAGTGACCGTCAATGCATTTTCTTTCCAATAGCATTTTGGAAGACCTGCAGTCAACAGCATTGAGTTCGTCATTTCTGTCAATATTCTGTTCTTTCTTTCTTCTACTTCGTTGGATTGAGGAGAATACGGAGTAGTAGTTTCGTTGACGATTCTATGTTCTTTGCAGAACGAGGCAAATTCATGAAATCGATACTCTCCACCTTGATCACTTCTTAATCCCTTAAGTTCTTGTCCAGTTTATCATTCAGCTTCGGCCCTGAACTCTTTGAACTTCTCGAACGCTTCGTCTTTAGACTTCAGCAAGTAGATGAACGCATATTTTGAGAAGTCATCGATGAAGGTTATGAAATACTTTATCATGACTTTTGTAGAGAATTGTTTAAAGTCACAAATATCGGAGTGTACCAACTCCAGAAGATCTGTGCTTCGATTAACCCGATGAAAGGATTTCTTTATGATCTTCGTTTGAGCACACACTTCACATTTCTCTACCTTACCCCCATATTTGGAGATGAGTCCTAGACTAGACATTTTATTTATTCTTTTACAATGAATATGTCCTAGTCTATATGCCACAACTCAAGAGTATAATCAGAATGAGCGATTGCATTAACTTCATTAGAGTGAGTTACAAGCTAAAGTTTAAACATCCCTTCAATATAAAAGGCTTTCCCAAGTTGGTTCCTTTTATGGACATCACCATCTGGCCAGCATTGTTGTCCATCCTTAGGCTTGCGTTATAGAGTAGGCCTCCAGAGTTTAGGTTCTTTGCAATAACAGGTACATGCTTTACGTCTTGAAGCATCAGAGACTTTCCTGAAGTCAACTTCAACACCACCGTCCCGATCCCTTGTACTTCAGCTTGTGCCTGGTTTGCCACCATAATATTCTCAGAGGTTGGTTTTTACATGGTGAACCATTTCTTGCTAGAGCAGACATGACAGGTGGCACCAGTGTCTACCCATCAGTCAGAGTCAGTCCCAACCGCAGTGACCTAAGCAATCATAGCAATTACGTCAGTGACCATGGAGACCTTACTAGGCTCACCTTGATCTGACTACTTGGGCTTGGATCTGTAGTCACTCTTGTAATGGTCCTTCTTGCTACAGTTAAAGCAAGTTACATTGGACTTTGGCTTCTGGTGCTTGAAAAAATATTCCATCACTTTCAGATTAGTGAAGTCCTTCTTTTTGTGGTGGAAAGCCACCTGCATTCCCATGGATTCCTTCATTTTGACCAAGTTGGCCTTAGACATCTTCCTGGACAGAGTGTCCACCTTCAGTTGAGCCCTCATCTAATCCTCAACATAAATTTCTTGCAGGAGATCTTTCAGACTGATCTTCAGTTTCTTTCTATGCATATTTGCATAAAATTTGCTCCACCAGCGGAAAGCTTGGAGACGATCCCTCCAACAACGAACTTGTCATTGAGGGGAAACTTCTCATCTTCCAATTTTGATGCAAATTTAGGAATTCCTTCACCTGAGGCAGCATCATCTTCTCGTCTTCAAAGAGTCAATTGTGATATTTCTCGACGATAAATATTTTGCTCTTGTTCTTTTCATCTTCATACAGTTTTTCTAAAGACTCCCATATCTCTCTGGCATCAATGTTCTTTGAGTAAGATTCTACCAGAGAATCCTCAATAGCATTGAGGATCAGAATCCTATAGAGGCTATTTTCCCTCTTCCATTTGGACTTTTTGGCAGTAGCAGTAGCAGCAGCAATCGCGTTCGCAATCTCACCTTCCAGAACCTTCGGTTGTCCTCAGATAACACATGGTCGATGTCCACGAGTTGAAGATTGAGGTTAACCTTTCTCTTCCAGATTTGGTAGTACTCTCCATCGAATTTTTCTAACTTGTTAAAGTTGGAATCAATTAGTGAAGCACGAGAGTTTTCTATCTTGTAAATCTAGCTTTGAGAATGTTAGTCTCGGGATGTGATTTTAGGATGAAACAGAGTTTGGCAACACTTCGAGGAAGGTGCACAATTGAGATCCCGAAGGATTCAGAGATACAAAATCAAATGTAACACTTCAAAGAAGGCACAAATGAATTTTGTAGCAGCAGCGACAAAAGCCCACAAAAAAGTTTCTGATTAGATCAGAGAAGATCTCGTCCTTCCTCTTAAACTGGGATAGAACGAGTAACATGTGGAGAAGAGATTAATAGAAAAAGAAAAGGGCCTGCTGGGGTGATGGATCACCAGAGCTCAAAGATAGATTTGCCCCACACGATCAGCTTCTAGGAACCAACAAGTTCATAGATGAACTACGGAACACTCTGTAGAAATGCTCTTCTAACTCCTCGGATAGATAAAACTTTCTCTCTATATCTATCTTTCTCTGCTCTCTGAATTTCGAAAGGAACTCTTTGAATGAGAGAGAAGAAAGAAACTTATATAGTGTCAGTTCAGTAACCGTCCAGTATATGAAACGTTCGGGACATGGTAATGCGGATCCGTGAATGGAGAAACCGTTTCTGAACATTTCGTAACTGTTCAGATCGTGAACAGATACGACAGCACTTATAGGCGCATGCTACAACAATTTTTGTCACGACCCAATCCCAAGATACTGGGTCCAGTCGGATCATAGCCAGCCTGCACCATTGTGAGACGGTGGCAGTAAGCTATATCAATCAGTAGTAACACAATGCACAACATCTAAATCTACGGGTAAAAAAACTTTTATTTAATAATTCAAACACAATGCCAGAACAAACTTAAGTTGTACTAAAATTGCAGCTTTAAATACAATGCTGACTAGACTACTAAGTAGTCGGCTCAAGTTAATGAGTCAATCAAGCAATCAATTTGGGTCCGAGAGGAAACCCGTGAGTCAAGTGTCGATACAGTATATAGTCCTAATGATGCAATGCATTTAATTATCAATTAAAACACGAACATGAATAATATGAAACATGTCTTGGTTTTCTGGTGCTGTAGATGACGATAGAAAAATACTCAAGCTAAAGTCCAGAACTGAACCCTACATTAGTGAAACATGTCTTAGTTCCAATACAACCATCTCTACAGTGTTCTAGTTACAATCTCTAATGTTGGTCCTAGTCAATTTTACTGTTTAACATATTAGTCTAACGATCAATCAACTCTAACGCTGATTTATACTATTTGTAAATTTGTATAAAAGAAGCCAATTGCATTAATTTTGGATGGAGTAGACATCTCAATTTATTTGGAAATCTTCGTATTTATACTTATATATATATATATATATATATATATATATATATATATATATATATATATATATATATATATAGAGGATGAGTGAGGTGAGGTGCCACCCTATGGAGGGTGTCTACTTGTCACCCCCCACATGCTATCATCATGCACCCATGTGCTTGATGATAGCATGGGGGGTGACAAGTAGACACCCTCCCATGAGGTGCCACCCTACCTCCCTTATTCTCTCTCTCTCTCTCTCTCTCTCTCTCTCTCTCTCTCTCTCTCTATATATATATATATATATATATATATATATATATATATATAACTACATTTTTCTATATAATGATAAAACGTGACGTTTGTTTGAAATTAAGGCATTCTAATTAATGTGAGAAAACCTTATTTTTCTTTTTAGACAATAAACATTTCCGATTTCATTTTAAAAGTAGAGCTAGCATACAATATCGAACATAAAACACATAGAGAGCTACGCTACTCCTAAGCTACACGATACTAGGCTCAGAGAAACAAAAGAAAAATGGGCTTATGCCCTTACAACATATTTTATATAAAAATCATAAACTACTCTGCGACGATCTTCTAAGCCGGGAAAGGTCCAGTCCGAAGGCACGAGTGTCATGCACCTAAAATATAGAATGCCAAGTAACAAGTTCTACAAATCTAAAATAAACTAAAGTTGCAAGGCAGGGACAACCAGAGTCTCAGACTTGGACATGCAGTCACGTGTTGCAAATAGGTTATGCCTCAACGTACGGGAATACCCCGTAGCATTTGTGTTTTGCTAACGGCTCATTCGACCATTTCGGTCGTCGCCAAAGTGGATACGATATACCAAAAAATAACCCAATCAAAATAACCAATAAAATGTAATGTATATAAAGTACATTTTTGGGTAATAACCAGGTTTTCGAAATTAGCATATATATATATATATATATATATATATATATATATATATATATATATATATATATATTAGCCTATATATATAGGCTAATATATATATATATATATATATATATATATATATATATATATATATATATTAAACGAGTCACAATATAGAGTATAGTTAAAACATAATTTTTTTAATCATATATATATATATATATATATATATATATATATATATATATATATATATATATATATATATATTAAAACACACCATTATGTAAACGGAACCTACTAAAAAACTAATTATATAACAAAAACTACCAAAAATCAATTTATGTATCCAACTACAGTACCAGTCTCAATCTACAGAACCAAAATCCAAATTTTAGCCAGCAACTCCAGAACCAAATTCCAAAGTCCGGATTCGGACACAATTTCATAATCATTCTGATTAAGAAATTGAAACAACGATCCCAGAATCGTTCCAAGTATAACGGGATCGAGATCGGTCATCACAGACTACGACAGAGAGGGACGAACAACAGCGGCCAGGGCAGTCGCGGGGCTGACCGCTGATCGCGGACGGGTCGGATCTGGCGCGGGGTAACGGCCGACCGGGGCAGCGGCAGCGGCGTGGGTCCGCGGGTCCGGCGCAGAGGCGCGTAGTACAGGGGTCGCTGCGGAGGCGCGCACGCGGGACAGGGGGTCTTCACGTGTCCGGCGCAGAGGCACACGCGGGGGACATGGGGGTCGCCATGGGGGGCACGCGCGGCTAGCCGAAGGTCGGTGCCGGCGGTCAGCGGTCAGCGGTCGGCCACAGGAAGCTCCGGCGTGGAGGGATTGGTCGTGGGGTCGACTGCGGTCCGGCAACTGGCCGCGATTCGGCGCGCATCGGGGTGTTCATGGGGCCGACAGTGGGGTCTGGCAGGGAAGGACTGCGGAACGGTGGAGGGTGCCGACGGGATGGGTGTACCGGATGAATGAAGGGAGGTCGGAAGTGGGAGTGGGTTTGGAGAGACGGAAAAAGAGAGGGAGTGGTGGTGAGATGTGAGTGTTTGGAGTTGGGGAAGAATTATTTAAGGTGTTGTTGTGTTCAGAGATGGAAAGGTTGTGACTGTTGGTGGTGGTGGGGAGAAAGAAGGGTGTGATAAGAGGAATTTGGGGGAAAGAAGTGTGATCATGGATAGAAGTGAGGAGCGACGGAATGGGTAAAGTCGGGTGAGTGGCTGAGGGGGGTTTGCTTGTTTTCTTTTCTTTCTTTCTTTTCTTCTTTACTAGGAATGGTTTTGGGTTTGGGTTTGGATTTGGGTTTGGGAAGAGTTGGGCTGGGTTTCTGGGTCCGAACAAGAATACCATCCAATAATTCAAAATTTCAACTTACTAAAATAATTTAATTATCCAATAATAATAATTCTAATAATAAAAAAATTATCTATAATACTAATAATCTAATGTAAATCTAAAATTACGCTTTGCGAAAATTCGAATTAATTAATTATCCAAATTTTGGGTTTTAAAATTTGCGCCAACTGCGCCTGCGCACACCCGCGCACAACGCGCGCTGCGCCAACTGCTCCAAATGAGCACTCGCGATGCGCCAACTGCGCACCCGTGCACAGCGTGCGTTGTACGCACTACATGTAAACTGTCGTGCCATCTGGCCGTGCAGAGGCTCGCGCAACGAGTACAACTAAAGCGCACTATGTACCTAGCGACGATGCTGACTTGCTAAATGCAAAGTGTGCCAACAAAATGCCACATGAGCCCGAGTCCGAGTGCGCCAACAAAGTGCCACATTATGCCTTATGAGTCCGAGTCCGAGTCGCTAAGCCCCTACGGGGCTTAGCTCCTAAGGAATTAATTCTAAGAGCATGACAAAAAGCATAAATGCTTTCTTTGTGGAGTTAGCCTTCTTTCTACTAGAAAAACACCCCCACATGGCATCCATGTGCCTCTCCACACCTCATGTGCATCTCTCAACACAAGCAAAGCTTTATATGGAGATACTAACCATTTGGCCTAGGCAATGTGGGACTATCTTTCTTGTCTCTAAGGCAAAACACCAACATTAACTACTATGACTATCTTCGAAAAATAACTAATGGAATAATTTGTTATTGATAATTTTGTAACCTATTTTCGTAATGTTATCTTGTGCATAAATGAAATTTTTATGGCCTTTTTAACATTTTTTTCCAATATCGGATTGCCCTGTTTGCAAAGTTTCATTACGCAGAAGAGGTATACGTGTTTGTTCCTGTTTGAGTATCAAATAGTAAATTTAATAGTTTGGTTTCCAATACCTGGTGTCATAATTGGAACATGTTTTCTTTTTTGTAACCAGTTATCATTTTTGTAACCTGTTATATTTTTCGTAACATGTTTCTGATACTTGTAGTCAGCTGGAACCTGTTTTCTTTTTTGAGGTATAATTATGTAACCTGTTTTTTTTCTTCTAAAAAATCTACTACTTTTATGTGGGAAATTCTCTTCTTTTTTAAAGTTCATTTGTAGATGAGGTTGTCGTTGTTGCTTTGTTAACAGAACTACCAGCACTAAATGAATTTGCCTTTATATATTTATATTTTAATGACTCCTTGTTAATTATTTTTAATATATGAAGATAAGTCCGTCTTATTAGCATCTTATGCACAAATTGACAAATTCTCGATTCTTACATCACAAAATTCTCAATATTCTAATGCCTTAAGCAATTTTATTTGAAACAGATTATAATTTGCTGATGATGACTAATTGTTATGTTGATTAAGTTAAAAATTATGTTGCGTGAACATGGATTCGACATGGCACGTATTAGTCACAGTGACACGGGTTCGACACATATATTGGTGCCTTCTAGTGTATTATAGAGTTTGAGTGTGTCTGATACACGTGCCTGACACAATACAGACACGACAAAATTATCCTTACCAACTTTTTGTTAAACATTAGCATTTCAAGTTGGTGCTTTACCAAAAGTAGGGGGTCTAAACATTAGGTTTCTATAAGTTCCTTCTCAGGTTTTTAAAATTTTGTATTTGAGTTACTGGATAAGATACTACGTATATCTGATTAACTATACTGAATGAGTATCTGATTTTTATTAGAAGTGTTGTCTAGTTTACCGTTTAGCATAACAAGCTTTCATGTGACATTTACCTTGACAGAGCCATGGCTGCAGAAGAAGTGCTTGATTTTGTCTAGGTCAGCATATGGTTTTAATTATCTATGAACTTTCTTCTTTCATGTTTCTACCTTTTTCCACTTGATTGACCTTTTAGTATTAAAAGCCATAAGGTATCTGTTCCACGAAAACCCAATTCGCTATTATAGATGTATCTGTCAAGCATTAACATGATAATAAGAATGATTTTTTAACAGAAAAGAAAGAAAAAGAAAAGAGAAGCAAGTTAAGGAACTTGTACGTATACTAAAGTTTATATTTGTACGTCTATAAGCTGGTAAAGCTGGCATTCACATAAATAGATCATACAAAAATAGTTATCTTCATAAAGACAACAATTTCATTACACACAACACAAAGAGAATACTCACAATTCATCCCTTGCTTAAAAAAGAAAGGTATAGGCTTTATATAACCTATAAAGTTTCTAACTCCTACTTTGGACTCTTTTTGGACTCAAAGAATATGTGATTGAATCCAATAAAACAACAACATAAAAAGGAAATTTGACACAAAACAAACATGGAAACTTATTTTAAAGCAAGCTTGCTAAAAAAAATATAAACTCACTCAGCTAAATCCTAATAAGCCAAACAAAACTTTGCCTAATCTATACCCAAACTTGAATTGCAAGTCCAATCTAGTCATCCCACATAACTTTTAATATTTTTGAACAATCATTGTCAAGTTTTGTGTCTCTTTCCAACCATGAGCCCTCTTCTCATTCTTCTGATCTAAAATCTGGTTATATCATTTTTGTAGCATAGACTTCTTGTCTTCTAAATCAAGTAAAATAGTTTCTCTCAAGTTTCTCTTCATCCTGTTGGTAGAAAAATATTATCAACTGGCCACTTGTTAGAACAGTCGGAAGAGGCAGTACAGAGGGAGAAGATTAGATGCTTGAACAACACCTGTTGTGTGATGAGAAACAATGTGCTGAACACATTATGCTACTAGATATGGGATGCAACGCCATTTGAAAGGCATGTTTGAACACATTATACTAGTAAATGTTTACTCAATGATATATATCAGCAGGTCTGTGCTCTTTTATCTATACTTTATGTGTAATGTCCCGCTCCGCACGGTACATTATGATGAGTCGTTGACTTGAAGAGTTGCGTTGACCCGCAAAAGTATCGATGTGAATCGATACAAGAGTTACCTTGGCCCAAAAGAAAGCTTTGAGTCGATTCGAATCTATAAATCGAAGCGATACAAGGCATGAGTCTGATTCGAAGAAATATTGACTTTAGTTGATTTCGTGTGCAGGCTACGCTTTTACGCTGAATTATAAGGGGTCCACATTTTGCCTTATTCGCAATGGTGTCCGCAAAACCAAAATCTTGCCTTGCAACGGACTGAGGCATGGACACGGTAGGCCGAATCGATCGAGTAGTTCAACAAAGTACGAAGTTCTCGAATGGCTAATTCAGAAGAGTTGGTCATGCAACAAAGTTATGGAATCGAGCTACATTAGCTCGGCGATACGACAAGGCGTATCGGCTTAAGGTGGACGGGTTCTTGACCTTTCTCCCTTACTCCTTCATGCCTAATAAAATATATCCTTGTATGTGTACATTGCTATCGAGTTAACTAGCATGGCTCGAATCGAGTAAAGGTCTTAGTGTGTGTCGAACATTAAGATAGAACATTAAACATTAAATAATTGAGATGACGTGCATCAAGTGCAAGGGTCGCGATAGGACATTGATGGTAGAAGACAATATCGAGATGTGCATCAAGTGCATGACTCGAAAAAACATCAAACACTAAGTCATAGAACATAGAAATACGATATCGAAGCATACATCGAATGCACGACTCGAAGGAAAGAAAATAAATGTGTCAAAAACATGTGTACCACGGGACTCATAAAGATGGCTTTATTACGAAGAGAACAGTTGTAACATAAATGTTGTGACAGAACTGTTGAATGGGGCATTGTGCCAATGGAATAGAGATAGGCAAACTTGTTTGGTTGTGTAAAACTCAAGCACATATTGCATGGACAATGGACTCGGATGGCCCATGCACAGGCCCCTCAAACGTAGGATCGCCGGAGCACCGGGACCGTTTGACCACGGAGGAAATTAAGGAGTATTCATGGTGCACTTTATTTAGACGGGTTATGCCCTCCTATTGATGTGATAAGCCACAATACTAGTAAGATTGAGATCCTTTTGATATTGGGCTAGCAACCCGTGCCAAAGCGACCGCCGGCTTACACGTTGAGATACCAGTCCATTACGGCACGGAACGTCGTGACCTTTCATATAAATAGGGCCAGTAAACTTGAGGTTAGAATTGGGTGCAGGTGCAGATCCTGCTACCCTTATGCTTATGCTTAAGTTTGATTTGTTGGCTGCATGATTTATTGGTTGGTTATGAAAATTACTAACAATTACAGGCTTGGAGATTTGAGGTAGAGATGGGCACGATTACTATGCTTATGTTCATATTATGTCTAACCGTATATATTGCAGGAACACGGTATTAGACACTTTTATGATTTAGTTGCTTTTGATAACTTGCTTTACTGCTTACATTGCCATAAAATTGATCCTAAGACAATAATAGAAAGATGACCAAATAAAGATGCATGCTTAACTAAATTTACTTAGTGTTAGTTTATGGCGAGTGTGTCTTGATCAATACAACGAGGACAAAAGTACTAGTCCCCCACTAGTTTGCTCGCAGGTTCAGGATATGTTCGACTCCTAGCAGGTCTTGGCTTGGACGTGCCGAGGCATGGAGTCCTTAGCATTTCGAGGCAAGTTATCGCATTGGTGTTCGGACTTGCAACATGGAGATATTCGGCCGAAGACTACTTGTTGGCTATAAGAGGCGTAATGTATGAAACAATGTAATCCTTTGTGAGCTAGAGAGATCATGAATGTTGTAAACCAATTGGCATTGTTTATGAGTTGGGCTATTCAGCTGCTTTCTAAGCTTCAGTTCAATTATCAATAAAAGAGATTCTTATTATATACTATGTTTCCTTTGCTGTGAATGCTATCAATTTAAGATAAATTTATGTGAATCTGTCATCTTGCCTTGCACGAGCGCAATTCTAGGCTCGTATGGCATCACATCCCAGCAAGGACGATTGACTTGGGTGATTTACGTGTCGGGGCGTGACAAGTTGGTATTAGAACGGTTCGACCATGAACGAATCTCTTTGACCCTCAGTTGCTTCGCTATCAATATCAGTTGACTCTAAGTTGTTTTTAGAAACCGCATGACTCATGAATCTGCTCGATGCTACACTGGATGTTTCATATAATAAGTCTGTATTATGTTGCGTACGTCTGCCACAAGTATGTCGTGACTATCACGCTATCTTCGAGTGTCATCTGAGAACGTTAGTTGTACAAAGTGCAACGAATTATGAGTCGTTGGTTGCACGAGGTGTAATGAGTTATGAGATGTTGGTTACACAAAGTGCAATAAATGAAGGGATATTGGTTGTACGAAGTGTAAGAGTTACATGTTGTTGGTTGCACGGAGTGCAACAAGCCGTGAACCGTTCATTGCATAAGTGCAACGAGTCGATATATAGAAAGATGCTTGTTATGTGGCTATGCGAATGGATAGCGAATATGTTGAACAGAATTGAGTAATGACTTTGAGTATCGAAAATAAATCGTTGCACAAGTTGCAACGAGTGAGATTGAGAAATCGCGAATGTGATAGTAGCAAGTCGAGTTGGTCGCTAAGTCGAGCTTGAGTAGGCGAATATGTAAATCGGTCGAGTTGTGTCGAGCTTCAAAATAGGCGAACGGGTATGTTGGCTGAATATTGAGTGGAGCTTTGAATAAGCGAATTTTTTGTGTGTGGTCAGCATGATCACCAAGGCACGGTTAGCTCAAAAATGAATGCCAAACTTGAGTGAACGATAGTGCACGTTGGCCAAGTTGTTGAACCCAACTCGAGTAAGCGAACACTAGAGCTGGGATCGGAAACGATCGCTACGAGATAGTTAATTTAAAATAGATGTCGGACCTATGCGGAGTGTTATATCGAGTAGTGACTCAATTTCTGAGTGGCATATGCAATACCACTTAGCGATTGCTATGTCAAGCCATTTGGTGACTTGCAATAGATTACGTTGAGATGATTGAGTCGATTACGATAAGTTTACCCTCAACGGACGGAATAGTACTGAGACTCGAGTGGAAATAACTCGATAAAAGTCGATGCAAGTATGCTTCTATGAATTGAGTTGAACGATCAGGCGCAGACTCGCATCATTGGATGATGAGTCGAACAGGAATTCGTTGAGTGTAAATCGAACGATAGCTAGGCTGAGAATAGTGAGGGAATTTTGTATTGAGAAAATGATTGACTCGGTCAAATTCGAGTTGAGCTAGTACGAAAACTTGTTCAAAACGAGTTGAGTAGGTACGAAGAAATCATGCGAACGAATTTGAGTTAGCGCGAAGAGTCGGTAGCATAATTTGGAAGTACAAATTGGAAATACGAGAATGGATATAGGAATTGGAAATCATGTCGCTCAATTATGATAGTTAGCTACAACGGGAGGGATCTTGATGTGTACGAGACTTGATTCGTATTCGAGTTCGGATAATAACAGTGATTGCAATGAATTAGAGTTTACGAGAAAGAAGGATTTTCAGGTTATGCACATCGACGATGGTATTGTGGCGTATCAAAGACGATATACGATAACTTGGGAATACTCTGATCGAGTGAACAAAAATTATATTGAGCATTGTTGTTGGATGAATAAGATGCAAGTTAAGTTGATGTAAGTTCGATGATAACGGTGGAAATGCTTCGAAGAATCTGAAAATGGATCGATATATTACTTGGATGAAAACGAAAGTGTCTTGATTGTTTCGACGATAACCACAACGTTGACGTTCTTGTCTTGTACGAGCACAACTCCAGTTTAGCACATACATCACGCCGGATTAGGGCGATCATCCCGCGTGAGCGCTGGTATGGTGTTTCATACCCAACGGTGTCACGCCCCGATCCTGCAGAGTCCTTTCGTCCTCGCTTCGGACTCTGTGAGACCGTTCGTCCTCGCTAAGGCGTGATGCCGTGCAAGCCTAAGTTGCACCTGCACAAGGCCGAGACCTGTAACAAGATAAGATAGACAAGGTTGACAATACGCAGCAGAACATATTACAGATATTTGAAGAAGCAGCGGACATATTTCAGAATACATGCATTGAACACAATGGTAACAAGAAACAATTCTCTTTATCGATTTCATTTGAACAGATTTCAAGCTCTCGATTCTCTCTGATACAATGTTATATTCTCTCAGAACTTTACAGACTACAATGATCCCGTTTCCATACATTACATCCCTTTATATTCAAAACCAACTCTTGCAACAGATGTCATCTCTTGGCATCTCTTCTGATTTTTGGTTCCTGAGGATGAGACACGGACTATCGCTTCGGACTATCCTTCTCGATGCATATTGCACCTGCATGCAGACTGATGGTGGGTCAGTATATCAGCATACTGGTGAATTGTGAACAAAGAGCTTCATTCTTCTGAAACGATCACTGTTTATTTAGTGAAAAAATATTTTCTTGTGATGTAATCTTTCTACTTTTACCTATGTTCATTCCAAGCATACAGAGTCAGTTTACATCTCTTTTTGAAAACATCTTTGAAAAGCCACAGTTCTTTTCTTTTCTTTTCTTTCTTTTTATGTCAAGCATACAAGGGACTATTCATTTCTATGGAGTGCGTATCGTGTTTCATGAGTGTCACACCCCAGAACCAGAATACTGGAGAGCAGGGACAGACATAGCCAGCTACGTATATGAAATGGAATCCATCTCGCTATACGGTCACGGCTGTCTAGATACATGAGGGTTTACTACAAGCCAACAATCTCCTATGGTCATGAACAAGCCTAGTGTCTCAATCACAAATAAGTAGGTAAAAGTCACAAGATGTATGATCATTAAATATACAATAATAAGGCGTCCCAAATATTATATATTCAGCTGATCATAAAGCTAGTCGTTATAAAATGTTAGGACTAGCAAGAGTTTAGTCATACATGATCAACCCTAGGATCTGTCAATCATGTTACAGCCCGTAGGCAGACAGTAAGTAGGTACAATCGAGCTAAACAGGTGCTCGTCGGCTAAACGCCTCAAAAGAATATTTTTACAATAAGTGGGAGATCAAAAATAAACCCACTCGATGCCCTGGTTACGTCTAGTCGCCACCATCGGGCTGGAAAGTCGGTAGATCCTCTGGAGCTGCTCCGAAATCTGGCCATACAAAACCAGCTGGATCAGACCCCAGAAAGAGCAAGTGTCACAAAGGAAGCTTCACTTAGGAACTAAAACCAGCAATTAGCACAGAAGATAATAGTAATATAGTAAAACTGGAGAAATATAACATTACGAGGATATACGTTAAGATAACCATGGGACCATTCAGATAACCAGGTTACAATCCTTAAACCAAACAAGGACCGGGATTGTAACCCTTCGTCTGAACCGAACTTGGTTTCTCCCATTTATCAGCAAGATAATATAAGAAAATTAGAACATGTAACGATCTATACAAGATCAAGACTAGACTGATTATTCCTCATTCAACAATCACGGCCAAGCAATAAGTACAGCTTGATACTTTAACTTACTAGGGTTGTCACAGGCCTAGTTACTAGCAAGATGCAGTGAGATTATTCTACAGCCACAAGTCCTGCAGACCATCCAGGTTACCCAGGTTGAAAATTAGGGATTGAATTCAGGTAGGTACATCGTCCAGGAAACGCATGTACCCTTAGGTAGCTTGAAGGGTACAACACATGACAGTGTGCTGGAAATGTGCCCTACTCGACGGCAGGCTACAGATCCCAGGCGCGCCCAGGTAACGGGATTGCCTGTAACTGGGAGATCTCTTTATAACTAATGTATTAATCTAGTTATTAGCCTTAGTCCATTTCAGTAGGTACTCCTGACCGTGGTACTCAGGAGTCCCCTCCTAGACATGATGCAAGACAGGACTGGATTATTTGTACAAGCACAATCGCCCACGGTGTCCAGGTTAATTATACAGGTTATGTCATGTCAGGTAGCCGTCGCAACAGCTTATCAAGATATATCAGGTCAGGTTATCATGTCAAGTTTACTTGTCAGGAGTGCGCCACGACGGGCCACTATCAGGTCATGTCATGTTTACTCGTCAGGAGTACACCCCTACGGGTTACTATCGTGTCCAGGTACATGTGCAGGGCTTCATAGTGCAAGCATTCAATCAGGAGACCCAAGTTATGCTAAGGTTACAGGTCATGAATTAACAATAATAATAATAATAATAATTAAATAGCAGGGCAAGGCACAGGAAGGAGCCTTGCGGCTCAGGGTCCACTAGAACTCATGCGGCCAATAAGGAGAGCGCATGCAACTTGGTAAGGACAGGGGCATGCGGCTAGAAAGGCAAGGGCGCATGCGGCTAGGGAGGCAAGGGCGCATGCGGTCCCAAGAAGTTGGGTCTCATGCGGCCAGCAGAAGGGTGGGCTTCATGCGGCTGACGGGAAGCAAGTTCATGCGGTCAAAGGAGGACAACGACATATGCGGCTAGGAGTGATGGGCGCACATGCGGCTGGCCGAAGAGTAGTTCCATGCGGCTGGCTGAAAGGTAGTTCCATGCGGCTAGCTGGGTTCGGCCCTTATGCGGCTAGCGGAATTCGGATTCATGCGGCCCAAAGTGGCGGAGGCACATGCGGCTGCAGAAATAAAGGGGGTGCATGCGGCTGAGTGGGGAGAGGAATCCATGCGGCTGGAAGAAGCGGGTCCCATGCGGCTCAAGGGGAGTAAGCCTACGCGGCCAGAAGTTCTTCCAGTCATGCGGCTGAGAGAACACTTGCCGCATGAAATATTCATGCGGTCAAGTCAAATACTAGTTCTTCTTCTCCAAATTTCTGAGAAGAAGAACACCAAGAACCCATGCTTCCAAGCTCCATGAAACCTTCATCCAGAGTCCAAATCCGAACTTTCATAGGTCAAAATGGGGCAGAACAAGATTCTCTACAACATGGAACCATCAAAACTTAGAAATAACAAGATTAAGTAGATCAAAACCCAAGAATTCTGAAAATAAAATAAACTTAGATCTACAAGAATCCGGCCATGGAAAGTAAAAATGCCAAGTACTAAAGTATGTTAAAATACTGCAAAGAAGAGAATGGAACAATAAAATTAGAGTTCCTCCATGAAGCAAGCTGCACTTGCCTAGGCCTCTCTCTCCCTCTGGTAGGAGAAGAAGTTAATGGAGGAAAGAAGAAGAGTAATGAAGAGAGAGAAGGAAGTGGGGGTTAATAAATGGTAATGGTGGTGGTAGGTAGGTGGTTCTCTCCTTGGTTCATAATAAACCAAAGAAAACCAAGCCTAGCCGAACCCAAACCAAGAATAAACCAAGCCATGAAGAAAAGCTAAGCCAGAAATCATGCAATACAAGATAAAATACGTACACGTATTCCAATATACGTAATACGAACCACAGGCATTACAATGAGCATATTCATTTCTCTGTTCAAGCAACTCTTAGGGACAGTTATAAGCACGACACCATAACATTTCTTTAATGGAACATAGCTTTTTTTTGTACTGGATTATTCTCTGCAAGAAATTCATGTCAAAGACTTAAGCAGTACATATGTATCACTTTTAAGTGATTTTTACCATAGCCGACCGTCCATCCCTGCACAAGACAAGGATTAGCATAAACGTGATAAAACCAACATTGTTCTCTGTTCGTCTCTGCATCGTTAGCTCTCAACAAAATATTCTTTTACCGACTCATACAACTCGATTGGCAGCTGTGACGCAAGGCTCAGCTCTGCACTAATATATACGTAGATCGGTAGTTGTTACTCACTGGGTCAACTTGTACTGATAACGCTCATACTAGCAACTGCGGCTCAGGGTTCAGCTCTTTACCAATCGACCCTTATCTATATGATGGTCCATGGGAAACCCATGATTTAGCCGCTGTGACTCTTGGGTTCAGCTCGTCGCTAAGTGGACACTCTATACACCCCTTGGTCTCTTTACCGCAGGGTGTTACTCTATCCCCCCAGGCCGAACGGTTTTGATACCCCAGAACCGGTCGTGAGGATTTATACTTGTGCACAAGTTGTCCAAGACCAATGCAAATGCAGCTATCAGATAAAACTATCATGCATCAATCGAGTAACTTGTAAACATTTTCATCTTCTTCTGTTTTATATATCGAGCCAATAGATCTACTCTTTACTCTATACGGACAAGCCGTATCATCTCTTTTAACAGCACACTGTGCCTTCTCTTACATCTCTTTCTTTATAGCAACAATCGGGGGACAATAAACAATCTCTGTTTAAGCAAGCACGATAACAACAAGCATGAACTCTACTCTTGATAAATCATACTCTATTCAGGGACATGTAAACATTCTTTTTTCTTTTCTTATTTAAGCATGGCAACAGTTCATTCATTTGAGACGCATCTCTAATTTAGCTCAGCATCAACTCATTGATTTAACATGGCAACATTTTATCGATCAAGGCAACATTTATTTCTTAACAAGGCATCTTGTCGTTTCTTATTAGCATACAACAATTCCTTTTCTTAGCATACATGTTAACTCTTTTTTTGTTCTTAGCATAGCAACATGTGAAATCTCTTACAAGCATACTCAATGATTACCATCTTGTTATTAGCAACAATATTCATGAGAAACTCTGATTCTTATTAGGCGCAAACGAATCATAAAATGAGTCTTTGTCCACTCACCCAGATCAATCGTCTTCTGTTGTAAAGCCAGCAATTCGATCTCTCTGTTTATCTAGTGCCTTCGCGGAGCGGGACACTACATAATTACCTACCGAGAAAAAAATTTGTCCTCGAAACTTAAGAAGAAACTTACGATATTCATAGCAGCGATAGTCCTCATCCTTCGCTATCATCAATCCATGAAATCATAATACAGATCATATCAAAACTCTTGTTCAATAAAGCATTTCATTCTCAATCAATAAAATCGATAATAACATACGTCGACATCATAAAAATATTTACGAACTTATTGTATGGAACGTTTATCTCATTGATGATATCAAGCAGGCAAGAAAATTTTTTGATCAGGAGAACATCTTCGAATTCAATCGAATCAAAAATTGGCCAGAGGATCGTGTTGCTCTGATACCATTCTGTCACGCCCCGATCCCGCAGAGTCCTTTCGTCCTCGCTTCGGACTCTGTGAGACCGTTCGTCCTCGCTAAGGCGTGATGCCGTGCAAGCCTAAGTTGTACTTGCACAAGGCTAAGACCTGTAACAAGATAAGATAGACAAGGTTGACAATATGCAGCGGAACATATTGCAGATATTTGAAGCAGCAACGAACATATTTCAGAATACATGCATTGAACACAATGGTAACAAGAAACAATTCTCTTTATCGATTTCATTTGAACAGATTATAAGCTCTCGATTCTCTCTGATACAATGTTACATTCTCTCAGAACTTTACAGATTACAATGATCCCGTTCCCATACATTACATCCCTTTATATTCAAAACCAACTCTTGCAACAGATGTCATCTCTTGGCATCTCTTCTGATTTCTGTTTTCTGAGGATGAGGCACGGACTATCGCTTCGGACTATCCTTTTCGATGCATATTGCACCTGCATGCAGACTAATGGTGGGTCAGTATATCAGCATACTGGTGAATTATGAACAAAGGGCTACATTCTTCTGAAACGATCACTGCTCATTTAGTGAGAAAACATTTTCTTGTGATGTGATATTTCTACTTTTACCTATGTTCATTCTATGCATACAGAGTCAGTTTACATCTCTTTTTGAAAACATCTTTGAAAAGCCACAGTTCATTTCTTTTTTTTTCATGTCAAGCATACAAGGGACCATTTATTTCTGTGGAGTGCGCATCGTGTTTCATGAGCATATTCATTTCTCTGTTCAAGCAACTCTTAGGGACAGTTATAAGTACGACACCATAACATTTCTTTAATGGAATATAGCATTTTCTTGTACTGGATTATTTTCTGCAAGAAATTCATGTCAAAGACTTAAGCAGTACATATGTATCACTTTTAAGTGATTCTTACCATAGCCGACCGTCCATCCCTGCACAAGACAAGGATTAGCATAAACATGATAAAACCAATATTGTTCTCCATTCGTCTCTGCATCGTTGGCTCTCAACAAAACATTCTTTTACCGACTCATGCAACTCGATTGGCAGCTGTGACACAAGGCTCAGCTCTGCACGAATATACACGTAGACCAGTAGTTGTGACTCACTGGGTAAACTTGTACTGATAACACACATACTAGCAGCTGCGGCTCAGGGTTCAGCTCTTCATCAATCGACCCTTATCTATATGATGGTCCATGGGAAACCCATGATTTAGTCACTGTGACTCTTGGGTTCAGCTCGTCGCTAAGTGGACACTCTATACATCCCTTGGTCTCTTTACCACAGGGTGTTACTCTATCCCCCCTAGGCTGAACGGCTCCGGAGCCCCAGAACCGGTTGTGAGGATCTATACTTGTGCACAAGTTGTCCAAGACCAATGCAAATGCAACTATCAGATAAAACTATCATGCATCAATCGAGCAACTTGTAAACATTTTTATCTTCTTCTGTTTCATGTATCGAGCCAATAGCTCTACTCTTTACTCTATACGGACAAGTCGTATCATCTCTTTTAACAGCACAATGTGCCTTCTTTGTACATCTCTTTCTTTGTAGCAACAATCGGGGGACAATAAACAATCTCTGTTTAAGCAAGCACGATAACAACAAGCATGAACTCTACTTTTGATAAATCATACTCTATTCAGGGACATGTAAACATTCTCTTTTCTTTTCTTATTTAAGCATGGCAACAGTTCATTCATTCGAGGCGCATCTCTAATTTAGCACAGCATCAACTCATTGATTTAACATGGCAACATTTTATCGATCAAGGCAACATTCATTTCTTAACAAGACATCATGTCGTTTATTTTTAGCATATAACAATTCCTTTTCTTAGCATACATGTTAACTCTTTTCTTGTTCTTAGCATAGCAACATATGAAATCTCTTACAAGCATACTCAATTATTACCATCTTGTTATTAGCAACAATATTCATGAGAAACTCCAATTCTTATTAGGCGCAAGAAAAATCATAAAATGAGTCTTTGTCCACTCACCCAGATCAATCGTCTTCTGTTGCAGAGCCAGCAATCCGATCTCTCTGTTTATCTAGTGCCTTCGCGGAGCGGGGCACTACAAACGGGGATGGTCAAACTTGCAAGGTATGGTAAATTGGATTTGACTTGTGGTTTGATGCGAAGGCAAATTCGAAGATTATTGCGATGAGCATAAAGTGTGTCGAATATTGACCGTAGGTAGACTCGTACCCGAAGTGAACAAATATTGCTCGGTTAGTGATATTGTTAACGGTAGTACATGAATGATTCGAGTAGTAATGGCGTATCAGTTGCGCGAGTGGGCAGATAAATTTTAGATTAATAAATTATGTCAGATTGGGTAAAGTCCCATAGAAATTGTCAGAAATTGATTTGGCTCCGAGATAGGATATAGCATAGTTCTTAGTAACTGTCCCTCGTTGATGATCTTCAATTATCGAGCGTAGCTTCGAGACAGCTGACCCTAGAATTGACCACCAAATCAAAGTAAATGTCGGAGACCGTAGGATAACCCTAATGAAGTCGTATAAGAAATTACGTCGAGGATGAATGATGATGCAGTGCATATTGAGTATAAGTCTAAGTGATAGAGTATCGTGCCTGAGAAGTTAGCGAGTAGCCTTCGACTAGATCGATATGGTCAGAAATTTACTGATCGATCGAATGAGTACGTAAATAGACTTGGTCGGTCGACGATTGGAATAAATAGATAGATGGACTTAGCATAGCGATGCGGATGGACGATTGTGAGAAATTATGTCACGTATGAGTGCAACGAATATGGGAGCGACCCTAGAGATTGTGTCATAGATCTTAACTCATGTAATGGCTAGAGTTGTGTACGTTAAGTAAACGATCTACGTTGCAAAACGAACTAGTGGGATTGATTTGAAATTGGGTAAAGGATTCGTATTCGATCGAGAATCGGAGATGAACACATAAGAGACCTTGTGTCGAAGTGATTGTTGCCTTTGAGCATCGGGGATGCAAGTTGAACTCTTACGTCGGGAAGGATTAAGCATGATGTCTGGATAAGTTGCCTAGTGGGGGTAGCCCAGATGCGATACATGGATTGTTTTGAGAACATAAAAAGTCGTGAGTTACGAAACCATATGGTTATGACGAGACTTGGGCATATTGAACTTAGTTCATGCCATTGAGACGGGACCTCAGGAATTGTTGCGATCGAATGCACGATGACTTAACACGACACATATAATTGATGGTCTATACGAAACCTACGAAATGAGATATGCGATTTTTGAATCGCATCGTGTGCTGTGACTTTTGTTGGATGATCACATATGTATCGAATATGCATATGGAATAGAATTGCGAGAACAAATACTCGAGACCAAGTCCGATCGAAAGTACGAGATGGCAAGTTATTAAAGATGAGAAGTTACTTATTAGCTTTGTCCCAATATCCTACAACTGAGATTAGCTGAAATGCATATATTGGTGTGATGCCTAAAATATGTGTATGATCCAAACCAAGTTGTATGATTCAGAAGATAGTGGCACAAGATTGCGAAACGATCTAGAGAAACACTTGGATTGAGTGTTGCTCTCGGTTTGAGGATGAACCTTGTTTTGAGTGGGATATTATGTAATGCCCCGCTCCGCACAGTGCATGACGATGAGTTATTGACTTGAAGAGTTATGTTGACCCGAGGAAGTATAGATGCAAATCGATGCAAGAGTTACGTTGGCCCGAAAAAAGCTTTGAGTCGATTCGAATCTATAAATCAAAGCGATGAAAGTCATAAGTACGATTCGAAGAAATATTGACTTTAGTTGATTTCGTGTGCAGGCTACGCTTTTACGTTAAATTATAAGAGGTCAATATTTTGTCTTATTCGTAACGGTGTCCGCAAAACCAAAACCTCGCCTTGCAATGAACTAAGGCATGGACTCGGTAGGCCGAATCGATTGAGTAGTTCAATGGAGCACGAAGTGCTCGAATGGCTAACTCAGAAGAGTTGGTTGTGCCATAAAGTTATGGAATCGAGCCGTATCAGCTCGGCGAGACGACACGGCGTATCGGCTTAAGGTAGGCGGGTTCTTGACCTTTCTCCCCTATTCCTTCATGTCTAATAAAAATGTATCCTTGTATGCGTATGTTGCTATCGAGCTAACGAGCATGGCTCGAATCGAGTAAAGGTCTTAGTGTGTGTCGAATGTTAAGATAGAAAATTGAATAATTGAGGTGACGTGTATCAAGTGCATGGATCGCGGTAGGACATTGATGGTAGAACATTGATAGATAATTTCGAGATGTGCATCATGTACACGACTCGGAAGAATATCAAACACTAAGGCATAAAATATGAAAATACAGTATCAAAGCGTACATCAAATGCATGACTCGAAGGAAAGAGAATAAATGTGTCAAAAATGTGCATACGTGCACGGGACTCATAAAAGATAGCTTTATTGCGAAGAGAACAGTTGTGGCACAAATGCTGTGACAAAACTGTCGAATGGGGCATTGTGTTAATGGAATAGAGCTAGGTGAACTTGTTCGGTTGTATGAAACTCAGACGCGTATTGCATGGTCAATGGAGTCGGATGGCCCCTGCACGGGCGTTGCTTCCCTCGAACGTAGGATAGTCGGGGCACCGTGACCGTTCGACTGCGGAGAGAATTAAGGAGTATTCGTGGTGCACTTTATTCAGACGGGTTGCGCCCTCCTATTGATGTGATAAGCCACAATACTAGTAAGTTTGGGATCCTTTGGATATTGGACTAGCAACCCATGTCAAAGCGACCGTCGGCTTACACGTTGAGATACCAGTCCATTACGGCGCGAAACGTCGTGACCTTTCATATAGATAGGGCCGATAAACTTGAGGTTAGAATTTGGTGCAGGCGCAGAGCCTGCTACCCTTATGCTTATGCTTAAGTTTGATTTGTTGGCTGCATGATTTGTTCTTTGGTTATGCGAATTACTAACGATTACAGGCTTGGAGATTTGAGGCGGAGATGGACACGATCACTATGCTTATGTTCATATTATGTCTAACCGTATATGTTGCAGGAACACGGTATTGGACACCTTTATGATTCAGTTGCTTTTGATAACATGCTTTACTACTTACATTGCCATGAAACTGATCCTAAGGCAATAATAGAATGATCACCAAATAAAGATGCATGCTTCACTAAATTTACTTAGTGTTGGTTTTTGGCGAGTGGGTCTTGATCAGTACAACGAGGACGAAAGTACTAATCTCCCACTAGTTTGCTCGCAGGTTCAGGATATGTTCGGCTCGTAGCGGGGCTTGGCTTGGACGAGCCGAGGCATGGAGTTCTTAGCGTTTCGAGACGAGCTACCGCGTTGGCGTTCGGACTTGCAACATGGAGATGTTCGGCCGAAGACTACTTGTTGGCTATAAAGAGGCATAATGTATGGAACAATGTAATCCTTTGTGAGCTAGAGAGATCATAAGTGTTGTAAACTAAATGGCATTGTTTATGAGTTGGGCTATTCAGCTGCTTTGTAACCTTTAGTTCATTTATCAATAAAAGATATTCTTATTATATACTTTGTTTCCTTTCGCTGCGAGAATGCTATCAATTTAAGATAAATTTATGTGAATCTGTCATCTTGCCTTGCCCGAGCGCAATTTCAGGCTCGTGCGGCATCACGTCCTACAGAGGACGATTGACTCGGCTGATTTTTGATGCTGCGTTGCATGTCATTTGGGGTCATTGTCCCCCAATTTACACATACACCTACACACCTCTTTCGCGGTTCGACCTCAAGACCGTTCGCCTAACCAAGGTGGTTATACCTCTTTTCACTACTTATTATTTCCTTTCTCTGATTGATGCAGAGCCAAAGCCATCAGGAGAGTATGAAGATGACAGAGGTATCTATGAAGTATTTCGAGAATGGGGCTTCAAGGGTGTGTTGAACAGATGTCCAAATTTACCTGGAATTTGCAAACTAGTATCTAGTAACTGTTCAAGTGGATCTACAACAGATTGATATAGTAGCTGACCTTCTAGATAATCCTTAAATACAAACCCCTCTCTTCTAGTGTGTTTATCCATGATGTTTGATTAATTATTGTGAATTTATGAATAACATCAAGATGTACAATATGTCATGGTTCTACAATGCCATTCAAAAAAAAAAATTTGTTGTTGGAGTGTTTTTTTTATTGTACTCTGTTGTGCACCTAACTGTCACTTCTCTTGATTTTTTTTCTCAGTTTGTTAATGTTTATTTAACTCTTCAACATGTTTCCTATAATTTGACTCTTCATCATTACATCTGTCATTGCATCTTACTGCAGGTTTCATCCTAGGTTCAAGCTAAATATTTTTTTCCAAAAAAAAAAAAGGATTTTTGTAACTTTCAAATAGTGGAAATATAAGCAAAGGAAGAGCACATTTTTGTATGGTTTAAGTATTACAAAGATAAATTTGGTCACGACTATTATCGTTACGAAAGTAAATTTTTTGTTACCTAACGAAATTTATCTTCGTCACAATTATTATCTTTAAAAGGACCGTCACAAAAATTAGCTACGGCAATTTGTCGCGGTTATTACCATTACGAAAATTATTTGTAACTGTAATAACCGTTGGCAATTGCCTATTTTTTCTACTCTTTATTTTTCTTGATATAAAATTAAGATGAAAGTATTATTCTTAAATTGAAAATTAATACCAGAAATGACTCTGTGGCCCAGCAGAGTCGGTAATATTTATATCACTATTTTCTTTTCTTTTTTCTTGAGTTAAAATTAAAATACAATTATTAGTTTTAAACTGAGAATTTGTGACAAAAAAGACTCTGTGGCCCAATGGATAAGGCGCTGGTCTACGAAACCAGAGATTCTGGGTTCGATCCCCAGCAGAGTCGTTATGTTTATGTTATATTTTTTCCCCATACAGAAATTGGCACAGTGGTGTGGTGTGTGTAACCTTCTTTATGGATTAAAAGACAACGATTGGTCGAAATCCCTAGCAAAGAAGCGCTGTTCTCTCTGAAATTCGGCAACAAAAGCCGAAAATACACAAGTTGTGCAGCCTTGCAAAGCATTCTGGCCAAGGAGTTGAAAGAGACACTACCTGCTCTAGATTTGAAATGAACTGAAGCACATTTGAGACGGTGTGACAGTTTAAAATTATGTATCTAAGTTATTTTCTTAAGCTATTTTTTCATATTTATAATGATAAATTGTTATTTTTACGTTTTGTAGTCTCACTCAAAGAAAAGGAATATGCTTAGAATGTAAAAGATTGAATGATCTAGTCTTTGTGAAGTTCAATTAATGCCCAAGACCAAGACTTTGCTGGAAGTTGGAGAGTTAATCGTTGCAGATTTAGGTCAAGGAAGATTTCTAGACCACTTCGATTTTGAAGAAGACTGCATGATGATTATGAGGCCGATGATGAATCAATATTAAGGGGAGATGATGGGTATTGAGATTATGTTTTGATTATTTTGTAAAAGGATAACAGGTTTAGGGTTCGTCGTCAAAAGACTCGGGCCTGTTTGGTTTGCAGGATTGGACAACGTAATGTAATTGGCATTACGTTGTCAATCTAACTCGGATGTTTGGTTGGACAAAAAAAATTAGATGTAATGTAATCGCGATTACAAGTTTGATTACATTACATCAGTTTCTTGTAAACTCAATTACATCATAAAACTTATGTAATCGCAATTACATTACAACTTAAGCGGAAGGTTGGTATGCTATAATTTGGTCTTTTTGTTCGTTTTTGGTATTTTTTGTTGTTTTTGTTTTTTTTTCGCTTTTGGTCGTTTTTGTCGTTTTTTGTCCGGTTTTTCTCGTTTTTTGTTCGTTTTTTGTCATTTTTGCTCGTTTTTTGTTTTTTTTTTTTATTTTGTCGTTTTTGTCCTTTTTGTTGTTTTTGTCCTTTTTTTGTCGTTTTTTGCCTTTTTTTTAAGTTTTTGGTTTTTGGTCGTTTTTGTTTATTTTTTGTCATTTTTGTTCGTTTTTGTTTATTTTTTGTCGTTTTTTTCTCGTTTTGGGCCTTTTTTTTCGATTTTTGGTCATTTTTGCACATTCTTGGCCATTTTTTGTCGTTTTTGCACTTTGAAATCTTTTTTGTCAATTTTGTACATTTTTTGTCGGTTTTGCACTTTTTTTATTGGTTTTGCTTTATTTGTACGTCTTTTACCTTTTTGCTCGCTTTTTTTTATCGTTTTTGTTCAATTGTTTACGTTTTTTTATCTTTTTTGTCGATTTTGCACATTTTTTGCCATTTCTGCATGTTATTTATCGATTTTTGTCGATCTTTTACTTTTTTGACCATTTTTCACGTTTTTATCGTCTTTTATCGTTTTCGGTCGATTTTGCACGTTTTTTGTCGTTTTTTTAATCCTTTTTTGCTTTTTTTGGTTCTTTTTTCACTTTTTTTTGTCGTTTATGCTCGTTTTTTCTTTTTGTTTGTCGTTTTTGTTCCCCTTTTTTGTCGTTTTTGGATTTTTTTTTGCAAGTTTTTTAATCTTTTTGTCGTTTTTTGCTCGTTTTAATTCTCTCTTGTTTTTGGTCTTTTTTCGTATTTTCGTTTTTTTGTCATTTCTGTTCATTTTTATATTTTTTTTTTGCTCTTTTTTGTCTTTTTTTGTCATTTTTTTCTTTTTTGTCGTTTTTTGTCGTTTTTGTTCATTTTTTGTTCTTTTTTTGTTTTTTGTCGTTTTTCGTCTTTTTTTCCTTTCATTTATTGTTGTTTTTTGTCAATTTTTTTGTTTTTAGTCATTTTTTTTATCATTATTTGTCACTTTTTATGGTTTTCACATTTTTGATTTTTTTGTCGTTTTTCTTTTTTATCGCTTTTTCATTTTTGGTTTTTTTTCCTTCTGTTTTGTTCGTTTGTCATTTTTTGTCGTTTTTTTCGTTTTTGGTCTTTTTTTAGCAGAAAACAAACCATTTTTCTCTTATTTATTTATTATCTATTTTTAGTTTTTTTTCTTTTTAAATTTTTAAAAAATATTTAGTGATCCACTTTTTTTTATTTTATGTTGTATTTAAAAAAATATTAAATTAGAAACTTAATTACATTACATGGTAAACCAAACATATGAATGCAAGTGACATTACATTACATGGTTTGATTACATGTTTCAACCAAACATGGTAATGTAATTGTAATTCCATTACATTAGAAACTCAATTACATTACAAATCCAATTCCATTACGATTACGATTACATTACAATGAACCAAACGCAACCTCATTTCGTCACCTAAAGTCTAATTTCGTCACTAAAATAATTCAAGTACCCAAAGTCTAAAACGGACAAACCCAGTTCCTAAAGTCTAATTAGGTTCTAAAGGGTTATTTTGTATAAGGGTACCAAGTTTTTGATATAATTAGACTTTGGGTACTGGGTTTGTCCGTTTTAGACTTTGGGTACTGTAACTTTTTAGTGACACATTTTAGTGACGAACATTCGTCGTAAAAAGTCTTATTTCGTCACTGAAAGTTCACTTTTGTCACTAAAATGTGTCACTAAAAAAATTCGAGTACACAAACTCTAAAACGGACAAATTCAGTACCCAAAGTCTAATTATATCAAAAACTTGGTACCCTTATACAAAATAACCCGGTTCTAAACCCGCTTCTAGCATGCGTTCACCTCCCTCGGTTACTATATATTGACAGACTCGTCTTCTAGTTGTCAAAATAAGAAATTTAAATTATGTTCAGTACCGACTCTTCTGCAGCCCTTGATGCCGGTGGCTGTGCCAAGGCGACAACGATCAACAAGCCAGATTTGTTCTTGCGTCGCCACGCCCGTTCATGGACAATTAGTAGCTTGGATGCTCGATCGGTCGGCAGTGCCCGTGTTGCCGATACCTTGTGTTACCTTTATTTCGTCACTGGTCGGATCCGTTCCAATTGTTTCCTCAGCCACACACACACATATATATATATATATATATATATATATATATATATATATATATATATATGTTACCTTTATTTCGTCACTGGTCGGATCCTTTTCAATTGTTTCCTCAGCCACATATATATATATATATGCACATCCAACGGTTGTTAACATGGGAATACTTGGGGATGCAAAAAATGAGGGAATGTGGATCCCTCTCATATATATATATATATATATATATATATATATATATATATATATATATATATATATATATATATATATATATATATATATATATATGTTTCTCCAGAAACAAAGACCTAGTATCACAGTGATATCTGTGCTGATGTCTTCATTTTCGTTGACAAGAGAGGATCATATGTTTCTCCAGAATGATTCACTTGTGGGAAGAAGCACATATGTGTACATGAGGATCATCTATCATATCTGCATTTTCCCTCTCAACCGTGATGTCAGATTAATGGATTCTTATTGCACTTGGACAAACTTTCCTGAAGAGGGATGACCAGGGGCGGCCCGGAGGAGGGGCAGACAGGACTTGTGTCCTGGGCCCCAAATTCCAAGGGGCCCCAATTTTTTTTAAAGTTAATAATAGTAATAAATAATAAAACATTGTTACTCTGATTTCTTCTTCAGAGGTCCGAAGAAAATCATTATAGTAATTCCACAATTAGGAATGACGCATGGAAATTGGATAGCCATCTGACTCTTTAATTTCAAAGAAAAAATTAGTCTTCCCATCACTTCAGATTTTATTTTGCATTCTAGAGGAAAAAAGTTATTCACGTCGCTTCCGATTCCAGACGACCACCAATAAGTTTTTTTTAATTGTTCATTTTAATTCTCTCTTCAGCCTCTACTTTGCTTATAATTGAAACACTAATTTTCTCATTTTCTTCAATTTGTTCTCCTATAATCCTTCACAAGGATTCCGCAATGTAAGACTACGCGAAGAAGGCCACGCGGCAGACAAGTTTGCTGAAAACTCTCTCTATCCCTGGCGTCTGCTTGAGCCTTGACTCGAAGAGGATACGAAAACGTGAGAGGGAGGTATCAATGTGAACATGATATTTTAGCAAGACTTTTATTTTGAGAATTGAAATATTTTGTAATTTTTGTTCCTCGTGATGTTGGCTTTATTATGTTTTATGAGTTCCCTCTGTTGTTAATGATCGAGGGCAATATTCTCTTTGCCTCCATCTTTTCAAAGAGGGGTTCTATTGATGTAGTTTATTTTTCAACATATATTTACATATAATCTACTTTGCACAGACACAACCACAGACTTGAAATTTTGCATCTTTTAAAAATTAGGATACATATTGTTTGTATTAGATCTTCGGTCTCCCTTCGTAATATCTCTATATATGCATATTTTCATAGTAACTAAGTTTCAATCAGCTTCTGTAGTATATTTAGCTCACTACGTGTTGTGAGTTATAATTGATCCCACGTTGGTGTTGAATACCGATGAGCCGATGGCGATGAGTCTTTTCGTTTATCTTTGCACTTAAGGTTTCACAATTAAAATTATACGTTGTTCCTAGTGTTTAATATCTTTTCGTAATCTTTGCACTTAAGATTTCACAATGATTTGGTTTTCAAACTGAAATGTTTTGTTACTTTTGTTCCTCTTCTAACTTTTATTCTCCTGATTTTTGGTTTTTTTCTTATGTTTCTTGAGTTTCTCCGTTGTTGAATAGGCAAACAAGCCTATATCTCAATCCTAGTACTGAAAAAACATAAACAAGAAATGTTAAATAACATATTGCATAGGAGATTTTTTTTTTAACTAAAAAAATATATTGTCATTTGCCAGAATATATTCCTCATGCAAAATTTAAGGTTAGCTGGCATATAACAGGCCCCAGTTTAAAAGGGTTCACTTTGATTTATTGTATAATGCAAAAAAAAATTTGTTACTTTGTTTCTAATATATTTTTTGAAGAAGGGGCATCATTTTGTATTTCGTCGTGGGCATCAAAATGTTCCGGGCCGGCCCTGGGGATGACAGGTGTGTTAACAAAATATGATCGGAATTCACTACTATTATTTCCTTTCTCTGATTAATGCAGAGCCACAACCATCAGGAGAGTATGAAGATAACAGAAGGGTCCGTCGAACAGATGTCCAAATTTACCTGGAACTTGCAAACTAGTATCTAGTAACTAGTAATTGTTTAAGTAGATTGATACAGCAGCTGACCTTCTTAGATACTCCTTTAATACAAACCCCTCTCTTCTAGTGTGTTTTTCCATGATGTTTGATTAATTGTTGTGAATTTATGAATAACATCAAGATGTATAATATGTCATGGTTCTATGCCATTCAAAGTTTTTTGTTGGAGGAGTTTTTTTGGTTGTACTCAGTTGTGCACCTAACTGCCACTTTTCTTGATGTTTTTTTGGGAAATTTTGACTTGCCATCCACTTTGTTTACCACATTTCAAGGTGCACTCCACTATTTTACAATAACGTAAAAAACCTCCCACTTTAGACGAAAATCGTCTATGACTGACGGTCAACTCCTATAACCTAATTTTTTTGACCAAAATACCCTTCCTCACGTTGTCTTCTACCCGGAGACCCACCCCGCAGCTCTCCCTCCGGCAGTGCGCCTCCCCGCTACGCTCTCTCTCCCCCCTCTTTATCAGCCCTCCCTCTTTCTCCATCGTCGCCGATAATAGCCGGGGCGGAGGCGCGAGCGACGACAGCAGCAGCGGGGGGTGGGGGAGCGCACGGCGGAGGCAAGCTCGACGGCGGTGTGTGCGGCTAGGGCGAGCATGGTGGGGGGCGCTCGGCGGGAAGGCGGTGGCAGCAGCAGCAGATAGCAGAGGGGTGGGGTGCCGTGCTGCGGGGCGGGGGCGAACTCGGCAGGGGCAAGCAGAGGCGGGGGCGCGCAGCGGGGGCGAGCAGCGATTGGGGCGGGGGCACAAGCTGCCGTGCGCGAAGGGGGCAGATCGCGCGTTGTGATGTGGAGAGGCGCACGACGGAAGGGATGGGCTGTGGCGTGGATGCGCACGACGGGGTGTGGGATTGCGGCGGGGGGTGGGTCTAAAGGTAGAAGACAATAGAGGCAGGGGTATTTTCGTCTTAAATTGTAGGATCTGTTACTTATGGACATATTTTGTTAAAAGTAGGAGGACTTATACATTATGGTAAAACAGTAGGGTACACCCTTAAATATGATAAATAAAGTGGGGATCAAGTCAAAACTTCTCATTTTTTTTATTTTGTTATTGTTTATTTAACTCTTTGGCATGTTTCCTATGACTTGACTCTTCATTGCACATGTCATTGTATCTACTGCACGTTTCATCCTAGGCTCAAACTATATATTTTTTTTTCAAAAAAAAAAAAGAATTGCAACAGTTATAACCGTTACAAAAAGTGGGAAAATAAGTAAAGGAAGTGCACAATTTTAGGTTATAAGTGTTACGAAGATAAATTTAGTCATGACTATTACCGTTACGAAAGTAATTTTTTTGCACGTTTATTACCCTGGCGTAATTTATCTTCGTCACGGTTACTACTGTTACAAAGACCGTCTCAAAAATTAGTTGCTGCAATTCGTCACGGTTATTAGCGTTACGAAAATTATTCATCACAGTAATAACAGTTGCCAATTGCCTAATTTTCCTATTTTTTTAAATTTTTCTTGACATAAATTAATATGAAATTATTATTCATTAAGTTGAAAATTAATGACAGAAATAACTCTGTGGCCCAATGGATAAGGCGCTGGTCTACGAAACCAGAGATTCACACACACCTGTAGATTACTCACACATTGATTCCCTGTACACATCTGTGATGTTAGGATGGTATGACAGGATTAGTTGATTGTTTCGAATTGGGTTGTTATTCCTGTCATAGGTTTTCCACACACATGCCAACACACAAAAACTGAAAACTGGAAATCAATCCCTGTTACACAAATTTCTGAGCCTTCACTGTTTTCTCACATTATATATATACACACACATGGGTTCACATGATACACTACTGAACACATACTGCCACTAAATCTGAAAGACACATGTTATTACCTGAGTTTGATTTCGAAAAGGAAATTTGGATTTTGAGGTTTAAACTGTGATTCATTTTATATTGGGTTTAGATGTGTGAGCTTTTGATTTTCAATGTGTTTTGATAATTGAACTTGGTTGGGCTTTTGAAACATAAACCTGAGAACACACAGGCCATCTCTTTATGTCCTGTCACCTACACTACACACACAAGACACATTTGATTTCCTGTCACACTCTCACATACAGTCCACTTTAGCACACACACATATGAAATTGACATACACACAGGTACACTCTACACCACTGATTTGCCACACCCTAATAGCTAGTGATACACACATGTTAAAACCTGAGATTGATTTCCTTTCCTTTTTGCAATGCTAAGTATATGCATGTGTGAACTTGAACTATTTTCCCTTCCTTTTTGTTTTTACTGTCAACTGAATTCCCTTTATAACTAAGTTCTTATAACTTTAGAAATTGAGTCCCTTTTTATTGCAAACTGAATGCTTGCTATAAACTGAAACCACTGAATGCTTATAAACCTGAGATTCATGTTTAGAAAACTGAGTTTTCCCTTTTCTCTATGACTGATTTTCCCCTTTTCTTGTGTTGAACTGTTTAGGCTAGTAGTAACCTGAGAATTATATTTATATTGATGTTGAGTGAATACTAATAACCTGAATTTCCCTTTTCTAAACTGAACTTGAGTTTCCTACATTGCCACTCACTTATAACTCTCTCTCTCTAGTATATATATATGTATATATCTATATATATATATATATATATATATATATATATATGTAGCTATGAGTAAATGAATGCAAGTAGGTTTGTAACTATATTTCTTTATATGAATATGTGTATATGTGAATATGTGGTTGGTATATGGGTAATGTAGCTTATGGCTCATAGCCTGGGGTCGGGTGCCTTGAATGCCAGTATAGGGTACAGTTGGCTTGTATAGCCTAGATGTGGTGTGTGATTGCTAGACTAGGCTTGGTTAGGCCTAGTGAGACTTATCAGACTTATTTGGGTTAAGTTGACCTAGTTGACCTAGCCTTGACTGTATAGTTGACTGGAGTTGACCAAGGGTTGACTTTAGTCTAGTTTGACCTAGACAGCATGCAGATGCATTGTAGATTTCAATTATCATCCCCTGTATACATCTTGACTTGTGTTGCTCTAACTAGGAGTCATGTACTTCATCTCGAACAGTACTTTTACTTTAGACATTCAGATACCAGGCGAGTACATTCTCTGACCGTTTAATACTTGTCTGGATTTACATTCTTGCTCTAGATTACTATACTTGATGCTGACACGATTGTTATCACGGATTGGTACTATATGGATCTTCTTTTGAGATGTTACCATTGTACAACTATTGTATAACATTGTACAACTATTGTATAATATTGTACATCTATTGTATAATATTGTACACTATTGTATAAGATAACATAACTGAAGTAGATCCTTGTGTATTGATTGGGGAGGGGGAGTAGAATTGGTTATGTAATCAAATCCTATTGTACAACATTGTATAACTATTGTATATGTCTATTGTGCACTCACGTACAATGGAGTTACCATTGCATTGTCCTAAACCGGTTACATAACCATATTGTACTCTAAATCACATATTGCTTACATTTCTTACTTATCATATATAGATATTTCCTATTATCAAATCTATGTTGTTTTTTATATACATTCTTCTTTCAGCGTTTTCTGTATCTTACTCTATTGCATGCTTTATATTTCCTAATTTGATATGAACTGCGTGAGATATTTTGTGCTCGCTCCCGTCCTGACTGGACCTGTTGAAAATTTTACAGAAGATGATGAGGAACCCTGCACCCTTTACTATGGAGCTTGCCTAGATGACACTCGCGACCTAGACCCCTGGGGAGGTTCAGGCAGCTGCTGAGGATGATACCCATGCTTAGTGTAGATAGTCTAGTCTATTCCTTACTTTTATGTTAGTAGTTGTCTGGATTCAGAGTTGTATTGTTGTGGAGACTGGTAGTTTATTTTATCTGATGTTTATGGAGATGTTATCTTAGACACTTAGACTTCTATCTGATTGTATCCTTGTGGATTCATTTCGTTCCATATCTATCTATCTCTTTATCGTATTCTACCTTAGATATGATTGAGACTGTGTTGCTATGTCACCTCCATTCGGAGTGTATATACTGTACATGTACCTTTATATTGTTAGATGTTGTGACCTAGGACAGCATTTTACCGCCGACACTGCTGCGTAGGCTGGACGTTGTTACGTACTCGTACCCTCACAGTGGGCACGGGTCGTGACACATTTTTAGTGGTGGCCCATGTAGGTCGAGATTATGTAGTGGTATTCGAACTAGAGTATCACTACAGCCTGCAGTAGGATTAGGATATTTTGAAGGTACTCAATCACACTAGAAAAAATTCTTAATCAGATTCCTTTTATCTAAATTTGCTGCTTATTGTCTTCCCTTGAATATAAACTGTTCTCCTTGATTTTTCGCTTCATTCTCAGTAATTGCTTCTTGTTTTGATATGTCTTCATAATGGTTATGGAGACACGATCTCATCGCTCCGGTCCGGAGGATACTATCGAGAGGCTGGCCACCTCTCGTTATGTTCATCAGGGCCTCGAGGCCGCAGCTTTTGTTGTGCCGACTCAGGTTGGCATTTTTGCTACATTGGAGGTGCACCTCTGTCTGTATAGAGACTTTTTCCTGTCATTCTCGATTTCTCTTAGCAGCAGCGGTTCATGCAGCATCAGCAGCAGACCAGGGGAAACCAGCAGGACGAGCTATCGTCAGGACAGTCGAGGATGCACAAGCCATTGGAGATCTTGCTGTAGGTTTCGATCTTCTCGATTCTATTTCTACAATTGCCTCTTATAACTATCTTAAAATTCGATTCCATCTGCTCCTTGTTGACTGATCAATTTGTTCTGTTGCTCTTGTGTTATGTTTGTTTTTCTTCTGAGAAAATCATATGGGCTAGGTCACCTCAATCATGGGATCTAGAATCTTCGATAGTCGTGTTAGCTGGCATAGTGAGGACATATAGTCATATTTTGGACGTATTTCTCGGGTGTGCAAATTTAAGATTTTCGCCATCGCATGCGGCAATGCGGAAATTTTAAATACCATGAACCTTGAGGTATGTACCTTAGTCAAGGACTCTGTGATTATCGTAGCCTTGCTCACTAGCATGACGAAGACTCCGAGTAACATAATTTTGGACAGACACATATGATTATCAGATTGTATCTTGAAGGTTTTTGAACATCATACCCTTCTGTTGTTGCAAAATAACTTAGGAGTAGGGATATTTAGTTTTGTAGAGCTTATTCATAGGTAGTTCCTTCATAGTATAATGATATGATGACTTGTAGAGTGTCTGTATCCTAGAGGTGATAGTTAGCATTGGTGTTAGAATAGTAACCCATTGCAGATAATTTTCCTGTTATCTATAATACCAACCAGTTTACATATAGGATGTTAGTATGCCTTACAGCCTTGATGATTATTATTACTTTCCCTTACCTTTTCCAGTGAGGCACCCATGACCAGAGCCTGTCCTTGAGTATAGTTGTAGTTTCACCTAAGACTACGAGGTCTATATATATATATAGATGATATACTTAGGATATATGTGATAGATTGTTGTTCTTGAGCATATATATGTGGTATTTGGGATTGGTGTGCTTAGCTTGTGGGTATTTAGTTATGGGTGACTTGATAGGATTTGGAAGGTTAAGAGTTAGTCTATTATAGAGTTTCTCTTTTGCTATTTAGTTGCCAACACCTAGATAGCTAGCATAGGTAAAACCCTAAGAAGTTGACCAGTTGATGACCAAGTACTTGGATGTTGAGAAATTGACTAGTGGTTGACCCTTGACTATGTTTGACCTAGAAGGATTACTACCATTTTAATTTCGAGGACGAAATTTTTTTAAGGTGGGTAGACTTGTAACACCCAGTTTTCTAAATGAGGGTAATTTTAAAATTTTGTGTTTTAATTATTTAATTATGATATTTAATTAAAAATATGATTTTTGGTGATTTTTAATCATTTTTAAAACTATTTAAAAATTATGACTTGTCATTGATGTGCAGCTAGTGAAACCGTAGAGACTGTCTGCCCTATAGCCTAGCCATGTGATTAGAGAGTTTCAATTATCATTTTTAGTCTAGAGATAATTTGGTCATTTTGACTTTTTAGAATTATTGATTTATTGTTGGATTGACGGTTGTTGATTTTGACTTTTGCTAGTTGTGACATAGGAGACTAACCTAGATGTTGACTCTAGTTAAGGTGACTTGATTAGCATGGTGAGACCCTAATCTAACTTAAGTCGACTTGGTTTTGACTTGAGTGATTTAGCTCTTGAGAAATTAGGAAGGATTTTAATGTTGGACTTAAGGCTAAGGTAGAGAGCCCATTTCTCATGTGACTTGGCCCATGGCCCATGACTTGTAACCCTAACCCTAATTTTCACTCATTAGGACCAGCCATAGGGCTTCCCCTCCCTATAAATAATCTCCTCCTTGAATGTTCTTGCCTCTTTTATATTATTCTCCATTTGGCAAAAACCAAGGTTTGTTCCCTTCTTCAAAATTTTTATTTTATTCATTTAACCTCCTTTTTCATCCTAGTCTTTTGTATTGGGTTCTAATTGGTGTTTATGGGCTGTTGGTGGAGAGCCATTTCAGTTTGGGACCAATTTGGAGCACTTGGCCATCAAGAAGAACCACCCCCTTTTGAAGCTTTTTTATGCAAATTGCACATATAGGTAAATCCCTATTCCCTCCACCAAATTTTATTTTCTTTGCATGGATTGGAAGCCCTAGGTGTCCCCTAGCCGTAGGTATTGGATTTGTGTCGATTCGTGTCCGTTTCGTGTCCGTATCGGACACGTATCATAGTGTGTAACTAGGTGTTTGTTTAAATGCCTCAAAGGATTTTAGTTTGTTATTTTTGAAAAGTGTCTGAATGAAATTGTTGTTTTATATATGTATGTTAATACCCCCATGACTGAGTCCCATTTAGTGTCGTGTCGTGTCAGCACGAGGACACGAACACGCGCGCAACAGGCTGCGCACAGTGCCCTGCTGCTCGGGCACTGTAGCGGACACGGCACAGCACGTATGGACACAAAATTTTGTGGACACCCAGGCCACGTGTCTGACACCACACTGACAAAATTTCAACCCATCTTATCGAGCGGTTAGGGAGAAATCCCGCCCGCATCGATTTGACACTGCACTGCTATGCGCGGAAGATCGCGTCTGATACGCGTTGTTTTCTCTTGACACGACACTTGTGGACACGGTGCAGGGTGACACACGTGTAGCCCTATGCTAGGCGTACATGTGGACGTGACCACGTGGCATGAAGTGTCACGTGTCGTGTCCACGAGGCGACTGCATCGCAGCACGATGCAGTCTGTGCACAGTTTAGTGTCCGTGTTCGTGTGGTTGTTTAGACACGATTGTGTCCAGTTTCCTGGACACGAATTGACTCTCCGGCACATGTGCACATTTGACTCACATTCGTGTACACCTATTTTGGACTTTGATTGGTTTTTTTATGTGATTATTGGTTCAAAAAAATGTTTTCACTGATACACAGTCCCAGTTTTCAATTCCTGAATTTAAATTGATTCCTAAACTGAACTGTCAATGTTTGATTGCCATATTAACTCACATACATGTGTATTAGGATGCTGAAATGATGATCTAAGTTTGGTGTTTGAGAATTTGGCTTCGAATTGGTTTTGAATGGGATATGAACTGTCAATTCTCAAATCCCTGATACACTGCTTTATTCCCTGATTTTGATTTCAGAGTTTTAATTTTCTTAGCTGTATTATTGATGTTAATGGTTAGTTTTAGCTCATTTACACATGTGTTTGATTTGATAAGTATTAGGTTCATATGGGTGTTTGGTTATTGGGTACAAATTGGCTTAGGGACAGTTATTGAACTGTCATTATTTTAGATTCTATGAATGCCTTTCTTCCTGAGATTCACTCACCCCACATTAACTGAGATTCCTTTCACTAATTCCTGAGATTTTACTAGTTATCACACACTCACATACCTGTGTATTAGTTTACTGTAGTCGATTTATGATTTAGGTTGAGGTTAACACGAGAATGGGTTTTTGAATTGGCTTTGGGACTGTTGACTGAAACTGTCAACCTGAGAGCCTTTTGAAAACCTGAGAATGAATGGGGTGGTGTTTGTACACAGTTTATTTAGATTCTGAAATGTTGAGAACCTGAGAATAGATTAGGAATTGGGTTTTGATTCACATTTGCAACCTGAAAACTGAGAATGGGCTGTTAAGGTTAACCTGGGTTTAATCCAATGTTAAACTAAGTTTTTCATATGTTATTAATGAGATTTCAATGGTTGTTTAATGAGAACCTATCTACATACACATTAAATTCTGAGTTACACTCTGTTTTCCTGTGGTGATTCACACACACCTGTAGATTACTCACACATTGATTCCCTGTACACATCTGTGATGTTAGGATGGTATGACAGGATTAGTTGATTGTTTCGAATTGGGTTGTTATTCCTGTCACAGATTTTTCACACACATGCCAACACACAAAAACTACACACATTTGAGACGGTGACAGTTTAAAATTATGTATCCAAGTTATTTTTGTAAGCTATTTAAATTTTTTTAATGAATGATAAATTGTTATTTTTACGTTTTGTAGGCTCACTCAGAGAAAAGGAATATGCTAGATAGTAAAAAGATTGACTGGTCTACTCTAGTCTTTTGTGAAGTTCAATCAATGCCCAAGACCAAGAGTTTGCTGGAAGTTGGAGAGTTAATCGTTGCGGATTCAGGTTCAAGGAAGATTTCTAGACCACTTCAATGTCGAAGAAGACTGCATGATGATTACGAGGCCGATGATGAACCAATACTAAGGGGGAAGATGGACATTGAGATTATGCTTGAATTATTTTGTATAAGGGTAATAGGTTTAGGACCTAATTAGACTTTGGGTACTGAGTTTGTCCGTTTTAGAATTTGAGTACTCCAATCATTTGAGTGACACATTTTAGTGACGAACATTCGTCATTAAAAGGTTCATTTTGCCACTGAAAGTCCAATTTCGTCACTAAAAAATTTCGAATATCCAAAGTATAAAATAGACAAATCCAGTACGCAAAGTCTACTTAAGTCCTAAATCTGTTTCTTGCATGCGTTCACCTCCCTCGGTTACTATTGACAGGCTTATCTTCCAGTTGTCAAAATAAGAAATTTAAATTATGTTCAGTACCGCAGCCCGTGGATGCCGGTGGCTATGCCAAGGCGACGACGATCAGCAAGCCAGATTTGTTCTTGCGCTGCAGACCAAGAAAGTTGCGTCGCCACGCCCGTTCGTGGACAATTAGTAGCTTGGATGCTCGATCCGTAGGCAGTGCCCGTGTGGCCGATACCTGTGTTACCTTTATTTCGTCACTGCAGTTCTGCTCCGTTCCAATTGTTTCCTCAGCCATATGTTTCCTTCTCCAGAAACAAAGACCTAGTATCACAGTGATATCTGTGCTGATCTTCATTTTCGTTGACAACAGATGATCATATGTTTCTCCAGAATGATTCACTTGTGGGAAGAAGCACATATGTGTATGTAAGGATGAAAAGAGCAAACTCATCTACCATAACTGCATTTTCCCTCTCAGCCGTAATATCAGATTAATAGATTTTGTTGCACTTGGACAAACTTTCCTGAAGAGGGATGACAGGTGTTAAACAAAGGTTTCCAAGTGAGCAGTTGGGGTCAGAAAACCATGCTTGTGGGCTTTAAAGAGGAGATGATCTGAGAATTACCTTGTGTTGGAAAATACGTCGCGGAAACAACACCAACACCCACACTTGAAGATAACGAATCACAATCTCTACGCAAGAACCAAGACATCTCAAACATCTCATACATGTGGTTACTTCATCACCTGAACAGATTAATTACAATATTAATCAGTTCCTTTGCCACAACAAAAAACTAATTCCTCACAATCTCAAGAGAAGAAAAAACTAAATCATGAAATCACTTACCAACTCTGTGACGATCTCCATTTACGGAGCAGACAACCTCCCGAACATATCTTATTCTCCAACTATCATGAAGGACGAGCCTATGAACAAAGCATAGACTTTCCCATAAATTTGTATGGATTGTCACCTCGAACCTCCTTATGAGCACTTCCTTTGACAACCCCCTTAGCCACCCTTAAATAGGTTAAAACACTTTAATTTAGGATTTTTAAAAAATTCTAAATTAGTCTAACACCAATTATGACCGTTCGGAACGGTCCAAAACATGTTTATCAGACACCCAACTGAGCAGAAATTCTGCAAACATTATACTGTACAATATATTGTTTGTACCCCAATTTAGGTTTTGGAAGAAGAAGAGCCTGGATGGTATACTGCCAGCACTTAGAAAACTCCAGAACAGATTCTGGAACAAAATGAACAAAACTCGTATACTGGCTAGTATACTGTCACTTCTATTTTGGCTCTGTTTGAGTCCCGATTCAGCCATCGATTCTCTGTGCCTTCGTCGCAACTCCCATCAACGCTCCACGATACTCCAGACTATCCCTACACACATCAAGGAAACCCAACACCTTGCCCGAGCTGATGTTGCAAAGATACTTGCATGCGTCATTTGTAAGTTGTTGGGTTTAAAGAGGAGATGATGATAATTACCTTACCCGAGTTGATCTATTAGGAATATACTTGCTCTCATACACGCGTCATTAGCAAGTTGTGGGATTTAAAGAGGGGATGATGAGAATTACCTTGCCCGTGCTGATCTGTTACGAAGATAATGAGCTCGATAAGCTGTCGAAGATCCTATTATTGTTGGACCAATCATATTTCTAATAAATATGCCAGACAACATATATGAAGTGAGCCATGCATCAAAACTAATAGGCAAGTCACAAGGGCAGAAGGTAGATGGATATCCATGCCATGAAAGAGCTAGCTAGTAGGTATGGTAGTACAGAAAGATGGCCTATTTATTGGGTAACTAAAACCTTATTTGACAAATTATCGCACCAACTCTCTCTGATATATGCAGATACGGATACAGGATACAAGCATTTTGAAATAGCTTTTCAATAAGAGCTATGTTCATGTGTTTGGGCATTAGACAACAGGTTTCTCATATACAAGCTCGATAGTTTCAACTATAAACCGGTCACACAAACCTTTGACATGACATTGTATGTCATCTCATCCGTCATATAAAGCCCTATCGTGTTCAGTGCCCTCTGATCCATGTCATCCCATGCATCATTCGTCATATTGGCATACTTTTTGTTCTAGACCCTTTTCACAAGGATTGTCTTGACCCTTTTCTTCCACAATTTTTTTCTCTCCTTTATCGTTCAACTTCTCCATATCAAATCTTTTTTTTCGAAGAAGGTAAATATAATAGATAAACACGATAATTATAGCTATGATCCCGACTAAATTACAAAAAGAACTCATCTAGGGACTAGGATATCTATGTCAGCATCTATATTTTTTTTGTACATCAAATATACTAAGGGAGCGCCCCTCAAAAATATGCTGGTTTCATTCCCTCCAAACATACCAGACAATCGATCCAAAGATAATTCTGAGCCGCATATAACCTCTCGCTCCTTTACCCTTTTGTGCTTTAACATCATTCAAAACAGAGGAGACACATATATCACGTAGGATGGGAAGGCTAATTTTAGACCTCTGGACACACCAGCTATACCAGACAAAGTCATATTCAAAAAACAAATGATCCCTTGACTTGTCCTCTTTTCCACATAAGCATTAGAGATGGTCCTCACATGGAATGTCAAATTTGGTTAGTCTGTCCCATGTAAGAAGTCTGTTCCTGATCATTTTGTAAAGGCACAAAGAGTTCTTGGCTGCCGGTCCTTTGGTCCAAACCACCTCCGCCCAATCCACCTCCTCATTGAAGGTCCTAATTTGGTTCAAAGTTGTACTAAACTTGAAGGTTCCGCTCTCCATATCTTCCCAGACCCAGTAGTCTTCCATCCCTTGCCGATTAATCTCCACTGCATGTATGTCTTCCGCATAAGCATCCTCGATCAAACGGTCATGTAGATTCCACTCCCCTCCCTAGATAAGATTACTCACCTTGTCAGAGGAGCCCATCAGCTCATAAACATAAAAACCCTCCCTCTCAATTAAGTTAGAGTGCTTGATCCAAGGGTAATACCAAAGGCTAGTTTGAGCCCCTGAGCATATCACCATAGTCAGCTTAACCTTAGCCCTGAGTCTTGTATCTATGTCAAACTCGGTGCTACTAATCTTGTTAGTTATCATATGAAATTATGAAATAAAGAACCCCCCCCCCCCCCACGGACCTTAACAAAAAAATTTCATAAATCCCGATCTATGAAGATAGGAAGCAGACTAATGTCGTTACCTACAGTTGACCAATATCCAAAATTTTGAAATCCCTACAATTCCATTACATTTGATAACAATTTGTCGTGCGGCACACGAAAACTCACACACAAATAAACTTATGACACGAGAATAACAAAGCACAAATTACTAAACAATAACAACCAAGAATAAACACGCAATATTAGCGTCGTTCGGTAGCTCGACCTACTCCACGAGGGCAATTGGAGAAATAATTTCATTGAATCAATGAGAAAAAATCATATAAGGATTACATACATAATTTCGTAATGAGAAACCGGTAATTTCCTGTTCCGTGCGAGGCATTTGGTTGTCTTGTTGGATTCGATCAAAATGTTGGACCGTGACTTGTGTTGGAAATCAAAAAAATTGAGAATGTTATAGCCTTCTTAACTGGCCGGATTGGGATAAATTATGGAACATGGCTCGTTGGTGGAGCTATGTCTAGTAGAAAATATAGGTGATCGGAACAGGAAGACCCTTTGTACAAGTGAGTGGAACTGTCCCTTCTCTCTTACTCCTTCATGCTTTATACAATAGAGTATTGTGTTGCCATATTATGTCCCTAAATATCCCATGCTTTAGTTGTTGAATAGTTGAGATGCTCATACTGAATACTGTTGAATGATAAATAAATGAACATGGACTAATACTGAATCACACGCTAGAAATGAATTGATATTATTGCCATGTTAAATGTTGTTGAAATGAATGAGATACCTGAATAATAAACTGCTATGTGATTAATACAAGAGGTACCTAGAAAGGGTAAAGCCTCGGCTACGCTGTCACGCCCCGATCCCACTAGGTCGTTCGTCCTCGCTTTGATCCCTACGGGATCGTTCGTCCTCGCTAAGGCATGATGCGGTACAAGCCTAAGTTGCGCTTGCACAAGGCCAGTACCGGCACAATATAACTAGACAAAGCAAAATCCACGAGCACAACATATTTAATTACAGAAAACCAAATATTGGACACAAAGATTCGAAATGGAAATACTTCTTTTATTGATACTTGATAGGATTATAAAGTACAAAGCTTGCGACTAAAATGTCATAATTTGATTACATATCTCTCTTTGAAACTCTTTTAAAAATAGCCACAATGCCCATACATCATATCCTTTTATTACACACTTGAAATGAAAAGACACCTTACAAGAAAATTTGCAACTGGACTTGAAAATGAAAATGCTTCGAGGCAACCAACAAGCTCTATTGGGATGGACGAGCTTTAATGTCTCACTTGAAATCCCCATGTCTCCTTGCTAGCTGAAAAAGATGCCCACAACGTGGGTCGGTACACATCTTGTACTGGCGAACGGCTTTTGGCCGATCGACTCACAAATATCCGTACTAAGTCAACATGTGAAACTAGCATACAATTATTATATGATCTTTCTACTTGTCTAGGTTCTTTTTAACAATTCATAAGAAGCATAAACAATAGAAATCATTTGCACAATAATCTTACCCATTACCGACAGCCATCCCTGCATGAGACATGTTAGCACAATTTGCACAACGAATAACTTATATTTTATACTTACAGATATTGAAGCTTATAATTTGGATCATGCATATGTCCTATCTACATGATAGTCCACGGGATTGTAGGCCTTTAAAAATGACAGTCACGCTGAGTTGATCAGGACAGAGTCAAAAGTCACGCTCAGTTGATCCAGACAATATTTACAAATCACGCTGGGGAGACAGCTCATCATTTGTCAGAGAGTAATTATGAATGACAGCACAACAGTCGAAGAATGTCTCTTCGTATGCCACGTATGCACAGAATTCGAGAGATCACAGCCGTCTATTGCGTGATTTTCGAAATCTTCTTCAGCATGACTCAACCTTCGTCATGTTGGCGTACCAAAAGAGCTTCTTGTCATTTAATGTGACTGACAAAAGCAATCACTACCAGAGATTTTGTGTCAGTCGAGGCACGCTGAACCAAGACAGCTGGCAGTTCTATCCCAAATCTGCGTGTATTCTGAAGTTTTCTTCTTCAAGTCTGCGTGGATTCTGAAGTTTTCTTCATCAAAGTCTGCGTAGATTCTGAAGCTTCTTGCCCCAAGTTTGCGTGGATTTTGAAGCTTTCTACCCCGAGTCTGCGTGAATTTCGTCTTCACCAAGTCTGCGTGGATTCTGAAGCTTCTTGCCCCAAGTTTGCGTGGATTTTGAAGCTTTCTACCCCGAGTCTGTGTGGATTTTGTCTTCAACGAGTCTGCGTGGATTTCATCAAATTGGAGTACGTGGCAGCCATGCCACTGATCTCTCGCCTGCATGTCCTGTAACTTGCACACGACTCATGCATGATTGCCATGTGTCCAACAATTACAGGCCACGTCCAGTAACTGCTCACAACCTTGCGTATGTTAAATCCTGCATGATTTTCAACTAAGCACAGGCTGTGAAGACAGTTATCTTTTCAGTTATTATTTTTGACTCTATAAATAGAGTTCTTTTTCTCATTCATTGTAAGGATACATAGTTATCTACTGTCAAAATTTTGAGAGCTTTTCTTCTTCGTATAGTCCAAAGGATAAAGTGATCGTCTTCTAAATCAGATTCCCACAGTTGTAATTTTCCCAGATACACAATAAATAAAAGAATTTATTTATGGAAAATAAATTGGCGACTCTGCTGGGGAAAACCATCTCCTCTTCTGAGATGACAACAACTCAATGCGATACTTCGTCAATCGGCTCGACGAAGAAGGTGATGACGATCCAATTCGATCAACTCGCCTATGAAGAAATACAGCGGGCTAAGAGTGGTAAGCCCACTACAGCCTCCATCATCACTGCCAAGTCGAAGGGACACTCTATCTATGTCCCTAAGAATCAGTTGGCAGCCAATGGTGAAGTCTCTGCCACAGTGTCTGCTCCTAACACTGGCAAGAACTCTACTGCAAGCACGCACACTCTTGTGCGCTCGAAGATGACAGCAATCAAAGATCACGCTAACAGTACTGGCTCCTTAGCCAAATCTGTTCCAGTGTGTCTCCAAAGTTGAAAGTCACGCTGACAGTACTGGCTCCTTAGCCAAATCTGTTCCAGCGTGCAATTTCAACCTCAAAAGTCACGCTGACAACACTGGTTCCTTAGCCAAGTCTGTTCCAGCGTGCAATTTCAACCTCAAAAGTCACGCTAACAATACTGGCTCCTTAGCCAAATCTATTCCAGCGTGTATTTCCAAAGTCAAAAGTCACGCCAACAGCACTGGTTCTTTAACCAAGCCTGTTTCAGCGTGTATTTCATCTAAGAAGAATAGCTCTTTAGCTATCTCTTCCTCTTTGCCAAGTTCTACCAGAACTGGGGGTGGTCTTCCACACAAAGTCCCTTCGAAAAGAAATAACTCTTTAGTTGTTTCTTCTGCTCCTGTAGTTTTTACTTCAGGAACAGCTTTGACTGACAATTTTGTTAGTCAAAGAAAAGGAGATGGTCTTTTGACTACTCTTCCTTCTGGACATTCTATGTCTCAAAACTTGAATGAGTCTAAGAAGAAACATTTCTTAATGTTTTCTTCTATGACTTCTTCGAATTGGGCACAGAATTTGTCTAGAAAAGGTCTGTTACCAACTCCTAATCAAGGGGGTGGTTCAACTCTTCCTTCTCTGCAAATATCCAGATCAATGGAAGGAAAACTCCATGTGTCCAAAACCAATGTGTTACCTCCAACTGATCTAAGAACAAAAATTAACACTTCTGGTGTTAAGAAACCATACCAGTTGGAAACAAGGATAAGAGATCCAGATGCAGAGTATACAAGAAACTATGTGGCTCATATTAATCATTCTCTATATAATCAAGAGCCATCAAGACCCAAGAACAGGAAATATATTCCTCAATCTTCACAAACAGATTTACGAGAATATCTTCAACAGAAGAGAAGAAGTGATTCTGTGTCAAAAGACCATGCTGAATGTGACTTCTATCCAAGAGTCATAATTCAATACAGATGTCAATCAATGGCTCATGATCATGTTGATCATGAATGTGACTTCCAGCCAAGAGTCACAATGCAATACAGATGTCAAACAAAACGACAATCTGTCTTCAATCGGATTCAGTGTGAACCTATGCCTGATGAAGATGAGCCTTTGTTTGCTTCTGTCAATATGACCTCTCGGGATGCTGGGGGTAGAGTTGATAGTCCAGATGGAGTATATAGAAATACCAGAGCAAGAGTCCTGGCCTCTAGTCAAAGAAATTTGATCTCTGAAGATGATTCTGAATTCCTTGGAGAATCTAACTTCCCACCTCTTCCTACTGGGGGTAGTTCTCCTATAATTGACTTTGATGCACAAAGCAATGATTCAGAACAAACAACATCTACCAGTTCATCAATAATTCCTCGTACAGTCACGACTTATATGGTTGATGGAAATACTGATGAACCTTCTTCTTCCTTGACTCCTCAAGATCAAAGAATTGCTTCTTTGGAACAACAAATGAAGTCTATGGCTGATACTATGAAGTCGATGTATGAACTTATGGCAACACAGATGCAAAATCGACAGACTGTACCAGATGCCATACCAACTGACACTGATATGAGTCCAGTACAAGTTCCTCCAGCAGTACAATCTAATACTCCTGGACCAGCTCAACCAAACCCTAGTCTCTCTGGAGCTGGGGGTAGTGCTTACAATGCTGTTCCTCCTCCCAACTATTCTCTACAAGTTACAACTCCACAATCTTCTGGAATTGTTAATGAAGAATTGAGGAATCTCAAAACTCAATTCGAGGCATTCAAACAGAAAGATGGTTTACAAAGGTTAGGCATCAAACAACCTTATCCGATAGAATGGAAGCAAGTATCGTATCCTCCTAAATACAAGCCTCCCACTATCTCATTCTATGATGGAACCACTTCTCCAAGTCAGTTCATTAATCACTTTGAAGTGATGACTGATCAGCTGCAACCAAGCGACGCCCTCCTTACTCGGGTGTTTGTTGGATGTCTCAAGGGAACGGCTTATGAATGGTATAGAAGTCTCCCAGATGGGAGCATTACCTCATTTTCCGGTTTCAAACAGATATTTCTTGAACGGTTCTATGAAGGGCTCAATGACATGACTATGTCTGCTCTTATTAGAATCAAGTAGAAAAATAATGAAACTACAGAAGAGTACATTGAACGGTTTCGAAGAGAAGCTCTGAAGATGCCTCTTGGAACTCCTGATGCTGTCACCATCGACACATGCAAATCAAACTTGTTGCCAATCATCAGCATGTGGACAGGATCCACTCAATTCCAAGACTGACCTTCTTTCATAGTTAGTGCCAAGGCCGCAGAAATTAGTGCTGAAACCTTCAAAGGTTTAGGAGTGCAGATGACTCCTAAAGAAACAGGTCAAGGTACTAACAATAAAAACAATGCTCGCAAGGGAAAAGAAACTCTTGAAGTTAATCTTCAGAGCAAAGATGCATCAACTGTTCAAACCTCTCCTACAACTCAACAACCAAGAACACCTCGCCCCAAAGAAGAATATTCTTTCGATGACGACGATGTCCTTGGTATCTTTGAATGTCTACTGAAAGGTAATAAGATACAATTACCTGAGATCAAGAAACCTGATGAAGCTGGTAAAACAGATCATCCCAAATACTGCCCATATCACAGAATGCTGGGTCATACAATTCGTATATGTTATGTACTGAAAGGAAAGATCCAAAAAATGATTAAATTTGGAGCTATCTCTCTTACTCCAAAAGAGAAGACCGTCACCTCCAACATCATCTCTATGCAATTCGGAGATTTTCCTCCTCAACTCCTTGAAAGTGGGATCGTTCCTATTCCCAAGGCAACTCTTGACATAGTGAATCTTCCTCCTCCACGGTCTGAAGGATTAGTGCCAATCACTTTGAAAACTGGAGAAATCATGTGGATCCATCCCGATCTAGTGGCAGATTTTGAATCGCCTTCTCCTCAAAAGACTACTTCTCGAAAGTCCAAGAAGGCTGGAAAGATTAAATCATGTCATATGACTTCTCTTGGATCTATTCCTGATACAGAGCCAAAAGAGAAAGAAGAAGCACTTGTTAGTGCTACTCGAACGGGGAAACCTTATCTAAAGGATTATTTCAAAAATCCTGAGGATCCTCTTGATATCCCTCCAGCTGATAAAGATGATTCTAATGTTCCTCCTGAAGAAGAATCATCCACTGAACCTGTTCCTCCCAAGCCTACAGCTCTGGAGAAAGACAAACAACAGGCTCGGTTTGATAAGCCAATCAAGAAGTCCTCTCCTCTTGGACTTCAGAAGCCTTATAATTTCGACATTTTAGCTCAGCTTGCTAATACTCCAGCTAGAATGTCCCTCTTTGAACTTCTACGTCTTTCCAAAGAGACTCGGGAGACATTAAGTGAAGCACTTCTACAAGCTGACTCTTGTCTTGCACAATTGAAGAAGCCAGATGCAGAACCTGCCACTTGCTTACATTACAACAGTGTATTGGAAATTATCCCAAATATCACCTTTACACAAGATGACATGCTATTGGAGGATAATCGACATGATCGGCCTCTCTACTACACCGGTTATATCGATACAATGAAGATAGATCGTATTCTCATTGATCCAGGGTCTGCTATAAGCATAATGCCAAAGAGTCTGTTGGATGAACTAAAAATCCCTCTTCACAAGCTCTCTAAGACGGTTACTACTATCCTGGGATTCAATCAAAGCCGAAGCGAGCCTTTGGGAAAGATTCATCTGAAGCTTCAGATAGGCGATTTCAGATCCAAAGTCACTTTCTATGTGATCGAGATCGTGGGATCCTATAATTTTCTTCTGGGGAGGCCCTTTCTTCATGAAAATAATGTGGTGCCTTCTACTCTTCATCAGTGTTTTAAATACATTGATAGCAATGGAAGAGTACAAAAAGAAGTTGCTGATATAAATCCCTTCCATGGGGTTGAAGCTTATTTCAATGATTCCCGAATGTACAAAGAAGAGTATACAAGGGTTATACAAGCTATGGAGAAAGAGAATTCACAAAGTGAGACCTTAATAATTCCTGTTAAAGGTCGAACTATTCAGCAACAATCTCCCAAACTCTCTGAAGAAGGTTCTTTCATCATTTCGGTGAGTGGACGGATTTCTCCGTTACCTCAATCGTTTGCTCAAGACACAATGATTATTCCTGTCAGTGGGCATACTGTAATTCCTGCATCTCCACATATGAAACATGATACTCTGCTAATTCCAGTTGGAGGGCGGATTATTCTTCCATCTCAAACTTCAAGGGAGCTCACCTCTTCTGAGCCATTTGTTATCGATCTTAATCGAAACAACGCTTCTTTTCGTTCTTCTTCTCCCCCTTTAGTCATTGACTTGGCTAAAATCTCTAAGGCTCAGCCTTCTCCCAATGTAAATACTGCTGCTTTTACATTTAATGAAAAGTCTCCATCTTTGCAGTATGCTGATGTGTGTAATTATGTTCATAGTTATTTACATTTGTTAGATGACTTGAACGCAATAACCATAGGGGTTGTACAGACTGTTCATACAGATGTATCCCTAGAACCTGTACAATCTTCATACTTTCTAGTTCCCAGCAGAAAGCCAGGAGACATTCCAATATTCTTCTATAAAGGGCCCCAAAGTCCTTCTGATTTAGAAGATGAAGACAAAAATGATGACACTGGAAGATTACAACTACGTCGTTATAGTCAGCAATCTAAAGACATCATCAAAAATATGGGCTATGACTTCAGGACTGGCCTCAATAGTGGAAAGGGAAGAAAAATGTCTGTTCGTATTCCTCCTCTGAAATATGGAAGGACGAAATGCGGACTGGGCTATATAGCTCCTACTCCTTTTATCAATATTATCCATGAAGATCCCGAGCCTGACGAAGATAAGAGATCTGATTCTTGTAGTACCACTTCTTGGGATTCCGATACAAGTATCGGGGACTTCTACTGCAATATTCTGTCTTCCAACATGGTATCCATTGACCATTCTGAAGAAAGTAATGAAGACGAAGAAGAGTTTGAAATCTCACCTGAATCGGAACAATGGGCCCAAAGATTAGATAATCAATGGGAGTTCCGTTTCGAGCAAAAAGAACCTCCGACTGAAGACAAACTTGTTCAAATAGATGTTGGTGAAGAGGGATTTCCCAAACCAATATTCATTAGTGAAAGTCTTTCTGAACCTGATAAGCAAGACATGATCAAACTCATTCGTGACTACATCAACGTCTTCGTTTGGAGTTATGAAGATATGCCAGGACTTGATCCACAAATTGCAACTCCCAAGCTCAATATCTTGCCGAATGCTAAACCGGTCAAACAACAACAGCGACGATTTCGTCCAGATATTATGGATGCAATTGAAGTTGAAGTCAATAAACTCATAACCTCCGGGTTTATTAGAGAGGAACAACATCCCGATTGGGTGGCTAACATAGTTCCTGTCCTTAAAAAGACTGGCAAGGTCAGAGTATGCATAGACTTCCGCGATCTCAATGCGGCATGCCCTAAAGACGAATTCCCTCTACCAATCACTGATGTCATAATTGATAATACCTGTGGATTTGAGCGGATGTCATTCATGGACGGATATTCTGGATACAATCAGATTAAAATGTTTTCAGATGACGAGAAGCACACTTCTTTCAGAATGCCGATCGGTACATACTGTTATACAGTTATGCCATTCGGTCTCAAGAATGCAGGAGCAACTTATCAATGAGCTATGAGCACTATATTCCGTGAACATTTGCGGAAAATAGTCGAATGCTATGTTGATAATATTGCAGTCAAAAGTCGACAAAAGGAGGATCATATCCAAGATTTGAAGACTATATTTGATCTAATGCGTAAGCATCAATTAAAGATGAACCCTACTAAGTCCTTCTTAGGCGTCTCTAGTGGTAAATTTCTCGGCTTCGTCATTACCTCTAAAGGTATACACGTGGATCCCGAGAAGATCAAAGCCATCCAAGAGATGCGTCCTCCACGCACCTTAAAAGAGCTACGAGGATTTCAAGGAAGGATCGCTTATATCAGGAGATTCATCTCTAATTTATCAGGACGCTGCAGACCATTCAACAAACTTATGAAGAAAGGTGTTTCTTTTGTCTGGAATGATGAATGTCAGAAAGCATTCGACGATATAAAATAATATCTGATGAGCCCTCCAGTATTGGTACCTCCCATTTCAGAAATTCCATTTCTCCTATATACTCGAGCAATGAGTCATTCATTGGGTGCATTACTCGCTCAAAAGAATCAAAATGGTCATGAACAAGCCATCTACTATCTCAGTCGTACTATGACCGGACCTGAACCTCGATATTCATCGGTCGAAAAAGAATGTCTAGCCTTGATGTTCGCTGTTCAAAAGATACGACATTATATCATTGGCCAGACTATTCATGTCATCTCCAGGATCAATTCTATACGGATCATGATGAAGAAACCCAGTGTTTTGAATTCTCGATTAGCTAACTGGGGAATCCTACTTGCTCAGTATGACATGCATTATATTCCTCAGAAGTCAGTCAAAGGACAAGCTTTAGCTGATTTTCTGGCTGCTCATTCAATTCCAGAAGATTCAAAACTCTATGACGAAATTCCAGATGAAGTCTTAGATTCAAACCAAATTGCTGAAGAAGATCCTACTTGGCGTCTATTCTTTGATGGAGCTTCAAGGATAGGTCCTAATGGTGATATTGTCGCTGGAGTTGGAATCGTTTTTGTATCGCCAGAAGGTCTTGCTATCCAAAGAGCTTATTCTCTTGATCAGCCGTGTTCAAACAATGTAGCTGAGTACAATGTATTACTCATTGGTCTTTAACTCGCTAAACGTCTAAATATTCAACATTTGGAGGCGTACGGAGACTCTAAACTCATTGTCAATCAGATAAAGGGTACTTATGAAGTCCGCCATCAAGATCTGGTTCCTTATCATAGATCAGCTATAATTATGGCTTCTTCGTTTGAAGAATTCTTCATTGAACATGTTAGACGAGCATGTAACACAGAAGCTGATGCTCTAGCTAATCTTGCAGCGGTGTTGGCTATCCCAATTAGACGACAACAAATGATTCTTGTTCGCAATCGAGAATTATTTCATCTTGAAAATAACCTGACCTTAGGACTTCCAGTTGACACTGAAGAATCAACATCTCATGACGTCAACACAACAAGAGGATTTGGATTTAGTCGTAAATCTTCATCATCTTCATCTGATTCCAACATGGAATTCATCTTCAGTCATTCGGCCGAGAATCAAAATACGGATACGGATTGGAGACTTCCTTTCTTAGATTTTGTATTGTATGATATTCTTCCGGATGATCCGAGTGAAGCAGCATCTATCAGACGACGATCATTCCGATTCTATTATAATCATACAACAAAGACCTTATATCGTCGAGCCTATGATGGTTTACTTCTCCGATGTGTTGCCGGTGACGAGGCTCAACAAATTATTCGTGAAGCACATGATAGAATTTGTGGAGCACATCAGCCTGGACCAAAACTTCAAGACCGTATTCGACGTATGGGTTATTATTGGCCTACTATGGTATCAGACGCCATCGAATATGCAAAGAAGTGTAAAGCTTGTCAAATCCATGCGGATTTTATTCATCAACCTTCGGAATTTCTACATCCGACGGCAGCATCATGGCCCTTCGAAGCTTGGGGCATGGACATTATTGGTCCGATCAATCCGCCGTCATCCAAGGGTCATTGGTTTATTCTTGCAATAACCGATTACTTCTCCAAATGGGCCGAAGCCATTCCTTTGTCTGAAGTTAAGACGTCCAATGTCATTTGCTTTATTAAGCACCACGTCATCTACAGATTTGGTGTTCCTCGACGCATTATTCATGATAACGGACCACAGTTCGTCAGTCAGAAGTTTACTCGATTCTGTGACGATCACCGGATCAACAATATGGCTTCTACCGCATATAATCCGGCAGCTAACGGATTAGCAGAAGCTTTCAATAAGACCATCATCAAACTCCTAAAGAAGTTTGTCTCTACTAACAAACGTAATTGGAGTGAGAAGCTCGGTAAATGTTTGTGGGCTTATCGCACTACAGTTCGTAATGCTACTAAATGTACACCCTTTTCTCTGGTGTATGGTTGCGAAGCTGTTCTTCTATTAGAGATTCAAATTCCTTCTTTAAGGATAGCAATCGCTAATGAACTCACTGCAGAAAATAATGATCGTCTTCGACTTCAAGAATTAGAAGCTCTGGATGAAAAGCGATTATCTGCTCAACAGAATATTGAATTCTATCAAGCTAGAATTTCAAGAGCTTTTAATAAGAAAGTCAGAATTCGGGCGTATCAAAAAGGAGAACTTGTTCTAACTGTCAGACGTCCTATGACTATGACTCATATGAGCAAGGGCAAATTTGACGCAAAGTGGGAAGGACCCTATATTGTGAGCAAAGTTTTCTCAAATGGAGCTTATCAACTCTCAGAATTGGATGGTCGAAAAGTTTTGATGCCTATTAATGGCAAATTCCTTAAAAAGTACTATGTATAAATGTAAATGCTTGTAATCATCAGACAGTTTCATGTTTAGAAATAAAATTTTTATTTTACTTTTATCATGAATGATGATACATGATATTAAAGAAGATCACTATCATCCTTTTCTATATTTGGATGTGGGCCACTGCCGTCCTTCTCGAAGATGTGATCAACAAAAGAGTCGAGAACCTCCTTGCTAGAACCCACGAGGAACTTGCAAACGGCCATCCTCATGGCTTCTTCTTCTTCAGTCTTTCCTGGTTCGAGCAGGAAATCCAGAATGTCCCTTGGTGGCTTGGGTGCAGACGAACCTTCGCCTACTGCCGTCTTCTTCGATTGAACTGGATCAGCAGGGTGTTCTTCAGTGCCTTTCTGAACTTTTGAGGCAATTCCAGTTTTCTTGAATGCTTCTTCAGACGATATTTTTATGTTTGAAAGAAGAAGTGTTCGTTCTTGTCAAATTTTTGCTATATTTATAGGCAGAAGTTCTACAAATAATGAAACGTCACGTTCATCCGACGGTTAATCCATCCATTAATTGCGTTCATCCGACGATTCATCCGTTCATTTATTCGTCCGTTCATGATCTTCTATCAATTTATTAAAGTGGGGATTCATTATTGATCATGTTTTCATAACCTCTGAATCAATTCCGAATCTACTTGCTCATTTGTCATTTTTGACCTCTGCATAGAAATCAATCTATTTTCTTTTGAGTTCCTACATATTATCACGTCCATAATACCTCTGATAATATCATATACTCTAAAACAGAAAAGAAGATTTCATTATCTATCATGTCCACAATTCATCCACAAATACAAATCTTTGAGCATAGAAGAATTATCATTTCCATTCTCATTTCACCACAAAAAGTCTATTACATTTTCTTAGACTTTCTTACAAATTATAATGGAAATCTATTATAAAATCTTGGATTTTTATTCTACACCACAATAATAACCTAATAGAGATCTATCTTCTTCTTTGGATCTTCTCCGTCGGACCTTCTCCGTCAGGTTCGTTGTTGGTGGCAGTTCCTGACTGTCTAGGTCCCAGTCACGACCAGATCAGCAGAAATCAAACTCTGGTCTTCTCTCTCAGACGAGAGGAGAACCACAGAGTATGGCAGCCCGAAGTCGTGGTGCTGCCAATACAACTGGTGGATTGGGGGTAACCTCTCAAGGAAGACAGGAATGTATCCAAACCTTGGGATACAATTCCTAGTTCTTCCGTGAAAGGAACTCTACTACCCGATTTCTCGGGGTAGAGTTGACTCCACCATCCAACTCTCGTGTATAAAGGCTCTTCCTACCATCTGAGGAAGACCCTTCTATCCCACGAAGAGTTCTGAGTTGTCTGATTTACGCGTCAAAAGCGTATGAGCTCCCTGATGTAGATGTCAGCAGGATATTCTCCACAACATCCACATCCCCAATGCCAGTTCTGAAGAAAATTTTTAGCCAAGTTTCTGCAGAAAGTATCAACAGAAATCATTCAGTGTGCATTTATCAAACAGAAACAGGCATGTATTGTTCAAATCAGAAACAAGAAATAGAAAGCCTATCTTCAACAGCAAAAATAATACACGTATTACACTGACTTACCTTCAAGTTTGGTGCTAAGGATTGGCAAACTCATGTTTGATACAGTGCGCAGAAGTCGAACATTAGAAAACATTGCTTTCGTGTTTGAGAGTGAAATCTCCCAAAAATTTCATTCTCAGAGAAGAAGAAGAGGAATGGGAGATGAGTATCTGTGAAACTCTTCTATCTATTTAAAGGGCAAAGTACAAGTCTATTCTTGGAAAAGATCCGCATAAATAGCGCTCGTAAACTGTGGAATGAGTGTTACGTGTGCTTTGGAAGACAGAGCAACATTGGAAATAGTCAAAGGGTGCTCATTAATATTCTTCATTAATGCACGCAGATTAAACACAGAAGTTGTACTTCATTCTTCAAGACAGGCACTGATGGCCTTACAAAAGACAAAACAAAAAGAGTGCAACAAAAGCACAAAAGACACGCTCTATTTTTCAGAGCGACTGAGCTTAATGCCTAGTTCTTCTACGCTTTTGACCCCCATGCGGTATAACAGAGCCTTCAACATTTCACGCTGCTCTATGAGGCTGCGCCATCAGAAGAGAACGAGCCATCTAAGCCAAAATAGCTCAAGAAATTCTTGGCTAGTTGCAAGGGATCATCTTTGAGTTCGAAGACAAGGGGCTCTGGCTCTTCACCCCCAAAAGTGGGGTCACCATGGGAACAAAAGCCCAACTTGCGTGCTTCTTCCTCAGCTTTCTCTTTTGGTGTCATATTGATGTAAGATGAAGATTAAATGAATCCTCTCCCTATTTATATAACAGAGCTCGCCGGCGGTTCATATTCCACCATAAATTGGATGAAATCAGTCTCGGAAAATGAAGAGTCATCATGACATTTAATAAGTTTATTTGGATATTCTCAAAGAACTTCGAAGTCTTTCCGACTTCCGAAAAATTTAAAGTCATCACAGCGTGGCTGATTTCATTTTATCATCTTATTTTCAAAGTATTTCGAAAATTTTAAAGCCTTTTCAATTTTTTGAAAACTTTGAAGGGAGTCTTGTAGGCCTTTAAAAATGACAGTCACGCTGAGTTGATCAGGACAGAGTCAAAAGTCACGTTCAGTTGATCCAGACAATATTTACAAATCACGCTGGGGAGACAGCTCATCATTTGTCAGAGAGTAATTATGACTGACAGCACAACAGTCGAAGAATGTCTCTTCGTATGCCACGTATACACAGAATTCGAGAGATCACAGCCGTCTATTGCGTGATTTTCGAAATCTTCTTCAGCAAGACTCAACCTTCGTCAAGTTGGCGTACCAAAAGAGCTTCTTGTCATTTAATGTGACTGACAAAAGCAATCACTACCAGAGATTTTATGTCAGTCGAGGCACGCTGAACCAAGACAGCTGGCAGTTCTATCCCAAATCTGCGTGTATTCTGAAGTTTTTTCCTCAAGTCTGCGTGGATTCTGAAGTTTTCTTCATCAAAGTCTGCGTAGATTCTGAAGCTTCTTGCCCCAAGTTTGCGTAGATTTTGAAGCTTTCTACCCCGAGTCTGCGTGGATTTCGTCTTCACCAAGTCTGCGTGGATTCTGAAGCTTCTTGCCCCAAGTTTGCGTGGATTTTGAAGCTTTCTACCCCGAGTCTGCGTGGATTTCGTCTTCAACGAGTCTGCGTGGATTTCTTCAAATTGGAGTACGTGGCAGCCATGCCACTGATCTCTCGCCTGCGTGTCCTGTAACTTGCACACGACTCATACATGATTGCCATGTGTCCAACAGTTACAGGCCACGTCCAGTAACTGCTCACAACCTTGCGTATGTTAAATCCTGCGTGATTTTCAACTAAGCACTGGCTGTGAAGACAGTTATCTTTTCAGTTATTATTTTGACTCTATAAATAGAGTTCTTTTTCTCATTCATTGTAAGGATACATAGTTATCTACTGTCAAAACTTTGAGAGCTTTTCTTCTTCGTATAGTCCAAGGGATAAAGTGATCGTCTTCTAGATCAGATTCCCACAGTTGTAATTTTCCCAGATACACAATAAATAAAGGAATTTATTTATGGAAAACAGGGGTTATTTTCCATGATTAGCCGCTGTGACTCTGGGGTTCAGCTCGTTGTTAAGGACTCAACACCCCTCTGATCGCGAGGTCTCATTTACTTCAGGGTACCCTAATCTCTCCTAAGCCGAGTGGTTCGAGGCGTCCCAAGAATCCACCCGAGAGACGATACCTTGTGCACAAGTTGTCCTAGACCAATACATTATCTATCCTTTCTATCAGATGTAACAGATTTTGTATACGGGCCATGACTCGTTTATTTCACCTCTTAACAGATATGTGACACGTTCATTTTGTGCCTTCTTATTCATCTCAACATGTACAAGTTGTCTGTCCATGTCTACATTTTTATAGCACACTAGCAACAAAGCAGATGATGATTCATATAAAATAAATGTTTAGCCGCATATGATCAAGTATTCGATTCAATTCATTTATCTTCTCTTATCTTTTGTTATTGTGGTATCGTTGATCATAGGGATGAGGCAACCGAGTGGACTAGAGATCATTTCTTAGGGCACGGAGATAAGTGTTTGTCCGATTAAAGCAATTCACCAAAAGAATCTTGTTTGAGAGAAGGAGGGACTTTACACAACGACCACGTGCCGCTTATGCATCCTCCTGCATTGGCACCAACATTTAATTAGCATACTTCGGTCTCTTTCTCTCAAGATTCAGAATGAATGTGCAATGCGATGAAAGCGAACAATAAAAACCAATCATCGAAAACCAATACGAAAATGCATTCATCAAAACCAAGCAGCGAAAGAAAACATCCAATAAAAACTCTTGGATTCATTTCAATAGAAGTCGATCCATTAATTGGAAAGGTTCATTGCATTTTAACCGTGATCAATCGATACCGGCAAAGGTTTCCCCAAATACTCAGTTCAAGACTGAGTCAGCAAGTCGTGGATATTATATAGTGGACCGTGATGAGCAGGTCACTAAATATGCGAGCCATGTCACAACAGCGTAACACCGCAAGCAAGCAAAAGGCTTACTTGGTAGTTTGGCACTACAAAGAGGCTGGGTCCTCATGCTACAGTAGTATGACACCACGATGAGATATAGCCTCGACTTTGGGCGATGTCATGGCGACATAGCACTGCAAGGAAGCGAAAGGCTTCATGCCAAGACTCTTTAAAAGAACTCACCTAGAGTGTATGAAAGAGATATAGGCCATCTCTGAGGGTAAACTTGTAGACACACAATATACATACACCGAAACCAGGCGAGCACAGGGCCTTTAATATACAACCAGAAGCACAGCTGATGTCATTGTGTTGGTGGGGAGGACTGCAGCTTTGGTGCATAATTCAAGGCTTAGTCCATTCTTATATCATAACTGTTGTTTGAACCATGCAAAAAGATTCAAGTCGAAGCGACATCTATCCTTATGCATAATAGGCAGTCACTGTGGGGAACGCTTAACCTACATATATTGAGATATGTGGGGGATTGTTGGTGTTTTTGCTTATAGACTAGTGTAAAATAGTCCCACATCGGCTACACCACTAAGTGGGTATCTCAATATAATGCTTTGCATGTGTTGAAGTGTACACATGGGTGTGGTAAGGAATATGTGGGTGCCATATGGAGGTATTTTCCTAGAAGGAAAAAGGATTAACTCCAACAAGGAAGTAGTATGTTACTTTTTGTCGTTCGGACTCGGACACGGGCTCCAGGATGCTTTGGATATGCACAAACTTGTTTGGAGGATAGGCGTGGACTGGCACACAACTACGCTGATTGCGGGATGATCTAAAATATTAAACTCTATTTTTGAGTGTTGGTATTTTAGTCCTACATCGGATAGAAGAATAAGTGAAGTCTCACTCCACTCTATATATAGAGCCCCTGGCCCCCTCTGTACGATGCACCAAATAAGAAAGTAAAGGGAGCCTGTTGAGTCCAAGGAGCCCGTTCGAGTCACAAAAAGTTGGCTAACGAGTGTTTTAGAAGTTATTTGAGAACTTGCTGGTTCCTGGAAGTGGGTCATATGAAGGTGAATCTTACTTTGAGCAACGGTGATCTTCATCACCCCAGCAGAGTTGCTTCTTCATCTTCCTTTGTCTTCTTCTAAGAGGCTACAAGATCTTTAGGGAAGTAAATTATTTTGCTCTGAATTCTCTAATGTTCCTCATATACAGGATTGTTTACAAAAACAAAAAGTGTTCCTTTACAAACTAAAAAAAAGTACAAGAGTACAATTAATTTCTAGGAAAGTACACCTATAGAAATCTGATCAGAAGTGATCACTTTATCTCTTGGACGATGCGATGTCGAAGAACAAAGCCTTTGGAGAGTGCTACAGCAAGTGCTCAGACGATTATGATCATTAGTCCTCATTTGACAGTGATTTAAAACTCTATTTATAGAGTTCTAGAGATAACTGTTAAGTAGTTATCCTGATTGGCGCACACTACAAGTGGTGCGCCATTCACCCCTTGCACGAATGGTTAGTTTAACTGCTTGGATACGTGGCATGCTATGATTGATATGCGCTTGGTCATGGACATTGTCACATTAACGTTCTTCGAGATTAGTGGCATGTGTGCTACGTAATCTAACTGCTTCATGATGATTTGATCAGGTAGCACCAACTGCTGAGTGGTGCCAGGCGCTACCTGCCGAGTGGCACCATGCGCTAACTGCTGTTTAGTGCTCCACTAATTAATATGATACTAATGATCATCCTGTGCCAACTGCAGATGGCGCAGGACAGCTGATGGTCATTTATGGCGGATTTGACACGTCTGACAAAATCTTCTCGAGCGCCACGCGCTCGGGATTCGAACGAATTTTTCTCGACTAAGATGCTGTCAGTCATGATGATAACTGTTTAGGTTCTCCGAGAAGATGGCTACGTGGCAAGCAGCGCCACTTGATGACTGGCGCCATCTGATGGTTGGTGCCAATTACTGATCTAAATGTTGGCGCTTCCTATGAGTGGAACAGGGTGCTGAGGATACTTTTTAGGCTTCTACAAGACCCCTTTCAAAGTTTTCAAATTTGAACAGCTTCAAATTTTGAAATACTTTGAATAAGAAATGGTTGGCGCAGAGAAGTATCGTAACCGACCCACTTTTCAGGCGCAGATCACACGACTGTTTCAGATGGGTTTTGGCTATAAATAGCCGAGAAGAAAGAGAACAACACTTTACTTTGCAATCTCTTTCTCCCGAGCTCCTTCTCTCTTCAAAATTTTGAACTCTTTAAAGCTTTCTCACGATCGAAAATGGCCCCAAAGAAATCTACCGCCTCCGAGAAGGAAAAGAGAGTGGCCGAAGCCACCTCGTCTGTGCCCCCGCTAAGGGTGCCACAGCACATCATGCCGTCGGCTAGAGCCGAAGAGGCGAACCCAGCACTGGACGGTAAGAAAGTTGAACGGAGAAGACAACAGTAGGTGCCATTCACGTGGAGCGCGACCAAGGCCAACATCGACCGCCTCTTTCAGAGTGTTGGTCGATGCTTTGCGCCATCTGCACCTTGCGCTACTCTTTCAAATTGTTGGGCTAAAAATCTGAACCAATGATGCCATACGCCATCTATCAAATTCTCAACATGGTGTGCCATATATCATTATGCACAGACCATGCGCTAATTGATGTGATGCACCATCTGACTTGAGAATTGGCATGCGCTGGCTGAGGATTGTTTCTCCCTCCTTTGCGCCATCTATGATTGGCGCAGGGTATTTTTTAGGAAAAATAATCTTTTCAGAAGTCTAACTCTGAATTTTCTTTTGCAGTTGATTTGAGGGAAGACCCTTATGCTGAAGAACTGGCATCTGCATTCCGAGTGTCTGAGTATCAGGAAGATTTGTCCCATGTCCCTTTTCCTCGGTATGATCTGCCTGAGACCCGAAAAACTATGCTTGTAACACCCACTTTTCTAAAATGAGGATAATTTTAAAATTTTATAATTTTAATTATTAAATAATAGGATTTAATTCATGATAGTGATTTTTTATGAGTTTTAATTAATTTAATACTATTTAATTTGGTGTATTGTGATTTTGGTATTTTGCTAGTGTAACCCTAGAATTGTTAAACCTAGAGACTAACCATGACCATGGGGACCTAACCATGTAATTAGAATGACTAATTAAAACTTTTTAGCCTAAGGATATTTTGGTCATTTTTGACTTTTAGTGAAAATAATTTTGAGTAATTAATTATGTGCTAATCTCTTTGTTAAGACTTAACCCTAGAATTGCCCTAATCTAGATTGTTAACCATGAGCCTAGATATTAGATTAGAAGTTTTCATTACATGACAAGGTTAGGAATATCTAGATATTATGTTAGTGAGATATTTTAGTTAGATATTTGTAGAAGGAAACCCTAATTTCAATGGGCCTTTGATTGAGGCTTGAATTGAACTTGCTAGAAGGCCTTACACTTCATTTGAACTAACCCTAACCCTTACATCAAACCCTAGGCTGCCATCAAGAGTCCCCCCCTTTATTTAAACACATCTTCTCATGTTTTTGCCTCTTTTTTCATTCCTACACAAACCCTAATATTATTCTTCCCCAAATTATCATCAATTCCTCATTTCAACTCCAAACTGAGCCAAATCAATTGCATCACCCTCCCCTATAGTAGAGAAGACCATTGGAGACTAGCTAGCAAGGATTTGAAGGCATTGGGACCATAGCAAGTTGAGGAAAGCATCGATACTAGGCTCTTCCTTTGAGATCTAACTCTCAATAGGTAATAACCTCTAAACCCTTTAAATTTCTTATTTCTCTTCATAGATGTATTCATCTAGGTACCATAGACCTGTAGACCAAGTTTGGTAGGAATTGGTGTCCATTTGATACGCGTATCAGACACATATCAGAGTGTGTATGCAAGTGTTTGATAAAATACCTCAATAAACTTTTTGTTCTTATTTTTCAAAAGTTATTTCAGATTTGCGTAGCCCTTGATGTGTGTTTTCAAATCCCCAAAGACTGAGCACGGTTTCGTGTCATCTTCGTATCCAAAATGGATATGGACACGCAGCACAAGCCTCCGTACAGCTCCCCTGCTACCCGACACTGTTTGTGGACACGACATGCCACGTGGACACGGTCCACTTGGCACAGAGGTGGGGGCCATCACTTTCAGACCCCCCTCGAGTTTCATGACACCTCGTTTTGTGTCAGACACGAAATCGAGGCCGCACTAGTTTCACACAGGCACTATACAGTCGAATTTCTTCGACTGATACTCACTTCGTGTCCTTCGTGGACACGACTTGGACTCGTATCAGGGTGCTAGGTATGTAGCCCTACACATAGGCTATCAGTGTGCACGAGCAATGGCCTCTCGTGGCTCGTATCGTGTCCAATGTGGCTTGAACCCACCGCACGAGCTCACAGTTCACAGTGGACTGTTACACTGTTTTGTATTTTTTGGACACCTTCGTGTCCACATGCTTGGACACGAACACTCCCCCATGACACGTGTACATGTAGGAGACACGTCTACACACCTATTTTTGGTTTTCAATTGAGTTTGAGTTTCGTTTGGGGTTTCGAACTAAATTCACTGATACTCGAAATATCAGTTCACTGAGTACTTCACTGATACATGATAAATCAAAGTTGAGTTCGGGTTAGGTTTTAACTGAGTTTAGGATTTTAATTTGTAATGCTTTATATATATGTTAACTGGTTTGTTTGATTCGAGTTCGAGTTTTGGGTTTCCAGTCAAATGGTTTCGAATATCAAACTGAGTAGGTTTACTGATACATTCGGATACTATGAAAACAGGGAATTGGTTTGGGATAACAAGATATAAAATCTGAGATTTCTTTAGGATATGCAACAAAACTGAGTTGGTTAATGTAAGTATACTGAAATTGGTTTTTGTGTTGAAGCTGAGAATAGCTTGAATGATAACTGAGGTTTTGTTTTAAATTATAAGTTCACTGAGTACATGTGAACCTGAGAATCAATTTGATACATGCATACTGAGTTTTGTTGTTCACGTAAATTGAGATTAGGTTTTAGTTATAAACTGAGTTGGGTTTTTGTCTAACATGTGAAAATCTGTGAACTGAGTTTGAAGTATAATAGAGAAAACTGAGAATAGGGACTGAAATTTATATGTTAACTTAGATGAAAACTGAGATTTTATAATACAAATAAACTGTGAAGTCATGTATATAACTGGGTTGATATGTGGTTTAGTTTGGTAAATGTTCATTCAATGTCTGAGTTTATGCCAAGTTCACTTAGTATCAAATGTTATTCTAAACTGAAAATGTTATTCTAAACTGAAAATGTATTTCAAACTGAGTTTGTTGTAACTGTGAAAACCTGAGAGACACTATATACTGCTACCACTCCACTCCCTTGCACTCACTCACCATGCTTCACATACACTAGCACTCACCTATGTTTGATTCCCCTTTCCCTCTCTCTATATCTATAAATATATGCAAATATGTAATGTACTCATGTGTATGATATGTAAGTATATATGTATGCATGTATAATTGATTTTACCCTTTCACTATCTCTCTATTGATATATAGTTTGTATATAGGTTTAGGTATATATATATATTGTGATTGTATCCTAGAGACTTGTTAGGCTAGTTACCTTAGAAATAGACTAGACTTTGACCACAGTTGACCATAGATTGACTTAGTGTTGACCAGAGTTGACCGAGAGTTGACTTTGACCTAGATTGACTTAGAATCATATAGAATGCATTGTCAATTTTAATTATTACATTTTAGATTACATCATAATCTGTGGGCTCTATTTAGGACTCAGTTACATATCAGTTCGGATATCTATTTTTACACTCACTCAGGATCTCAGACGAGTACATTCTCTGATCGTTTCATACTTGTCAGGACTTATATTCTTGCTCTAGATCACTTTACTTGATGCTGTCACGATTGTTATCACGGATTGGTACTATATAGATCTTCTCTTGCGATGTTATCCCACTTGTGTTCATCAAATACATATTGTGATGTGCATTTCACGAACATATTATATTTATTGTATACTCCTATTCATGTATACTCATTGTGCATCTTGTACTCTCATGATCACATGAGTCTCATGGAAAAACTATTGTATAGGTAACGTAACTTGATTGGATCCTTGTGTATTGATTGGGGAGGGTGAGTAGGAAATGGTTATGTGATCAAATCTCCTATTGTATAAAATATTGTATATGTCCATTGTGCCCTCACGTATAATGGAGTCCTATTTTATTGTATAACCTAACATGTTTACATAACTATATTGTGCTCTAAATTACTAGTCACTTATAGTTCTTACTTATCATGTATATATTTCCAGTTTACAAATATCTCTCGTTTTCATGTACATCTTCTTACAGTTCATGTATCATACTCTTCTGCATGCTTTATATTTTCTGCCATGATATGAACCGCGTGAGATGTATTGTGCTCACTCCTGTCCTGACTGTCCAACCTATTATGATACTGATAACTTCTGTCCAACCTATTATGGAGTCCATCTAGACGACACTTGTGAGTTGGACCCACAGGAGGATCCAGCTCTAGCTGAGGACGTCATCCCTACTGCTTAGACTAGATTAGCTAGGCTTTTTCTTATTTTTTATGATATTGTATTCCCTTCTGAGTTAGTATTATTTGGATGTTGAGATGTTGTGTCGTTTAGACACATAGACTTATTTTCTTCTGATTGTATTTCTCTTTAGTGATTTCCTATCTATCATATCGTGCTATTTCCATCTCTAGATTTGTGATTGAGTTGTACCTTATGTGATTTGTCCTCCGTTCGGAAAGTATATCATAATATATTTAGTTTATGATAGTGACCTAGAACAACGTTCTACCGCCGACACTGCGACGTAGGCTGGGCGTACCCACTTCTCGTGCCCCTACACTGGGTGCGGGTCGTGACACATTTTTAGTGGTGGCCCATACAGGTCTTGAGAGTCACAGTTAGTACGATTTCGTAGTGGTACTCGAACTAGACTATCACTACAGCCTGCAGTAGGATATAGGATATAAGTTTTGAGGTACTCAATCACATTTAGGAAAAACTCTTATCTAAATTCCTGCAATCTAAATTCTTGCTGATAATTGCTTCCTCTTGAAATAAACTGTCCTCTTTTGATTATATCGCTTCTTTCTCAGTATTAATTTCCTTGTTTGATCTGTCTTCAGGATGGTGATGGAGACACGATCTCATCGCTCCGTGTAGCTCTCCTTCCCGAAAATTTTGAGATATTTTTTATTTTTTACTAATTATTTATTTAAATGGTGATTTTAGACGGTACATAAAGGGTATATACACCATTATAGATATATTGCATTTTGGTTATTATTATTTATTATTAAGTTATTAAGGTGATTATTATATAATATTAGTAATAATATTGGTTATATATTTATTAAAGAATAAATGTTTTAATATGTATATGTAATATTGAGGTTATTTAGATTCATGGAGATTACTGTATAGGTATATATATATATATATATATATATATATATATATATATATATATATATATATATATATATATATATATATATATATATATATATATATATATATATAAATGAATATATGGATATTTGGGTGCCTATTAAATAAAGTGAATATATATATATATATATATATATATATATATATATATATATATATATATATATATATATATTATTTTTTTTATTTTTAAAAAGTGAATATATATATATCGAGTTATATAATTATATACATATAGATGTGTATATATTTAGGTATAAATATATATATGTGCATATTTGGATGTATATATAGATGTATTATACATCTATATAGATGTATTATACATATATGTGTGTTTTTATGTATATATAATGTATTATATTTTTTTTATTATATATATGTGCGTATGTGTATATATATATATATATATATATATATATATATATATATATATATATATATATATATATATATAGAAGTATATATACGGGAATGTGTACGTGTTTGCAGATAAATAAATATAAATATATGTATATGTGTGTATGTATACATGTATATGAATATATGTGTAGGTGTACATATATTAATATATGTATGTGTACAAAGTATATGCGTATAAGTATATGTGTATATATAAATATACACATATACTATGTGTATATAATATAAAAAAAATAATAATAATATATGTATGTGTACAAGTATATGTGTATATATAAATATACATGTATACTTTGGTTAATTGCTAAAAGAAAAAGGAAATAGAAGAAAGAATAAAAGAAAACCCCAGCCCAGCCCTTCCATCCAAAGCCCAGCCCAGCCCTTCCATTCCGAGCCCGGCCCGACCCCCGCTTAATTTTCCCAGCCGAGCGCTCAAGTATACAGAACCTATGCATATATGTATCGAGACCAGTCGCGAGAGGGATTCATCAAACCCTAACACCATGGCGCGCCACCCCTACCCTGGGCGACCCACCCACGCCGCTCGCCGCCGGCGTTGCCACCACACGTGGCCGAGAACGGCCGCCGAACCTAGGCCGCGCGCGCGCGCACAGGCGGGATATAGCAGAAACTGGACCCGCTCGGTACGTTTTCATCATCGTATATTTTTCTAAATACTCCACGGAATTCGATCCCGTAAAATTCTATAGAATACCTATAAAACCAAGTTCGTATTCCATTGAATAGATTTTGGGTTAGTAGAACCATATGCCCAGGGTTTCGATCCAAAGATCGACCAAAAACCTGTCCGAAACAGGACGTAGAACTGTCCAGCATCCAATGTTTGCAGTCGATTCGCGACCAGAATATCACGAATTTTAGAAAACCGTTTGAACAGACTTCTAGACAACCTAACCAGCATTAAAACCCTATTTTTAGATTATTTTTATAATCAACAGATGCTAAGATAAATCGACTCAAAAATCAGGAAAAAAAAATTGATAAAACTGTTTTCGAAAAACTTGAAATCCTTCGATACGACGTGCGTCCCGCCAATCCGAGCGACGTGGTTACGAACCAAAAGCATCGAAAGCTACGTAACGGCTTCGTGGTCGTGTGGGCTTTGACGGAATTCAAATTGATCGCGTGTGCGCGACGAATTGGATGCGTATCCATCAAAATTCACCGTATCGGCCCTTTTGTAAATTTCCCAATTACTTTGTGCATGCTCCTCAGATCGAGACAAAACTTGCACCAACAGGACCGTATCATTTTTTTGGTCCTGTATGCTAAGTTTGGTCCGATTCTGAGACAGTTGATAAAATTACCGTTTTGCGGGCCCCACGGTCCGACTCAACGGGCAATTTTGTGCACGGCCCGCCGAAATCCAACTCTGGACATACGTTGGGTTCGTATCAGAAAACTGAACATGTTGACATGTAGTTTGATGACTTTAGAGACCTTTGACTTTGGCACGCTTTTCGGTGCAAAGCGGGTCCAACAGCGGACACCGTTTTGCCCAAAATTACCGTTTTGTCCCTGTATCCAGAATTGGACTTAAGGATAGGCAATCCTAGCTAATTTGACTATTCTGAGAATGTTGGTAATGTTTATTTCAGCATCTGGAGACTTCTGTATGTGTTGACTGATTGTGGCTCATTGAGTGGTATAGTATTATTGGTTTCTCCAGCTAAGGACCTCAGGCAAGTGCACTTTCTGATTGCTTTCGATTCATAGTAGTCTTTTCATTTCATGTCTATACATATATCTTGCTGCTTGTTGACACGCTCGTCACACGGAGTAGTCGGGAGGGGAAATATCTTAGTAAACATGTGGACTACCCAGAAATATCCCCAAAATGTCTATTCTTGAATGATAGCAGCTGCATACGACACGTGCAGTGAGCCAGATTTACCCCCTAGCCGTTCACATGTCGAAACAGATATTTCACACTACCTAGGTAGATGTCTTTTATTTTTCCTTTTCATCTTCACCGTGCCATGTCATCAGTACTTTCCAGTTTTTATATCTTATATGTTATTTTCATGTCTTGTTAATTCTATTATGTTTTCGCATTGCCGTCAGTTTGTGTACTTGTTCCATTCCTGACTAAAAACCAATATTTTTCAGGTTTAGCCGCGATCACTCTTAGCATTGGGAAGGCTTGGGTATGCTGAGGTCAACCTAGAAATAGAAAGCAATTGTATCAATTTCATTAATTATAAAATCTTGTATTTTCTTTAATTATAAATATTGTAAATGTTGTAACAAATTTAGAAGTATGAATGAGCAGCAAATGTGATATTTTGAGCATTTATTTCTTGCGGGCTTGACAGCGTTCTACCGCCGACTCTGCGGCGTAGGCTGGCTTGGACACGTCTCGTATCCGAAAAAGCGGGTGCGGGTCGTGACAAGTTTTTGTGGTGGCCCATGCAGGTCAGTTTTTACAAAAGATTATGAACTCTTGATGGTACGTTAGTCGTACTATTGCGAGCCTGTGCCCAGAAAATGCTCATTCATAATTAGGATTAAAATAATTTAGGAGAATAACTAGGACTAGGAGTCCCTTGTTCAAATTGACCGTTGGGTAGTTAAGGTTATTAGATAGGCCATACAATTTAGATAGCTTGCTAGATCCCTATAGGTACACTATTACTTTTGATATGACAATGTGATCTAATGTGGATATACTATTCGCTTGGTATGTTAGACTTGCCTAGAATTAAGGCGTTAATTTTGATAAATTGTTCAATTTTCTTATTTAGATATAAATCTTATATCATAAGTTAGAATTGCCTGTTTTAAAATCCTATTTGCTATAAAGAATTAGTTTGTAATTTCTGATCCTGTTATTCATATATGAATCTCAAGTCAGATTTGATTCAAAGTTTTTCCTCAGCCAATTGAAATATATATATATGAAATAAATGCTAGGATGTTCTTGTTTTCATTGTCTTCAGTTATTTCCTCCTTCCAAAAATCACGCATACTGGTATTTTGACTATCTTGACCAACGCTGCTATTACAGCCTAGTTTTTGCAAGCTTACTCTTTTATCGAGCTTGATTCGAGACATATGTTTACTGAGGACTCCCGCTAACATATTGTCTAATCAGAATTATTGTATTACGGTCTGATCAACCATGATGCATTTGGTTCACTTTTCATCTAATTATACTACGTGGATTGAGATGTAGATAGCTCTAGGATCTCATCCGTGACTGCTTTGACAATTCCTCTTGAATTATACATTCGCCTTCGAATCACGTAATTGTATTCAGTAATATCTCTCTTGAACTCTTTATTGTTTTTGTCTTTCACTAATTGGAAAGACGAATGTTCGTATTTGATAGATAGAGACAACGTATCCCCATGGCTATGATAGTTCTATACGCAAGGGTAACTACCATCGGCCAGCCAGGTGACTAGAACCTTGCCTTAAGTTACTCATCCTCTCCGCGACCCTAAACCTACTATCATGATCTTCTGGTCATTGGAGACCGAAAATGATTAGGATCCTTCCCCTTGACCAAATGCCAACCTATGAGACTACCTATTCTCAAGAGACCAGATGTTGTGAGCCTCTAATCATTTGTTTGAAGCATGGTTTAACTAGAACCCTTGTGACAATAGTCTGGCAGGTTTGACACCAATAGAAATTTACGACTCAGTTGTTAAAAATCTTTTTGCCTTAGAGTTGGTTACCCCGTCGATAACTCTTGTATACTATGGATGTGTATGTTCCCCTATTTTATCGACCGTGTGTCATTGTACACACTCGTTTTCCATTTATTAAGGGACGATCCTTGACTTGACTTATATCTACCGTATCCCGTTACGCCGTGCCTCATTCTTTAATAACAAGAGTCGAGGTACAGTATCTGGACTTCGGGAACCCTCTAACCTCATTATTCCTAAAACCCTGTCCTAGCTTCTAAGGTGGGTAGACTGAAAGCCTTCTAAAAATTTTAGGATATACCAGGATTACCGAGTGATTAGAATAACTTCCATTAGGATGACGATTAGTGCCCTTGGACTCCCATTTTTATTTAGATCATTTTGTGTCCCCGACCGTGTTATTAATATTCGGAGCACAAGGCCAGTTGTTACCTTCCAACGAAATTCATATGCAAGATCTAGACGAGTCCACCTTCATCTAGGTATATCATGTTCCACCCAAACCCGTCTCCTTGTACTCTATTTTTGTGCTACGACTTTCAGGTTAAAAGGACTAGCTATAACCCTTACCATAGTACCTACCCGGTATACTTCCAGACTTCCATTAGAGCCTCAACCTTGACTCAATTCCTTCGACCCAATATATGGTTGTGGTCTACTCGAAGCCCACTACGCACATGCCACTAGTATGCCACCCAATTGAGGCCTCATGTGCTACTTAAATATAAAAGTCACTGAAGGCGCATTCTGGACTTTAGGAACCTAGCTAACCAACCTGACTAGCAACTAGCCCAACCACTTGGGTGAAAACCTATTCTAGAGTACCCTAACCTAGTAGAAATAATTTATTTTGGGATCTTATTCAGTCCATATAGATTGAGATCCAAGGTTCATCCAACCAACGAGTGATATCCAAAATAGAAAATCCATTAAGGCCCAGTAAAACCCCTCCAGACAAACCCCCATAGTTGGTCTATAAAACCGAACTATTTGAAATAGGTCCCCATACCTATTATGTAGTCTCCACCTTTTAGAATGTGAAGTCATTCGTAACCCTTATTCTATCTACCTGAAAGTCACAATACGATCTTGTATTGCAGTTACATCCCTTGCTCGTGTGTTTAAATAAACACGAAAAAGATCACAATCTTGATTTCTCAAATTTCGTTCCATTATGAAATCTTGTTCAGGTAAAATTTTGAGAACGGAATTTATGTATTGCATGGATTGCAAGTCCCTCTAAGAAACAAGTGTTCTTCGATGTAGCAAGTGACTGGACTAGAGTAGCCCAATCTAGCGAATAAGACTATAGGTTCATATATACCCTTTTTATCTGTATTATTGTATATTTTCCACCGCTCTTTAAACTTCATAATTGCTCTTGATTGTTCTTCTTTATTTTCATGTCCTTTCTATTGCAGAGGGACGAAGGTCATACTTACTAGAATTCACCAATATTTCTTAGCTACTCGTGTAAATGGGTTGCTTGTTAAATTTTGGATTGCCTGATAGGTAGGAGAGGATTATAGATACCACGTACAGTAGATATCTGTTGCTAGGATTGTTAGCAACCAGTTAGAAGATTTTAAGATTTTAGTTTTGAGGAGTAGTGTGACCAAGGGTGGGTAGAAGTTCTCAAGGATTTATAGTTACAAAATGGCTAGGAGGAGGATATAAATTATTTCGAGAAATCAAAAAATCGAGGAGGTTAAGGTTAAGCTAGACTTTCTTTTTGAATTTAAGAATAGTTATGAATTAGAATTTCGAGGATGAAATTATTTTAAGGTGGGTAGATTTGTAGCTCCCCTTCCCGGATATTTTTAGATATTTTTTATTTTTTACTAATTATTTATTTAAATGGTGATTTTAGACGGTACATAAAGGGTATATACACCATTATAGATCTATTGCATTTCGATTATTATTATTTATTATTAAGTTATTAAGGTGATTATTATATAATATTAGTAATAATATTGGTTATATATTTATTAAAGAATAAATGTTTTAATATGTATATGTAATATTGAGGTTATTTAGATTCATGGAGATTACTATATAGGTATATATATACATATATATATATAAATGAATATATGGATATTTGGGTGCCTATTAAATAAAGTGAATATATATATAGAGTTATATAATTATATACGTATAGATGTGTATATATTTAGGTATAAATATATATGTGCATATTTGGATGTATATATAGATGTATTATACATATATGTGTGTTTTTATGTATATATAATATATTATATATATGTGCGTATGTGTATACATATATATATATATGTATAGAAGTATATATACGGGAATGTGTACGTGTTTGGAGATAAATAAATATAAATATATATATATGTGTGTGTATGTATACATGTATATGAATATATGTGTAGGTGTACATATATTAATATATGTATGTGTACAAGTATATGTGTATATATAAATATACATGTATACTTTGGTTAATTGCTAAAAGAAAAAGAAAATAGAAGAAAGAATAAAAGAAAAGCCCAGCCCAGCCCTTCCATCCAAAGCCCAGCCCAGCCCTTCCATTCCGAGCCCAGCCCGACCCCCGCTTAATTTTTCCAGCCCGAGCGCTCAAGTATACAGAACCTATGCATATATGTATCGAGAGCAGTCGCGAGAGGGAATCATCAAACCCTAACACCATGGTGCGCCACCCCTACCCTGGGCGACCCACCCGCGCCGCTCGCCGCCGGCGTCGCCAACACACGTGGCCGGGAACGGCCGCCGAACCCAGGCCGCGCGCGCGCACAGGCGGGATATAGCAGAAACTGGACCCGCTCGGTATGTTTTCACCATCGTATATTTTTCCAAATACTCCACAGAATTCGATCCCTAAAATTCTATAGAATACCTATATAACCAAGTTCGTATTCCATTGAATAGATTTTGGGTTAGTAGAACCATATGCCCAGCGTTTTGATCCAAAGATCGACCAAAAACCTGTCCGAAACAGGACGTAGAACTGCCCAGCATCCAATGTTTGCGGTCGATTCGCGACCAGAATATCACAAATTTTAGAAAACCGTTTGAACAGACTTCTAGAAAACCTAACCAGCATTAAATCCCTGTTTTTAGATTATTTTTATAATCAGCAGATGCTAAGATAAATCGACTCAAAAATCAGAAAAAAAAACTGATAAACTATTTTCGAAAAACTTAAAATCCTTCGATACGACGTGCGTCCCGCCAATCCGGGCGACGTGGTCACGAACCGAAAGCATTAAAAGCTGCGTAACGGCTTCATGGTCATGTGGGCTTTGACGGAATTCAAATTGGTCGCGTGTGCCCGACGAATTGGATACATATCCATCAAAATTCACCGTATCGGCCCTTTTGCAAATTTTCCAATTACTTTGTGCATGCTCGTCAGATCGAAACGAAACTTGTGCCAACAAGACCGTATCATTTTTCTGGTCCTGTATACTAAATTTGGTCCGATTCTGAGACAGTTGATAAAATTGCCGTTTTGTGGGCCCCACGGTCCGACTCAACGGGCGATTTTGTGCACGGCCCGCCGAAATCCAACTCTGGACATTCGGTTGGATTCGTATCGGAAAATTGGACCTGTTGACATGTAATTTGATGACTTTAGAGAGCTTTGACTCTGGCACGCTTTTCGGTGCAAAGCGGGTCCAACGGCGGACACCGTTTTGCCCAAAATTACCATTTTGCCCCTGTGTCCAGAATTGGACTTAAGGACAGGCAATCCTAGCTAATTTGACAATTTTGAGAACGTCGATAATGTTTATTTCAGCATCTGGAGACTTCTTCATGTGTTGACTGATTGTGGCTCATTGAGTGGTATAGTATTATTGGTTTCTCCAGCTAAGGACCCCAGGCAAGTGCACTTTCTGATTGCTTTCGATTCATAGTAGTCTTTCCATTTCATGTCTATACATATATCTTGCTGCTTGTTGACACGCTCGTCACACGGAGTAGTCGGGAGGGGTAATATCTTAGTAAACATGTGGACTACCCAGAAATATCTCCAAAATGTCTATTCTTGAACGATAGCAGCTGCACACGACGCGTGCAGTGAGCCGAATTTACCCCCTAGCCGTTCACATGTCGAAACAGATATTTTACACCCCCTAGGTAGATGTCTTTTATTTTTTCTTTTCATCTTCACCGTGCCATGTCATCAGTACTTTCCAGATTTTATATCTCATATGTTATTTTTATGTCTTGTTAATTCTATTGTGTTTTTGCATTGCCGTCGATTTGTGTACTTGTTCCATTCCTGACTGGAAACCAACATTTTTCAGGTTTAGCTGCGATCACTCTTAATGTTGGGAAGGCTTGGGTATGCTGAGGTCAACCTAGAAATAGAAAGCAATTGTATCAATTTCATTAATTATAAAATCTTGTATTTTCTTTAATTATAAATGTTGTAAATATTGTAACAAATTTAGAAATGTGAATGAACAGCAAATGTGATATTTTGAGCATTTATTTCTTGCGGGCTTGACAGCGTTCTACCGCCGACTCTGCGGCGTAGGCTGGCTTGGACACGTCTCGTATCCGGAAAAGTGGGTGCGGGTCGTGACACTCCGGCCCGGGGGATACCGTCGAGAGGTCTGCCACCTCTCGTCCGGTTCAATTGGACCCTGGAACCGCAGCTCCCCTTATTACTTCTCATGTCGGAGTTTATGCCGCATTCGGGGGTGCACCTCCACCTGTTTGGAGGCCTTCCCTAGTCATCCCGAATATTCTTAAGCAGCAGCCATCTTCAGGATCGGTGGATGCAGCATACCACTTTGCCTTCTTCCAGCAGTTGATGGAGGAACAACAGCACCAGCACCAGCGCCAGCGCCAGTCTGCTGACTTCCGACAGGGCATAGACGATGACCACCAGCTGGTCAGGACGACAGTGGAGATGGTGACTGCCCAGCCGCGGAGAGGGCAGGTTCAGCAGTATCAGCCGAGGATGTCGGGCATCCAGGATTTTCAGAAGATGCGTCCGAGATATTTTTGAGGTACCGAGGACATCATATATGCCGACGACTGGATTGAGCAAATTGGAAAGATTTTTCGTCTTGCATTGATACCAGTGGGGATTCAGGTAAAGGCAGCTGGCAGTCAGATGCAGGACCTTGCTAGGACATGGTACCAGACAGACCCCAGTATTGGAACGGAGGGGCAGACATGGGGAGCTTTCAAGAAGAACTTCAAGGAGAAGTTCTTCCCAGACGTAGCACTGGGAGGCTTGGAGCAGCAGTTTAAGAGTCTAGTTCAGGGGAACCAGACAGTCGAGGAGTATACTGGAGAGTTCTACTGTTTGAGCAGATTTATTGAGGATCTCAGCGAGGCGACGAAGGTGAGGAAATATCGCAGGGACTTGATCAGGGAGGTCAGGTCTTTGACCAAGAGTGGTCGGGATGCTACTTTTGAGGAGCTTCTAGTAGGAGCTATGGCAGCAGAGGCCTCACATACAGATTCAGCAGCAGCAGCAGAGGCCTGTTCAGTAGCAGTTTCAGGGCCAGGGACATGCACTTTACCAGCAGACACCCAGGCAGCGGCAAGACGCTATGTGCAACTTCTGCAAGAAGCCAGGCCATTGGTAGGATGACTGTCGAAAGAGACTAGGCAGGTGTTTACTTTGTGGTTCAGCGGAACATCAGTGTAGGGAGTGTCCCAAGAACTTGACACCATTGGCTCAGGCAGCAACAGCAGCTAGGGCTCCGACAGGGCAGCAGAGGGGACCACCGTTGTAGACTCAGTAGCAGAGGTTTGTCCAACATCAGCAACAAGCCAAAGGAGGAGGCCAGCATGGGCGACCTTTCGCCATGACAGTCGAGGATGCACAGGCAATAGGAGGGATGCTTGCAGGTTCTGTTCTTCTCGATTCCATTCCTACTTTTACCTCATTATAACTATCTTGAAATTCGATTCCGACAGTTACTGTCTACCTTCTTCTGTTTGTTGATAAATTGGATACTTAGCATTTAATGGTGATTTGATTTCTACCAAGATAAGTCGTATGGGCTAGGTCACCTCAGTTATAGAATCTTGAGTTTTCTACAGTCATATTAACTAGCATAGTGAGGACATATAGTCTGATTTTGGACGTATTTCTCGGGTGTAGGAATTTAAGATTTTTGCAGCCAAGCATGCGACAATGCAAAAATTTTAAATACCATGATTATAGAGGTATGTACCTTAGTTGAGGACTCTATGATATATCATAGCCTTGCTTACTAGTTTGACGAAGATTTTGAGTATCATAATTTTTGACAGACGCATATGATTATCGTATTGTATGATTTAGAGACTTTGATTGATTGGGGGTTTGATCTAGAAGGAATACGACCATCTTAATTTCGAGGACGAAATTATTCTAAGGGGGGTAGACTTGTAACACCCACTTTTCTAAAATGGGGAAAATTTTGAACTTTTATAATTTTGATTATTAAATAATAGGATTTAATTCATGATAGTGATTTTTGGTAAATTTTAATTAATTTAATACTATTTAATTTGGTGCATTGTGATTTTGGCATTTTGCTAGTGTAACCCTAGAATTGTTAAGCCTAGAGACTAACCATGACCATGGAGACCTAACCATGTGATTAGAATGAATAACTACAACTTTTTAGCCTAAGGGTATTTTGGTCATTTTTGACTTTTAGTGAAAATGAATTTTGAGTAATTAATTATGTGATAATCTCTTTGTTAAGACTTAACCCTAGAATTGCCCTAATCTAGATTGTTAACCATGAGCCTAGATATTAGATTAGAAGTTTCCATTACATGACAAGGTTAGGAATATGTAGATATTATGTTAGTGAGATATTTTAGTTAGATATTTGTAGAAGGAAACCCTAATTTCAATGGGCCTTTGATTGAGGCTTGAATTGAACTTGCTAGAAGGCCTTAAACTTCAATTGAACTAACCCTAACCCTTACATCAAACCCTAGGCTTCCATCAAGAGTCTCCCCTATTTAAACACATCTTCTCATGTTCATGCCTCTTTTTCATTCCTACACAAACCCTAATATTGTTCTTCCCCAAATTATCACAAATTCCTCATTTTAACTCCAAATTGAGCCAAATCAATTGCATCACCCTCCCCTACAGTAGAGAAGACCATTGGAGACTAGGTAGCAAGGATTTGAAGGCATTGGGACCATAGCAAGTTGAGGAAAGCATCGATACTAGGCTCTTTTCTTTGAGATCTAACTCTCAATAGGTAATAATCTCTAAACCCTTTAAATTTTTTATTTCTCGTCATAGATGCATGCATCTAGGTACCATAGACCTGTAGACCATGTTTGGTAGGAATTGGTGTCCATTTGATATACATATCGGACATGTATCGGAGTGTGTATGCAAGTGTTTGATGAAATACCTCAATAAAAATTTTGTTCTTATTTTTAAAACTAATTTCAGATTTGTGTAGCCCTTGATATGTGTTTTCAAATCCCCAAAGATTGAGCACGGTTTTGTGTCATCTTTGTGTCCAAAATGGACACGGACACGTAGCACGAGCCCTCGCACAGCTCTCCTGCTACCCGACACTGTTTGTGGACACGACATACCACGTGGACACGTTCCACTTGGCATAGAGGTGGGGGCCATCACTGTCAGACCCCCCCTCGATTTTTACGATACCATGTTTCGTGTCGGACACGAAATCGAGGCCGCACTGGTTTCATACAGGCACTGTACAGTCGAATTTCTTCGACTGATACTCACTTCGTGTCCTTCGTGGATACGACTTGGACTCGTGTCAGGGTGCTAGGTGTGTAGCCCTACACATAGGCTATCAGTATGCACGAGCAATGGCCTCTCGTGGCTCGTGTCGTGTCCAATGTGGCATGAACCTACCGCACGAGCTCACAGTTCACAGTGGACTGTTACACTGTTTTGCATTTTCTGGACACTTTCATGTCCACATGCTTGGACACGAACACTCCCCCATGATACGTGTACATGTAGGAGACACGTCTACACACCTATTTTTGGTTTTCAATTGAGTTTGAGTTTCGTTTGGGGTTTCGAACTAAATTCACTGATACTCGAAATATCAGTTCACTGAGTACTTCACTGATACATGATAAATCGAAGTTGAGTTCGGGTTGGGTTTTAGCTGAGTTTAGGATTTTAATTTGTAATGCTTTACATATATGTTAACTGGTTTGTTTGATTCGAGTTCGAGTTTTGGGTTTCCAATCAAATGGTTTCGAATTTCAAACTGAGTAGGTTTACTGATACATTCGGATACTATGAAAATAGGGAATTGGTTTGGGATAACAAGATATAAAATCTGAGATTTCTTTAGGATATGAAACAAAACTGAGTTGGTTGATGTAAGTATACTGAAATTGGCTTTTGTGTTGAAGCTGAGAATAGCCTGAATGATAACTGCGGTTTTGTTTTGAATTATATGTTCACTGAGTACATGTGAACCTGAGAATCAATTTGATACATGCATATTGAGTTTTGTTGTTCACGTAAATTGAGATTGGGTTTTAGTTATAAACTGAGTTGGGTGTTTGTCTAACATGTGAAAATTTGTGAACTGAGTTTGAAGTATAATAGAGAAAACTGAGAATAGGGACTGAAATTTATATGTTAACTTAGATGAAAACTAAAATTTTATAATGCAAATAAACTGTGAAGTCATGTATATAACTGGGTTGATATGTGGTTTAGTTTGGTAAATGTTCATTCAATGTTTGAGTTTATGCCAAGTTCACTTAGTATCAAATGTTATTCTAAACTGAAAATATTATTCTAAACTGAAAATGTATTTCAAACTGAGTTTGTTGTAACTGTGAAAACATGAGAGACACTATATACTGCTGCCACTTCACTCTCTTGCACTCACTCACCATGCTTCACATACACTAGCACTCACCTATGTTTGATTCCCCTTTTCCTCTATCTATATCTATAAATATATACAAATATGTAATGTATTCATGTGTATGATACGTACGTATATATGTATGCATGTATAATTGATTTTACCCTTTTACTATCTCTCTGTTGATATATAGTTTGTATATAGGTTTAGGTATATATATATATATATTGTGATTGTATCCTAGAGACTTGTTAGGCTGGTTACCTTAGAAATAGACTAGACTTTGACCACAGTTGACCATAGATTGACTTAGTGTTGACCAGAGTTGACCGAGAGTTGACTTTGACCTAGATTGGCTTAGAATTATATAGAATGCATTATCAATTTCAATTATTACATTTTAGATTACATCATAACCTGTGTGCTCTATTTAGGACTCAGTTACATCAGTTTGGACATCTATTTTCACAGTCACTCAGGATCTCAGGCGAGTACATTCTCTGATCGTTTCATACTTGTCAGGACTTATATTTTTGCTCTAGATCATTTTACTTGATACTGTCACGATTGTTATCACGGATTGGTACTATATGGATCTTCTCTTGCGATGCTATCCCCCTTGTGTTCATCAAATACATATTATAATATGTGTTTCACGAACATATTATATTTATTGTACACTCCTATTCATGTATACTCATTGTGCATCTTGTACTCTCATGATTACATGAGTCTCATGGAAAAACTATTGTAGAGGTAACGTAACTTGATTGGATCCTTGTGCATTGATTGGGGAGGGTGAGTAGAAAATGGTTATGTGATCAAATCCCATATTGTATAAAATATTGTATATGTCCATTGTGCTCTCACATATAATGGAGTCCCATTTTATTGTATAACCTAACCTGTTTACATAACCATATTGCGCTCTAAATCACTAGTCACTTACAGTTTTTACTTATCATGTACATATTTCCAGTTTACAAATATCTCTCGTTTTCATGTACATCTTCTTACAGTTCATGTATCTTACTCTTCTACATACTTTATATTTTCTGCCATGATATGAACTGCGTGAGATGTATTGTGCTCGCTCCTTCCTGACTGGACCTGTTGAAAATATTACAGATGATACTGATGACTTCTGTCCAACCTATTATGGAGTCCATCTAGACGACACTTGTTAGTTAGACCCACAGGAGGATCCAGATCTAACTGAGGACGTCATCCCTACTGCTTAGACTAGATTAGCTAGGCTTTATCTTATTTTTTTATGATAATGTATTCCCTTCTGAGTTTGTATTTTTTGGATGTTGAGATGTTGTGTCATTTAGACACATAGACTTATTTTCTTCTGATTGTATTTCTCTTTAGTGATTTCCTATCTACCATATCGTGCTATTTCCATCTCTAGATTTGTGATTGAGTTGTACCTTATGTGATTTGTCCTCCGTTCAGAAAGTATATCATATTGTATTTAGTTTGTGATAGTGACCTAGAATAGCATTCTACCACCGATACTACGGTATAGGCTTGTCGTACCCACTTCTTGTTCCCCTACACTGGGTGCGGGTCGTGACAATGCTAGAGAATCAAGATTATAGAACTGTGGTTTGGTTGATGAACGGGACTCCTTTTCTGTCTGAAGACGTACGTCTCTATAAGAAGCCAGCTTTCCTCTTCGGAGAGGCCGTAACTGCAGACTCTCAGCCCAAGTCGACAAAGGACCAACGGGCTTTTGTAAGGAGAGACACACTGGTATACCAGCCTGAGATGTTAAGGAATTTATCTTTATCTCGGTATGCTCATACCAGCTATCCAAGAAAGATGTCATAGGATTTGACTCCTTTCCAAGAAGCTAGGGTTGGAAGAATATGTCACCGTAGTGGGAAGCACAACAAGGACATCTTTATCTGCAAATCTGATCAGTATAGTTCCCTTTTAAGGGGTTTGAGACCAGGTAGAATACCGTCTGACGATGCGGCTGTGATGAAACTCGTCTGAGTCCCCATCTTCTCTAATATATATGCTGCATCTGAGGGAGAATATCCTCAAAATTTCAACATGAGACTAACCGATTTAATGCATCCGAAGATTGTCTGTTGGAACCGCCTCTCCCTGTGGATCTTAGACAACTTTCATAAAAAGCTACAAGAACTGGGGCTTTATGAAGCTATTCTGACCATCACTTGTGGAATCCAAAATCACTCCAATTTGTTTTTAGCTCTAGCAAAAAGGTATGACAGCAGAACTGGTACCATTGCTACTCCTCACGGAGAACTAGGCTTTGCTCTACATGAAAAGCAATTTCTTTTATGTCTACCAATGGGAGATAACCCTTACGAGGAGTATCTACCGACAGAGGACAAGCTAGAGGCTTTAGCCAAAGTATATCCTCGGGTGATAGCAGTGTTAGATGAATTGTTGTGTTATTTTACCACATGTATGCACCTATACAAGACAGGTGCGACATGCTACATTTTCAAGTGGTTGGTCTACCTTTTCTTCGGCCATGAGACAAATCCCAAAGCGCAAGATCAGTCTGAGTGCATGCCTCGCCCTTTTGAGCCGCTTGATACTCAAACTATTTCTCAGCTGATAGAGGAGAGTGGTCGAGATGATTCATTGTTGGCCCAGCCCTGGAATGGCTATGCTGTCAATACTCCTCTGAAGAGTTATATCAAGCAAAACGACATCAACTTATCTCCAGAAGCCACTTTAGCAGGCTTTCTTTTCCTGCGGTTACGACAGTTTGTTGTCCCAGGTGCTAGTGTTGTCGACCGAATCCACCGCGGCGTACTTTTTGCATTAGTACGCCTGGTGTTCGGATACAAGATAGATATCCTTTCGGCCATGACCAATAGACTCAATGCAGGATTCTGAAGCTTCACTGATAGTTTGATGGAGAAACCCAAAAACCAGAAAGGATACCCTCGAATCGAAATGCCCTATTGATGGATCCTGATCTTGGGATCGGAGGAGCACTGGTAACTAATTTCAGTGGCAGATTTGCTCAAGCAAAATGGAAGGCTATGTCCTTATCTGATTGCAAAAAGGCATTAAACAGGGGTACAGACTAGAGATTTTTCTATACTCCTCCTCCACTTGGGTATAAAAACTTTCCAGCCCCTATACAAGATTTAGAGCCAACGGGTTCCCATCTTTCTCCTGAGGCCTTTAATTGGTTGAAGACAATTAGGCCTTCTCATCTGGTGTACAGATTCGAGAACAACTGCTTTTTAGAGCCATATCTGCCAAGTCGCTTTGTTCGCCAGTTTAGCTATGATCAGTTGCATGTTGGGAACACAACTACTTGTCTAAAAGCTTTTGGACATCTGATGGATGGTGACCATGGATGGAGGTACTACAATGCTAGGGGAACACGGTTCTGTTTACCATGCCTTCTGCTACCATAGAAAATGGTTCGCGTATCTTGAGTTCATATGCACGCTTCTATACCTCAGCCAACACCTTCTTTGAGGGTTATTCAACGAATGATAGTTTCATCGAAACTCGTAAAGCGTTTGATGGAGATGAAGCTACTATAGGTTTGACTGAAGCTGAAGAGAATGTCCCAACTGAGGATCCTCTAGAGATTTTAAATATGGATTTAGTTGATGAAAGTGAAGATCCACTGAGCGGCCTTCTAAGAAGCGAAAAGAGAAATCTTCCACGAAGAAGGCTACCAAGAAACCAAGAGTAGGGGCTCCCACCCAGTCGTCTCAAGATATTCCTCCTTCTCCTGTTGTAGGAAGGGATGAGACAGAAGAAACAGCTGATATTGAAAGACCCAGAGATAGGACAAGACTTCAGACACGGTAGAGAGAAGCTGGTTTGTCACCGGGCATGACTACTTCCCTTAGGGGAACGACCCCGTCCCTGTTTAGACGAGAAAGTATAGGTGTCAAAGAGAAGACCAGCAAAGAACGGTCTACTCCTGAAGAAGTGCAGCCCCAATCATCTATCTTTACTGAGGCTTTTTTCATTTCTCCTCGACATTTATTCAAGCATTCGGCCAGAAGAAAGTTATTGGTCACCAAAGTCAAGGGGAGGAAGGCTGTAGCCTCTCCTGTATTTTCTTCTTCGGAACAAAGGACAATATCATCCGGAGGTGTTTTTTATCCACAAGGTGATATTTTTACTCTTTCTATTCAGTAAGAGTTACTTGATGTTGATCATGTGGCAATTTGTATTGATATATCTTCATCTCCAGAACCTCCGCCTACCAGTGCTGCAAATTCGATGTGTGAGCACCCTGAATTTCGGGTTGATTTTTTTATTTTAATTTTAATTTTTTGATTGTTTTTGTTTCGATAAATAATTTATTCTGTTATTTTTTCCCTAAGTGTGCCTTTCCCGTGCCATTGATATTTGGAGTGTCGGGGATGTTCAACTCTGGAAATCTTCTTCACGAGTTTTGGAGTGGACAGGATTACCTTCATAATGGTATATAGTGTCCCACTCAGACTTGTTCCCTTGTGCTCTTTTTGCTTCGCTGAACTTCGGGTCGATTTGGACCATTTGATCATTAATTAATTTTCCCACACTTTTCCTTGATCATTTTTAGCACGTTACCGTGACTTTTAATTTGGGAGCGCAAGACCAGTCAGTTTCTTGAAACCAACTTCTCATGCTTGATCTACTCGAGACGCTCGTCACCCATGACCTTCGCGTCCCACTCAGACACGCCATTTTGTTCTCCGTTTGCTTCACACAACTTTCCCGACACGTGACCCGATTTTATTTCACCCCACGGCGTCACATTCACTTTCCAACTTGATTTGTGGGTACCCTGTCGACCAAAACCTGTCAGCCCCAATTATGGACATGGTCCACATTGAGCCTACTACCCGCCTGCCACTTGTGTCTCATTTATTGGAATCCCCATGTGCTACTTATTTACCCATGATCATCAACACCTAATTTTAATTCAATTTTTGCACAATGTCCGGTTTTGACCCAATCCTGCTCCACCGAGTCCAGCCCAGCTCCATCTTACTCTCCATCATGACACCCTCACTTTCCTCATCCAAAAATAATATTAAATACCATGTTTAACTATTTCAATATTTATTGAAATTTCTGTTGATTTTAATCCTATAGGAATAACCTAATTTTCCTACATATAATTCTAGCCTTTGGATTCCCCAAACAAATCCTATCCATCCATTTTTACATGACAAATTCCCCCCCCTCTAGCATTGGCCGGCCCTAAGTTTTATGTGGAGAGAATCTTTTCTCTCTCTCTCTTTAATTTACTACTCTCTTTCTCTCTCTTCCCTCTCATTCTTTTTACTCCACACAAAATAACACCAACAACCACAACTCCACAGCCATCTCTCCTCCTTCAACAGCCCGACCACCCCCTCGTCGTGGCTCCGGCCACCCATAGTCGAGCACGTCGGCCGACCTCCACGCCACCACCCTCCTCATTCTGTCCTCCTCCTACCTCCATCATCATCCAAGCCACCATCATCCAACCCGATCACCATCATCAACATCAAATCCGCCGCCACCTTCACACCGACCGACCACCCACACCGTCGTGCCCCACCGGCATGGCCGCGCCACCGCCCACACCGTCACCGTGCCCGGCCAGGCCGGCCTGCGCTCAACAGCGTACGGCAGCGGCACAACAGCGTACAGCGGCGGCAGCACAGCGCACAGCCGCGCGCGCGTGCGGGCGTGGCCGCCGCCGCCGTCGGCCGCCGTGGCTCCGGCGACCCATTCCCGTGGGTGCGCCCCACTCCGTCGCATAGTCCTCTGACGGCCACCGTCCTCCGGGACGCGCCGTCGACGCGATTCGTGCGTTTTGCACGAAGTCCCGTCGTGACGCGCGCGGAATCAAGTTCATTTTGGCGTTCCTTCGCAGCAACTTCGCGCACATTTTTCTGGAAATTCGACTGTTGGATCGGCGATTTCTTTGCTCCGTCGCAATCCCGGTATATCCACCTTCAACCCTGACAATTCTCGTCCGTTAATTTTATCGTTTGATACATCAAAACCGGCCACCAAGTTGACCATTTAAATTGTATTAAATTTGGACAGTTTCGCGGGGCCAACTTCGTCAGCTTGTATCTCCTCCACCGCAGCTCCATTTGGCATGCTACCAGTTCCTGTGCGAAGCTGGTATAACCCTCTTGCTACCCCTCCAGTTTTGTTTCATTGTGAGCTTGGTTGATTGGTTGAATTCGACGCCAAAGTTGGCCGTCCGAATTCGTAATTTCCAACTAGTAAAATTCTATTTTTGAACACGGGACTGCAGATTTCATTTCTGACATCACCATTAGACTTGTGGCGTCGTTCTGGCCTGTTTTCATATAAAATTTGTTAGATTTGGAGAACGTGGGCCCTGACACGTTTTTCGGTGCAAAGTGGGTCCCATATTCTGGGTCAATGGGACTTTTTGACGCCGGCTCATCGGAATCCAATTCCGGAGATACTGTTGAGTTCGTATCGTCATTCTGGACTCGTTGACATATAATTTGCTAGGTTTTGGTGGACATTGGATCCGACACGCATTTCGGTGCAAGTCGGATACCAATATCCGGGTCAACGGGTCATTTTGAGATCGGCTCATCGGAATCCAATTCTGGAGATACCGTTGAGTTCGTATCATCATTCTGGACTCGTAGACATGTAGTTTGCTGAGTTTTGAGAACTTTGGTTCCGGCACGTATTTTCGTGCAAACCGGAATTCTAAGTTCTGGTCAACGGACCAAATTAAGATCGGGTCAACGGAATCCAATTCTGGAGATACCGTTGGGTTCGTATCGTCATTCTGGTTTCGTGGACATATAATTTGTTATATTTAATATACTTGTTTTCTTGCACATTTTTCGGTGCAAAACGGCTCCGACACGGACACCGTTTTGACCCGAAATTACCTTTTTGCCCTTGTGTCTAAATTGGACCGATGGGTAGGCTATCCTAGCTAATTTGACCATTCTGGACACGTTGGTAATGTTTATTTCATCGTCTGACAATGTTTCTTGATAGTTTCTCTGAGTTTAACCTTTCTATAAATAATTAATAATTAATTCTTATAATGTTCGTATTTCGGAATTAGTACAACGAAACTGAGCTCAGTCAATTCCAGTGATCTCACATCGCTGGAATTGACAAGATGAACACGTGGATCACTATAATAAGATTATCAACCTTACCATTGATATTCTTATCTCGATTTGTGTGTCGTAAGTTTCGACGTACGAATAACGAAGTACACTTTATATCTTTAATAATTAGACTAGAATTGACCCTATTTGACCAGAGTTGACCAGTTGACCCAAAGTCAACTGTAAGTCAACACTTGACCTAGTTTGACTAGATTATTGACCGGAGTTGACCTAGAGTTGTTTTGACTTAGAAGAACCTAGAATAAAATAGATTGTTTGTAGAGTTTCATTTATTACAACTTGAACACCTTGTAACCTGTGTTGCTTTAAATAGGACTCTGTGGCTTCAGTTGGACCCCTTTACCTATCAGCTGTTCAGGTTATCAGGCGAGTACATTCTCTGATCATTTCATATCATGTTAGAATTATTTTCCTGCTTTAGATTACTATACTTGATGCTGTCACGTTGGTAACACGGATTAGTACTATATGGATCCTTTCTTGAGATGTTATCCCCTCAGGGAGCATCGTATCCTACATGTTCTGTGCGTTTCACTTACATGGTGTATCACTATGCTTCACGATTCTTCGATCACTTGTGACATGTACTCTCATGATCACAGAGTCTTCCCAGAATCACCCATTTATGGGCATTCCCAGAATTACCCCATTGTGGGTATTCCCAGAATCACCCATTTATGGGCTATCCATGTATCACCCCTTGTGGGCCTTTACATGGAATCATAACATAACCTGGTTGGATCCTTGTGTATTGATTGGGGGTACGGGGGAGTAGAAGTAGACATATGAATAATATCCAAGTAGTGTAGTTCCCAGAATCACTCCATAGTATAGTTCCCAGAATCTCCTATGCCATTCACATGTTTATATTGTACTCTGACTCACTCGCCACTGTTAGCTCTCTACTTATAGTAGATATTTCTATTACAGTTCTTTTTCTCTGTTTACATACTGTATTTCCTTCAGATCCTTCTTACTTTACTGCATGATTATATTTTCTAACCTGTTATGATCTGTTGAGATGTACTGTGCTCGCTCCAGTCCTGACTGGACCTGTTGATAAATTTTACAGATAGCCTGGAGGTTGCCAGCTAGCCTAGAGGAGACAGTAGAGGTTGTATGGATAGCTAGGGTTTTGCTTATAGTTTATTTTCAGTCGTCTTGAGTTGTATTTATGGATTACTGTATTTGAGTTTTGAGATGTATTCTGAGTTTATATCTTAGACACTTAGACTCTTCTGATCTTCTGTTTTTCATTTGAGTTTTATATCTTATCGTACTTCTTCTTCCTTAGTTGTGATTGAGTTTACATTCTGTTATGTCACCCCCATTCGGGGAGTATAAATTGTTTAGTCTTATACTGTTAGATGCATTGAGACCTAGGACAGCGTTCTACCGCCGACACTGCGGCGTAGGCTGGACGTTATTACGTTCTCGTGCCCTAACTCTAGGGTGCGGGTCGTGACACGTTTTTAGTGGTAGCCCATGCAGGTCGAGTTTGTGTAGTGGTATTCGAACCAGAGTACCACTACAGCCTGCAGTAGGAATAGGATATATTATGAAGGTACTCAATCACAGTTAGGAACCCTTGAGAGATTCCTGGGACGACCCTTGAGAATCTTATTTTAACTTTGATTTGAAAACTCTTTTTCCTTGATTTGATTTATCTTTACTTTCTGTTGTTGAATTTGATTTTGATGGATTATTGTTGAAATTGAGTTTATATTTATTGATTTTGATGGAGGATTGTTAAATTTTGAATCTTGATGTTAGCTGTAGCATCCGAGTTTGTATTTATATGGTTTGAAGGATTTTTGTTCATTTTTGAATTTTGAAGTTCGTTGATAGATTTGATTTGATTTTTGAGTATTCATTGTTGACTTAATTTAATTTTTGGCAAGATGAAATTATATGGGCTAGGTCATCTAAGTTATGAAAATCTAGTCTTCTATAGTCACATTAGCCAGCATGGTGAGGACATATAGTCTGATTTTGGATATATTTCTCGGGTGTGGAAATTTAAGGTTTTCGCAGCCAAGCTAGCGGCACCGCAAAAATGTTAAATACCATGATTCTAGAGGTATGTGCATAAGTCAAGGACTCTGTGATTATCGTAGCCTTGCTTACTAGTATGACGAGGAGTTGGAGTACCATGATTTTGGATAGACGCATATGATTATCAGATTGTACCTTAAATGCTTTTGAACATGTTTTCTCTATTTTTGTTGCAGTCCTTCAAAAAAAAATATTAATTGGTTTGTTTTGTTTAGTTTCTAATTATTCAACTTAGGAGTAGGTTTAGTTGTTTTTATAAACCTTGTGTAACTTCTTGCTATGAGTTTTTCTTAATACCATGAATCGATGACTTTGCTAGACCTTATCTTAGATTTGATAATTTAGCTCTGGGTTTCAAAATGGTTCCTTCTTTTAGACAAATAAGCAAACAGATTTTATCGTTATTTCTTTCTTGATATTATTCCAGTATTAAATAATGATAATAAAACTGTCTTGATTTCGTCAATCACCTACTTTACAATTTTGGTAGGAATCTAAATGTTAGTCTTAACGTAGAATTAATTTTTTTGGGACATGAGAATATATGAGTATATATATATAGTGGACACTTGCCTGACACGTATGCATGCTACCCTTTGATTTCCACCTATCTGAATACCTATTAATATGTTGTTGATGTTAAATTTTCAAAACCCCAATATTTCTGATTCTCTGCTTTTCCTAGCTTAACTCGTAATTTAAATATAAAATTTTATGATAATAGTTTTATTTATATCACTGCACATGTATGTTATACATAGGGTTTCAATTCAAAAAAAAAAAATGGTTGAGTTTTGTGTTTGAATTTGTCCAATCTGAGACTGTGTACATATTAACCCCTAATACGGGATTTTAAATGTTAGTTCAAATTGTTGTTTTAAATGTAATATTTAGAGCTGTGTACATTGTTGTTGTAGGGATATAATGTTAGGTTTTATATTCTTACATGATAGGTTGTGATAAACATTGAGTTGGTTTTGATGTGCAAATTTCTCCAAAATCCTGAAAACTAGTTACATGTTAACACTTTTACATTGATTTCCATGTTTAGTTCAATTTCAGATTTAACATGTAATATTGAACTGTATGCGTAGATAAATGTATTGATAGTATGTTAGGGTTTCATTTATATAATGTTAGGATGTATTGGGAGCGTTGAGATCGGTTGTGATGTTTCAAAACCCTAAAATCTGAGACTGCATTATGTTAATATTTCACTTTTTTAAATGTTAGCTTATTTTCAGACTTTACATGTAAGTACTGAACTAAAACTGGATTTAACCTTTCAATACTAAGCTATAACCCTGTACAAGGACACACACACACTCTAACATAGTATACACTTCCATGTAACCTAACATTTTCTCTCTACGTTATGATCATGTACCTGTATAGATATATATATAGAGTTTATACATACATGTTATAATGTATATAGATACATAACTAAGTCTCTACATTTTTATATATATGGTTAGCCGTGCATGCTATGATTAAATAGGTTGTATATTGTAGATTGTTAACCCATATGCCATGAGTAGTGTAACAGGATAGCTATTGTTTGAAACCCAAGTCCTCATATACAATTTATGTATATTTCACATACACCCATACACACACAAACCACATAACATCACATAATGCTAGTTTTCCCCCTCTAACGCTCTCTATATATATTGTGATTGGATTTCAATGCAAGTGATTTTCAATTCCTTAATTTTTGAATTTGATTTTTCTGTACCCTTTATAGATAATTGGTAGTTGCCTTTATTTTGTTTTTATAAGTACCAGATTTCATATAGGATGGTAGACCGCCCTACAGTTTTGATGAATTATTATTTCTCTATTTTCTAGCTTAGCACCCTAGATTGCTTGTGTGTTTGATACCCTATGACCGTTTTGGCTAGCATGACTAGTATACCTATATGAGACTTAACTACCACTGTATGCCATGACCCTATATGTCGTCCTTTTGATCACATGATTTGTTTTAATCTGGGACCTTGATTGTGGGGGTTTGACCTAGAAGGATTATGTATTGACACAAAGTCACAGTCAACCAAATATTGACTACATTGACTAAATAATATCTGTATAAATTCAATACGACACACGACGTCTGCATTCAGTTCAGGACAGACAACAGCTCAGTTTCCGACTCTCAGTGTATTTTCGAGTCTGTACTTTTACATTTTATTGAGTCTAGAAGTATGTACTCTGAGTTATGTTGAGCTCTTGGAACTTAGTCTATAAGCCTACCCAAAATCCTAAGCTCCACCAAAACAAAAATTGCCCACAAGTCCCACTTAGGACCACTCTGTGCTCTGGAGACAGAGTTCGGGCCGAACTCTGCCTCCATACAGAGTTCGGGCCGAACTCTGTCCCCTAGAAATCAGGAACCCTAATTTTAGGGTTAGCTGGTTGCTAGCTGTCCAACGGCCAAATTTTTGAATTTTCCTACCCGAATTCTGGCCGAATTCTGCCTCTAAAAATACTATAAATAGGGCATGAATTCTCTCATTTCAATTCACTCAATCTTCTCTTCTCTTCTCTCCTACAAGCTCAATAAGCCATACCCTTCCTATCTACTAGCCACAAGCCTCCTAAGTCTCGAGTGCTCAGCATCTCTCAGTTAGGATTCTTGTGCAAGAGTGAAGAAGTCGCTTGGACAATTCCAAGCAAATCGCCACTGCGATCCTCTGTTAGAAGTTGACGTGCTCTTCTGAAGAAAAGGCACGGGTTGTAAGCTACTATTTCACAAATAGTGGATTTAATCCTGAGCTAGAGTTCTCAGGCCTGGACTAGTCCTCCACGAGGGAAACCAGGTTAAAATTGTTGTGTTTGCGTATGCTCTTCTGCTCTTCATTTATTTTCCGTACTTTACTCTGATTTTTTATTGTTGGTGAAAGAGTTATTTTTAATTGGCTATTTTTCTATATAAACTCTATTCACCCCCCTCTAGAGTTGCCAAACTGTTCTTCAATTGGTATCAGAGCTCTGTTCTCTTTACAAGGACTAACATCCTAAGAGCTGATCCATGGCAACCACACAATCCTTGATTTCCAATCATGGTGAAGGTCAGTCCACTCATAGGCCTCCCCTATTTGATGGGATTAACTACACATATTGGAAAACAAGGATGAGCTTCTATCTTAAGTCTCTAGACTTTGACCTGTGGACTGTCGTCACTGACGGTTACAAAAAGCCCGCCAGGATAGTTGTCGATGGTGACCTCATTGAGAAACCACATGACAAATATTCTGTCGAGGAGAAGAAACAGGCAAGTCTAGATGCTAGGGCTATTAATGCTTTATTCTGTGCTATAGACAGGAATGAGTTCAACAGGGTCTCTACATGCACCACTGCTCATGAAGTATGGAGACTTCTAGAAGTGACGCATGAAGGAACCACACAGGTCAAGGAATCTAAAATAAGCCGTCTCACTCAAGAATACGAAGCCTTCAAGATGAAGCCAAGTGAGACGATCACTCAAATGATCACAAGATTCCTCGACATCATCAATCCTCTATCTTCGCTTGGAAAGCAGTACTCAAACCACGAGAAGATTCGTAAGCTGCTCAGAGGGCTACCAAAGATTTGGAACCCTAAGGTGACAGCCATCATAGAAGGAAACGATCTCACAACAATGTCAATGGAGACCTTGATGGGTAAGCTTATAACTCACGAGCTTGACATCAAGGACTTCGAAGAGCCTGCTCCGAAGACCAGGGAGATCGCACTCAAAGCTCATCAACGAAGAGCTAATCATGATGAGACCGAAGAAGACAATTCGGATGATGAAGACCAAGCTCTCATGGTTCGCAACTTCAGGAAATTCCTTCGCTTCAATCGAAGGAAGAAGGAATCTCAAGAAGACGATGAAGAAGAACCAACTTGTTATGGTTGCAAGAAAACTGGACATGTTCGAAAAGACTACCCATTCCTGAAGAAGAGCAACCGCTATGAGAAGCCATACAAAAAGAACTCATCAAAGAAATATGCCAACACAGGTATCTGGCATAAAAGTGAAGCGAGTGACTCTGAGGAAGAAAAGGACTCTCCTCAAGATACAGCAAATGTGTGCCTGATGGCAACCTCCAACAAGGTATCTAACGAAACTCTGGATGACTTCTCTTTTGATGAACTTGGCGATGCTTTCACTGATTTACTCGATGATCATAAAAAGGTCATCGGTAAATATAAACATGCCAAGGACAAAATCAAAAGTCTAGAAGATGAGATACAAAGAATTTCTTTACTTCTTGATAATGTTAGAAACACATCACCCACAAATGACACTGATGAAGCATCCAAGCTTAAATTAAGCTTACATGATGCTGAAGCACGTATTGAGCAACAAACTCAAGAAATCACTACTCTCAACACGTTGCTTGCTGAAGAAAAGAATAGACACAAGATTTCCATGACTAAGATTTATGGCTTAAATATTAAGGTTGATGAACTGCAAGCTGTTTCTAAAAGATTAGAAACCAAATTGGGTAAACAGGTTGTTCAACCTCAAACCCAATCACATGGGCACAATACCACTCATGCTAGTCAACCACGTCATTCTCATGCAGCACATAACCATGCTTTTATATACACAAACTTTCACAAACCACGTGCACGTAAGAACAATTCTCACTCAGTACACACTCATCATGCACAAAGACACAATCAACATCACTCCACACATAAAATTCATCATGCCATGCCATATAGACAAAATTATCATGCAATGCCATATAGACAAGGTCCTCATAAACCATATAGACAAAATCATCATGCCATGCCATCTAGACAATATCAGCATGTCACACATCATAGACAATACCATCATTCTATGCCTCATAGACACCATCAACATGCCACTTATTCCATGCATAATCATCTTCACCATGCCAACTCTTCACATCATGTCCATCCTCATCCTGTTGCTTATAAATATTATTCTCATGCTCCTAGTATAAATAAGAATGCTATCTGTACTTATTGTGGATTACATGGACACATCTCACCACAGTGCAGAGTTAGAAGACTTGTAGATAAAAGGATATATGCTTGGTTCCCAAAGACTAACTTTTCAGGACCCTCAAGAACTCGGGTACCAAAGGTCACATCTACTCTTGATGTAGGTGGACCTTCTCTCCTCAACTGAAAGTAAGTAGATTCTCGATAGTGGATGCTCGCGACATATGACGGGAGACGCAAATCTTTTTGCATCACTATCGATGAAGAGAGAATGATACGTATCCTTCGGTAACAATCTCAAAGGGCACATTATAGGTAATGGTATCATTGGTCATCCTCCTTCTCCTGTAATAAAGGATGTCTGCCTAGTGACCGAGTTAAAGCATAACCTGCTCAGCATTAGTCATCTTGCTGATCATGGATATGATATTAACTTTGGACAAAACAGTTGCTACATCTATGATAGGTCAACAGGAGATATTACTTTTGAAGGAAAAAGAGAGGACAACATCTACATTTTCTATCTTTCTATAAATACTAACAATGCAGGTAGATGTCTATATGCCCACAAAGACGAACGACTACTTTGGCACCAGCGTCTTGGTTATGCCAACATGGATGCTATATCCAGGCTTTCCACCAAGAAGCTAGTGAGAGGATTGCCTGAAATCACGTTCAAAAAGGATACGGTATGTGCCGAATGTGAACTAAACAAGGCAACTAAATCCTCATTTCATTCTATCAACTCTGTAAGTACTACTAGACCCTTGCAACTACTTCATATGGATTTATTTGGTCCTAGTAGAATAGCTAGCCTTGGAGGCAAACTTTATGCATTTGTTATTGTTGATGATTTTTCGAGATTTACATGAGTTTTCTTTCTCGCTAATAAGAGCGATGCTATTTCTGCTTTCAAAATTTTTGTAAAGAAAGTTCAAAACGAAAAAGGCTACATGATTACTCGAATCCGAAGTGATCATGGAGGCGAATTCGTAAATTATGATTTTGAAAGTTTTTGTAATGCAAATGGTTTTGATCATGAATTTTCTTGTCCTAGAACTCCTCAACAAAATGGTGTTGTGGAGCGGAAGAATAGGACTCTTGGCGATATGGCTAGAGTCATGTTGAATAAATTTTCTCTTCCGAAATATTTTTGGGCAGAGGCTGTAAGTACAGCATGCCACATTTTGAATAGGGTGCTTATTCGTCCCATTACGAAGAAAACACCCTATGAGCTTTGGTTTGGGAGAACCCCCAATGTTTCTTATTTTAAAGTTTTTGGCTGTAGATGTTTTATCCTTAACACCAAAGACAACTTAGGCAAATTTGATGCCAAAGCTGACGATGGTATCTTTCTTGGTTATGCCGCCAAGAGTAAGGGATATAGAGTTTTCAATAAACGCTCACTTATTGTGGAAGAGTCAACAAATGTGACTTTTGATGAAGATAACAGTGCAGCAAGTACTCTTGATGATGACGTTGAGCCATCAACTTCTACTCCAATGAATACTTCAACCGAAACTAATTCTCTGGAGGGTTTGCCTAAGAAATTCTCTTTCAAACCTTCTCATCCAGAAAATTTAGTTATAGGAGAAGTTTCACGTGGAGTAACTACTAGATCATCACTAAGAGACTCCGTTGCTAGCACTGCCTTCATTTCATAAGTAGAGCCTAAAAACATTTCTGAAGCTTTTAATGATGAATTTTGGATTTCTGCTATGCAAGAAGAACTCAACCAATTTGAGAGGAGCCAAGTATGGGAACTAGTTCCTAGACCGGCTAATCACTCAATAATTGGTACCAAATGGGTGTTTAGAAATAAAGTAAATGAAGATGGTTCAGTCACACGTAACAAAGCTCGTCTAGTAGCTCAAGGATACAACCAAGAGGAAGGTATCGACTACGATGAGACGTATGCTCCTGTTGCTAGACTAGAATCCATTCGGATGCTTTGTGCTTTTGCTAATTTTCAAAACTTTAAATTATTTCAAATGGATGTGAAAAGTGCTTTCCTGAATGGTTGTATTAAGGAGGAAGTTTTTGTGAAACAACCCCCTGGCTTTGAAAATCACAAATTTCTCGACCACGTGTTCAAGCTGAAGAAAGCGCTTTATGGCCTTAAACAAGCCCCCAGAGCTTGGTATGAAAGGCTAAGCAGTTTCTTGCTTGAGAAAGGTTTTTCAAAAGGGAAAATTGACACTACACTGTTTATAAAATCTTTCAAAGACACTATTTTATTAATTCAGATTTATGTTGATGATATTATTTTTGGGTCTACTGATGAAACTCTTTGTCAAGAATTTGCCAAGTGTATGCAGACGGAATTTGAGATGAGCATGATGGGAGAGCTCAACTACTTTCTTGGTCTGCAAGTAAAACAACTGGCTAATGGAACTTTCATCTGTCAATCGAAGTATACCAAGGACATGCTGAAGAAGTTCGATCTTGATAACATCAAACCAATCAGCACTCCAATGGCTACTTCAACCAAACTCGAACCAGATGAGAGCGGCAAACCCGTTGATCAACGTAAGTATCGAGGCAGCTTACTTTATTTAACTGATAGTCGCCCCGATATCATGTTTAGTGTTTGCCTATGTGCTAGATATCAAGCAAATCCTAAGGAATCTCACATGACCGCAGTTAAGCGTATCTTTCGATACCTTAAGGGTACGGTTACAGTGGGCCTATGGTATCCCAAGTCAACATCATTTGACCTCATCGGTTACTCTGATGCTGACTTTGCTGGATGCAAGGTCGACCGTAAAAGTACGAGCGGCACGTGTCATTTATTAGGAAAGGCTTTAGTCTCATGGTTTAGCAAGAAGCAGAACTCTGTTGCACTATCCACAACAGAAGCTGAATACATAGCAGCTGGGCGTTGTTGTGCACAAATTCTGTGGATGAAGCAAACCCTTGAAGACTATAAGTTATCTTTTATGCATATTCCTATATTCTGTGACAATACTAGTGCAATCAATTTGACTAAGAACCCTGTCTGCCACTCACGCACTAAACACATTGAGATCAGACACCACTTTTTGCGTGATCATCAACAAAATGGCACGATTAACTTAGAATTTATTGACACTGATCATCAGCTGGCAGATTTCTTTACTAAGCCACTATCCGAAGAGCGCTTCAATTTTCTTTGTCGTGAACTTGGAATTTTAGATGAAGCAGTTATAAATTGAAACTCACCTGCGTAAATATCGAGTATATTGTGATTCCTTTTCGAAGAATTTGGTATGGGTACAAGCCGAAAGGGTCCTTCTGACAACAAGGCGTAAAAGCCTAAGCGACACGGTGCACTAGTCCTCAGGACTACCGCTAGCTGGGATCCGGCCCCTGCAGCTAACCCATGGCAAATTTGGACTATTGAACCACAGTATATGTCCTTATTTATTATATGGCTCGTTTTCGATTTAATGTTGCCTAATTGAGATTTTCTAAAGTTTATTCTGTTTTCTGAGTACCTCTCTATCTATTTTTTTTACACTCTTTGTTGTCCTCAACTATCTTTTGTTTAACTCTTAAACTTTTTCTTCATGTTCTTTGCCTGTTTTCAGTTCTGGACCATTGATCCAGAACTCGGGCCGAACTCTGCCCCTATCAGAGTTCGGGCCGAGTTCGGTTCTTAGGTTCCAGGGTCGGGATCTGGCTCTGCCGTTGGATCAATTCTAATCCAATGGTCAATATTTCACCCGACCAAAAACAAAGCCCTACTTTTGTCGGGATTCCATCTCTCTCCTTCACTATTACCACCTTTCTCACCTATACAAAATCTTTCCTTGAAACCCTAACCCTAGTTTTTGATCTAGAGTGCTCCAGTGCTTCTCAAAATCAAGAAAAAGGGGTTTCTCTCCATTCTCTTCCATTGTTTATTACTTGTTTGAGGTATCATTCCTATTTTCTAGTTAAAATCTTTTAATGGCTCCTTGCTTGTTCAATCGTGGGAAGAGAATTCGAGTTGAGAGTATTTCCTCTTCGGATTCTCCTCCATCAATTGAACAAATTATTGAACAACTTCAACCATCCCATCCTTTGTTCAATCCACCACGTCCTCATAATCCTTCCACCTATGACAACAGACTTTTTGTCTCACAAGATGCATCAAACAACTGGTTTAGTGACTTTCGGAATCGTCAGGTATTCACAGGACATCCTATTAATTTCTCCATATTCTCTCAGTATGATTCTTTATTCCATGATCTCTATCTTGATGAACTAGTTACCACAACTTCTGCTATCTATCGTCATGCTGTTCAAATGTTCTACTGCAACTTAACCTTTGATGACCTTCATATTTATTCACGAGTTGCAGGTATCAATATATCTCTTGATGACTTTGACTTAGCCGAATATCTTGATCTTCTAGAGCCCAATTCTTGGGAAAAGCTAGTTGACGCTCGCTCGTTCCGTTTTCCCGACGGAATTTCCCTTGAGAGCTTCAAGGACGATTTGTGTACTCCATACACACGTCCTCGCAAGCTCACGGCTAAATATCTCAACCCATATTTTTCTGACCTTCATTGGATTATTTCTAACACCATTCTACCCAAAACAGGTTCCCATGATGACATCACTTATCTTGAAATATCTGCTCTTTATCATCTTCATTTTGGAATTCCTTTCAATCTTCCACGTACCATGATGGACTGGATGATTCACTGTAGGAGGAAACCACGAGCTTTGGTTTATCCTCTGTATCTTCCTTTGATCTTTCGTGCTTTTCAAATACCACTTGATGCTTGTTCGTTCATGCCTGCACCTACCTTTCTATCCAAGGCACGACTCCTTCAGCCTGTCGCTGCTTCTGAGTCATCTGAGCATTCTGCTGATGAGGCGCCTGATGCCCCTCCACTCGGACAGGATGCACCTCATCCTCCTGCCAACCTGGATTCTCTTCAGACTTTGCTTCGCGATCGTTTTGCCCTTGAGGATGATCGCTGGACGCAGCAGGATTACCGTACTACCTTGCAGATCAGTGCCCTTGGGAACTCTCTGCATGATATGCGGTATTCGCTTGCTCGTCATCCTGATCTGCATGTGCCTATTGAGCGGGATCCAGATCGTGCGGGTCATCGTATAGACGATCCGTGGGTCATGAGGTATATGGATCCTGATGATGCTTTTGTGGAACCTCGTCGCTCATTCCATGGTCCTTCAGATGTTCCAGGACCTTCTCGTGCTCCATGATGGAGATTGGCTTGATATGCTGCTGACACTGCTGATGGTCTTAGTTACCTTTTTGATTTTAGTTATTTCAGTTTGTTATGGATTTATGTACTGGATTTATATCTTCAAACCCTGATGATGTGCTGGTTGGTGGATAACATTTTATGCTATTTTTCGTAGTTCTACTTTATGTCAGTGACTTGTTTTATTAGTATTATATTGTTTCTTCTCTGCTTGGTGTGGTTGGATTACTTTTCATTGTCTATACTGCTATTTCCATGCTTTTCCTTATGCAGTGATCCTTTATATTGCTAACTGCCAAAAGGGGGAGAAATATATATATTTTAAATGTATATCTGTCTGTGCTTGTGTTTGCTTTTGGAAAAATATTTTTATCAGGCCACAGGTTCTATGCATTATTTACGGGGGAGAGCTATTGATTCTAGCTCGGCACCGTTCACTGATTACGGGGGAGCTATCTTATTCTAGCTCGGCATTGTTTATGGGGGAGCTGTGTTTTAACCAACTGTGTCCAGGTATGAATATTGAAATATACATTTATTATTTTGTCAATTATCAATATGGGGGAGATTGTTGACACAAAGTCACAGTCAACCAAATATTGACTACATTGACTAAATAATATATGTATAAATTCAATACGACACACGACGTCTGCATTCAGTTCAGGACAGACAACAGCTCAGTTTCCGACTCTCAGTGTATTTTCGAGTCTGTACTTTTACATTTTATTGAGTCTAGAAGTATGTACTCTGAGTTATGCTGAGCTCTTGGAACTTAGTCTATAAGCCTACCCAAAATCCCAAGCTCCACCAAAACAAAAATTGCCCACAAGTCCCACTTAGGACCACTCTGTGCTCTGGAGACAGAGTTCGGGCCGAACTCTGCCTCCACACAGAGTTCGAGCCGAACTCTGTCCCCTAGAAATCAGGAACCCTAATTTTAGGGTTAGCTGGTTGCTAGCTGTCCAACGGCCAAATTTTTGAATTTTCCTACCCGAATTCTGGCCGAATTCTGCCTCTAAAAACACTATAAATAGGGCATGAATTCTCTCATTTCAATTCACTCAATCTTCTCTTCTCTTCTCTCCTACAAGCTCAATAAGCCATACCCTTCCTATCTACTAGCCACAAGCCTCCTAAGTCTCGAGTGCTCAGCATCTCTCAGTTAGGATTCTTGTGCAAGAGTGAAGAAGTCGCTTGGACAATTCCAAGCAAATCGCCACTGCGATCCTCTGTTAGAAGTTGACGTGCTCTTCTGAAGAAAAGGCACGGGTTGTAAGCTACTATTTCACAAATAGTGGATTTAATCCTGAGCTAGAGTTCTCAGGCCTGGACTAGTCCTCCACGAGGGAAACCAGGTTAAAATTGTTGTGTTTGCGTATGCTCTTCTGCTCTTCATTTATTTTCCGCACTTTACTCTGATTTTTTATTGTTGGTGAAAGAGTTATTTTTAATTGGCTATTTTTCTATATAAACTCTATTCACCCCCCTCTAGAGTTGCCAAACTGTTCTTCATTATGAACATTTTAATTTCGAGGACGAAATTTTTATAAGGTGGGTAGGATGTGAGCACCCTGAATTTCGGGTTGATTTTTTTTTTTTAAATTTTCTGATTGTTTTGGTTTCGATAAATAATTTATTATGTTATTTTTCCTTAAGTGTGCCTTTCCCGTGCCATTGATATTTGGAGTGTCAGGGATGTTCAACTCTGGAAATCTTCTTCACGAGTTTTGGAGTGGACAGGATTACCTTCGTGATGGTATATAGTGTCCCAGTCAGACTTGTTCCCTTGTGCTATTTTTGCTTCGCTGAACTTCGGGTCGATTTGGACCATTTGATCATTAATTAATTTTTCCACTCTTTTCCTTGATCATTTTTAGCACGTTACCGTGACTTTCAATTTGGGAGCGCAAGACCAGTCAGTTTCTTGAAACCAACTTCTCATGCTTGATCTACTCGAGACGCTCGTCACCCATGACCTTCGCGTCCCACTCAGACACGTCATTTTGTGCTCTGTTTGCTTCACACAACTTTCCCGACACGTGACCCGATTTTATTTCACCCCACGGCGTCACATTCACTTTCCAACTTGATTTTTGGGTACCCTGTCGACCAAAACCAGTCAGCCCCAATTATGGACATGGCCCACATTGAGCCTACTACCCGCCTGCCACTTGTGTCCCATTTATTGGAATCCCCATGTGCTACTTATTTACCCATGATCATCAACACCTAATTTTAATTCAATTTTTGCACAATGTCCGAGTCCAGCCCAGCTCCATGTTACTCTCCATCATGACACCCTCACTTTCCTCGTCCAAAAATAATATTATATATCATGTTTACCGATTTCAATATTTATTGGAATTTTTGTTGATTTTAATCCTATAGGAATAACCTAATTTTTCTACATATAATTCTAGCCTTTGGATTCCCCAAACAAATCCTATCCATCCATTTTTACATGACAAATTTCCCCCCCCCCCCTCTAGCATTGGCCGGCCCTAAGTTTTATGTGGAGAGAATCTTTTCTCTCTCTCTCTTTAATTTACTACTCTATTTCTCTCTCTTTCCTCTCATTCTTTTTACTCCACACAAAATAACACCAACAACCACAACTCCACAGCCATCTCTCCTCCTTCAACAGCCCGACCACCCCCTCGTCGTGGCTCCGGCCACCCATGGCCGAGCACGTCGGCCGACCTCCACGCCACCACCCTCCTCATTCTCTCCTCCTCCTACATCCATCATCATCCAAGCCACCATCATCCAACCCGATCACAATCATCAACATCAAATCCGCCGCCACCTTCACACCGGCCGACCACCCACACCGCCGTGCCCCACCGCCATGGCCGTGCCACCGCCCACGCCATCGTCGTGCCCGGCCAGGTCGGCCCGCGCTCAATAGCACACGGCAGCGGCGCAACAGCGCACAACGGCGGCAGCACAGCGCACAGCCGCGCGTACGTACGGGCGTGGCCGCTGCCGCCGTCGGCCGCCGTGGCTCCGGTGACCCCCCCGGTGGGTTCGCCCCACTCCGTCGCACAGTCCCCTGACAGCCACCGTCCTCCGGGACGCGCCGTCGAGGCGATTCGTGCGTTTTGCACGAAGTCCCGTCGTGACGCGCGCGGAATCAAGTTCATTTTGGCGTTCCGTCGCAGCAATGTCGCGCACGTTTTCTCAGAAATCCGACCGTTGGATCGGCGATTTCTTTGCTCCGTCACAATCTCGGTATATCCACTTTCATCCCAGTCAATTCTCGTCCGTTAATTTTATCGTTTGATACATCAAAACCGGCCACCAAGTTGACCGTTTAAATTGTATTAAATTTGGACAGTTTCGTGGGGCCAACTTCGTCAGCTTGTATCTCCTCCACCGCAGCTCTGTTTGGCGTGCTACCAGTTCCTGTGCGAAGATGGTATAACCCTCTTGCTACCCCTCCAGTTTCGTTTTATTGTGAGCTTGTTTGATTGGTTGAATTCGATGCCAAAGTTGGCCGTCCGAATTCGTAATTTCCAACTTGTAAAATTCCATTTTTGAACACGGGACTCCAGATTTTATTTCTGACACCACCATTAGACTTGTGGCGTCGTTCTGGCATGTTTTCATATAAAATTTGTTAGATTTGGAGAACGTGGGCCCTGGCACATTTTTCGGTGCAAAGTGGGTCCCACATTCTGGATCAGTGGGACTTTTTGACGCCGGCTCATCGGAATCCAATTCTGTTTATACAGTTGAGTTCGTATCATCATTCTGGACTCATTGACATATAATTTGCTAGGTTTTGGTGGACATTGGATCCGACACGCATTTTGGTGCAAGTCGGATACCAATATCCGGGTCAACGGGTCATTTTGAGATCGGCTCATCGAAATCCAATTCCGGAGATACCGTTGAGTTCGTATCATCATTCTGGACTCGTTAACATATAGTTTGCTGAGTTTTGAGAACTTTGGCTCCGGCAGGCATTTCCGTGCAAACCGGAATTCCAAGTTCTGGTCAACGGACCAAATTGAGATCGGGTCAACGAAATCCAATTCTGGAGATACCGTTGGGTTCGTATCGTCATTCTGGTTTCGTGGACATATAATTTGATATATTTTATGGACTTGTTTTCTTGCACATTTTTTGGTGCAAAACGGCTCCGACACGGACACCATTTTGACCCGAAATTACCTTTTTGCCCTTGTGTCTAAATTGGACCGATGGGTAGGCTATCCTAGCTAATTTGACCATTCTGGACACGTTGGCGATGTTTATTTCATCGCCCGACAATGTTTGTTGATAGTTTCTCTGAGTTTAACCTTTCTATAAATAATTAATAATTAATTCTTATAATGTTCGTATTTCGGGATTAGTACAACGAAACTGAGCTCAGTCAATTCCAGTGATCTCACATCGCTAAAATTGACAAGATGAACACGTGGATCACTATAATAAGATTATCAACCTTACCATTGATATTCTTATCTCGATTTGCGTGTCGTAAGTTTTGACGTACGAATAACGAAGTACACTTTATATCTTTAATAATTAGACTAGAATTGACCCTATTTGACCAGAGTTGACCAGTTGACCCAAAGTCAACTGTAAGTCAACACTTGACCTAGTTTGACTAGATTTTTGACCGGAGTTGACCTAGAGTTGTTTTGACTTAGAAGAACCTAGAATAAAATAGATTGTTTGTAGAGTTTCATTTATTACAACTTGAACACCTTGTAACCTGTGTTGCTTTAAATAGGACTCTGTGGCTTCAGTTGGACCCCTTTACCTATCAGCTGTTCAGGTTATCAGGCGAGTACATTCTCTGATTATTTCATTTCCTGTTAGAATTATTTTTCTGCTTTAGATTACTATACTTGATGTTGTCACGTTGGTAACACGGATTAGTACTATATGGATCCTTTCTTGAGATGTTATCCCCTCAGGGAGCATCGTATACTACATGTTCTGTGCGTTTCACTTACATGGTGTATCACTATGCTTCACGATTCTTCGATCACTTGTGACATGTACTCTCATGATCACAGAGTCTTCCCAGAATCACCCATTTATGGGCATTTCCAGAATCACCCCATTGTGGGCATTCCCAGAATCACCCATTTATGGGCTATCCATGTATCACCCCTTGTGGGCCTTTACATGGAATCATAACATAACCTGGTTGGATCCTTGTGTATTGATTGGGGGTACGGGGGAGTAGAAGTAGACATGTGAATAATATCCAAGTAGTGTAGTTCCCAGAATCACTCTATAGTATAGTTCCCAGAATCTCCTATGACATTCACATGTTTATATTGTACTCTGACTCACTAGCCACTGTTAGCTCTCTACTTATAGTAGATATTTCTATTACAGTTCTCTTTCTCTGTTTACATACTGTATTTCCTTCAGATCCTGTATCTTACTTTACTGCATGATTATATTTTCTAACCTGCTATGATCTGTTGAGATGTACTGTGCTCGCTCCAGTCCTGACTAGACCTGTTGATAAATTTTACAGATAGCCTGGAGGTTGCCAGCTAGCCTAGAGGAGACAGTAGAGGTTGTATGGATAGCTAGGATTTTGCTTATAGTTTATTTTCAGTCGTCTTGAGTTGTATTTATGGATTACTGTATTTGAGTTTTGAGATGTATTCTGAGTTTGTATCTTAGACACTTAGACTCTTCAGATCTTCTGTTTTTCGTTTGAGTTTTATATCTTATCGTACTTCTTCTTCCTTAGTTGTGATTGAGTTTACATTCTGCTATGTCACCCCCATTTGGGGAGTATAAACTGTTTAGTCTTATACTGTTAGATGCATTGAGACCTAGGACAACGTTCTTCTGCCGACACTGCGGCGTAGGCTGGGCGTTGTTACGTTCTCGTGCCCTAACTCTAGGGTGCGGGTCATGACACGATAGTTGTAACAGATACTCCTGGTATTGCTGTTTCAGAGCCATTGGTCGTGGGATTCACTATTCCTTTGTCTTCGGCAACATTGGCGGTATTTGCTGCAGCTGGTTTAACATCTCCTTCAATGAGTGAGCCAACCCCAGTTACTCCAGTGTCTTCTACACCTCAATCTATTGTAGCTCATGTTCCAAACGAAGAACCTTCTCAAGATGAAAGGATGATAAACGCATTACTAGATTATGATCTTGGTATTGATCCAATCGAGGAAGACCCGATTGATGCAGCTTCTGATCCCGGCATGAATGAAACTCTCGTTCAAGTATCAGCCTAGGATTCAATGACCAGGGACGCTCAAGTAGAAGGTGGTGATCATCAGAATGATAGTGATCGAAGCCCCAATGATGCTAATCAGATTTTTGAAGAACTGTCAAGCGATGAAGACTCTTATACTGAAGTTAAGGGCGATGAAGGCTCAAGTGGTGATGAAGATGAAGATGAAGACATTGATACCGAAGGTGGTAAGACCCCTAATGATGACAGAAAAGGGGATATTGATGTCGATGGTGATGAGAACCCCCAAATTAATATTGAGGGGATTCAGCCTCCAATTGAACATGATATTGAGGCAGAGGGGGCGGAGGTAGCTGCATCCCCAGGTGACCAAGCCAACTTAGAGGCCGAAAGTGGCTATTTTATTTCAGGTAGCTTGGAGTCTGGAAGCAGCCAGGTGTGTAGAAGCATGGAAAAGAATAAAGAAAAGATCCATGCGGCCAGGGAGCCCCATGCGGCTCAGAAAACTCATGCGGCTCAGGGATCCATGCGGCTCAAGTGTCTATGCGGCTCAATAAGTTTCATGCGGCCCAGAGAGAAGCCACGTGGCTTGCAAACAGCTCTTTCCTTTGTCATGTACTGCATTAAATGCCTTGACGGCTGACAGCTCTGACAAGGCGACAGTCCTGACACAAAGATGCAATTATGACTCTGTCATAATGGCAGACTCCTAGGGAAACGAAGGAAATCTCTGACACAATCCTCCGAGATCCAGAAAATGCCACGCGGCCTTGACACGTGGATAGTCGTATGCGGCTCGAGCGGAGACTCCCTATGCGGCTCAGGTCGAAGCTGTCCTATGCGGCTCGGGCCGAAGATGTCTTATGCGGCTCAAGCAGAGGCTCCCCCATGCGGTTCACGAAGACTGTCTCCATGCGGCTCACGAAAAAGCTACCCATTATGCGGCCACCTACGATCATACGGCCCAAATCATTATTATGCGGTTCCAATGATCAGGGGCCACTCCCCAATCAGCCTTGACACGTGGCCAGCCTTATGTGGCTCAATCCTCATGCAGCTCAGATTTTCTCAGTGGCTCGCGGTTGAGCCACGTGGCAGGACACGTGTCATAAAGCCAATCAATCTCAATAACCCAAATTTACTGCAATCAAAGATTGGGTCAAATCCCAATAATCTGGGACACGTGGCGGAAGAATGAATTAAATTTATTCATTCAGATTTGCAGACATCGACAAATCATCATGATGGAGATTTATTGCAATCAGCATTAATTACTGATAGGATTTGGCGCAATCTACATTAATGGCCCAGATTCATCACACTCGAGACTAATGGCCCAGATTAATCAATCAACAGGTCGTCGCCGCTTTAAGAAGGGACAATCATTGCAAACCCTAATGAGGACCCTATTCCTATAAATAGCAAGGTGCATTCCCTTGCGAGAGAGATACGCATGGAAAGAGATGCAGACAGAGAGAGACACAGAGAGAGACATACAGAGAAAGAAAAGAGAGCATTTCCTCAACGCCAAGCAGTTCTTCCCCGGAGTCAAGGCTGCATCCGATCGTCCAAGGAGTAAGGCAGAGCTGCCGTCGCTTTCCCGAGCCTCTATCGTCACCCCCCAGAATCTAAAATAAACAATTGTACTTAGATTGCTGTACCTAGGTTTTCGTCCCTAGGCTTTCTTTGTACAAGCGAGTTTGTATTGTAAAGTAAAAGTCCAGTCCTCCGATAATTGTTCTGCTCTTTTATATTTCATGGCAAACACGATGGCGACTCTGCTGGGGACAAACTTCTCCACGGCTGAGGAGTTGGTGACGCAATCGGATGCAGCCAAACTTGGCTCCACGCAACAGAAGATGGTCGTCCGCTTCGACCAACAGGCGTTTGAAGAAATGCTCTCTGAAGGAAGTGCCGGCCCAGTCCAGAAGCGAACCCGCATAAAGAAAGCTCGCTGCGAGTGGAGGCCAAAATCATTTGCTCCTCCCCAAGCTCTGGACAGAGTACTCTCTGCTACCCAAGACGGCAAAGGCGACTCTCATACGGCTCCACTTCGAGCCGTAGAGGACTCTGTTGTCCCCAAGTTCGACAGAGGAAAACACTACGATGCTGGACTTGCAGGGACAAAGAGTGGTTCTATGTGCCCCAAGAAGAAGTCGAGCACTCATGTGGCTAAGTCTGCCAACATCATGCAGGATGCTCATGCGGTTGAATCTGCCAGCCGCATGAAGGAGGTCTATGCGGCCAGATCATCCAGCCGTATGAAAAAAAACTCATGCGGCCGAGACTCCCAGCCGCATGAAGAAAACCTATACGGCTACGTCTGCCAGCCGCATGAAGGTTATTGATGACAGCCGCATGACGCCTACTCCACGTGGCTCTGTCTTTGACCGCCTCTCCTATGGTCCTGATCTCCTGTGCTCTCAAGAAGACATGTCTGACTCTCTCCAGCATCACTTAAACTCTTCCTACTATGTGTCCTTACACACTAGAGCGAAGAAGTCTAGGGCAGCGCGAGCTTGGCAAGCTCGATCCGCTGATCTGATCTCTGACCATCTGAGCGTCCCACATACTGTTATGCGGGCCTCTGATGGGAAGTTGCACAGAACCACTCGAGTCCAGCCCCCGGCGGCAAACGGACAAAGAGGTTCGCAAAAGTCTCCCAAAATCTAGGGAGCGAACATGGTCGATCCAGACCCATCTGACTTGCGTGAGGCCATCCTCCACAAACGTAAGGAAAGAGAAGGCGCATCAGGGTACAAGGAATCCTCACACGGACGTCACTGCACCCAAGTCATCGTCAACTGCTGTTGCAACAACGCGACGATACGAGAAGACCGGCAGTCCATCTTTCAAAGACTGCAACAGCCGTCTTCGGAAGACGAGGCACTTCCCGTCGTCTCCTGCAACTCTGCTCAGAAAATCCCCACCGATGGGAGAGGGAAGAAGACGAATGTTCCCAGCCCGAAGATTTTAACCACTATGACTAAGAGACTGTCGTCTAAGCGGGTGCCCACCACCGGAGTTTTCCAAGGCACCCGTTCTAAGACAAAATCTGCTACAGTGGGAGATTCATCGTCCACACCACTGGGGGTTGCTGGGACTGGGGGTAGCACTCCTCCGAACCTCCACGACAATCCGATGTTCCAAGAAGATGAGCCGGGGGAAACAACTCTCCCATCAGATGCAGCAAATCCCGACGTCTTCGAGGACATCCACAACTCCCAAGACGAGGCGAACTTGGAAACTGGGGGTTCTATTTCTTCTGAGTCCGAACCAGAGGAAGACATTTCCACATACCCCGATGATTTCTCATTACAGGGGTATGACTCGGAAGACACGTCCTCCACCGTGCCATCCATCTCTCCTCACGTAAGGACGGTATTCATGACAGACAGCAACCAGGGTGGTTCCAGTGATCGCCAACGCATCGACACTCTGGAGGCCATACTGCTTGCCTTGGTCAAGTCTGTGGACGAGATCAAAACGGCCCTTCCAACTCTGCAAGAAGGGACACCTGGCCAAACAAGCGCGGGTCCCACGGTCAATGCGGACTCGAATTCAACGGCACCGAATTCGGGCAATAATCATCCTGAAGTAACGGCCCCCACCGCTGTGGATGAGGCACGAGAAGCGAGAAGAGAGGTCCAGGAGCTTCGAGCCATGTTTCACGCTCGAGAAAACTCTCAAGACCTCAGAATACGGCAACCATACCCTGCTGAATGGAGGGATGTCCCCTTCCCACCAAAATATAAGTCGTTCAACATCAACCCGTATGATGGCAAGACCTCCGCAAGTCGGTATATCACTTACTTCGAGGTCACCACCGACCATCTGCCCCATGACGATGCCATCCTCACACGATTATTCATTGGGGCATTAGAAGGAGTCGCCTTCGACTGGTATCGTAACCTGCCAGACAACTGCATCCACTCCTTCGTCGGCTTCAAGCGCATGTTCTTGGAGAGATTCTACGAGGTAGGGCAGGACGTCATGATGTCCACCTCATGGACGTCGTTCAAGGGGAGAAAGAGCTGACGAGGAACTATATTGAGCGGTTTTGCCAAACCGCGATGAAGCTGCCCTCTGGAAACCCGGATTCCTCCTTAATTGAAATTTGCCAAAAGAGACTGCTTCCAACAATCAGCCTCTGGATGGGCGAAAGTCAATTCAAGGACTGAAAGACGTTTATCATCAGTGCCACAAGCGCCGAAGAACGATTGAAGAAGGCTCGCCAACTGGGATTGCACATCTCAGAGGGAGAGGACAAGGGCAGGCGTTCCAACGCCAACACCAACAATGGGGGTAGCTCCACCAACAATCGGGACAACAAGGGCAAGCAGGCTATGGTGGTCGATACAGCCCAGAAACCTGAGTCAAAACTAGCAGACAAACAATGGCCGCAAATCACTTACTCCTTCGAAGACGGCCACGTCAAGCCCATCTTGGACATGCTCATACAAGGAGACAGAATTCAGCTTCCTCCACCAAGACAGGAACCTCGGCCGGCAGAAATGGAGAACCAAAAGTACTGTCATTACCACCGCTACGTCCACCATGCTACACACGACTGCTATCAACTAAAATGGTACATCCAAAATCTTATCGATTTGAACGCTCTGGCCATCGATTTCGAAGAGGTAACCGTGGCAGCCAATATGGTATCAGTACAATTTGGCAGCTTCCCTCTAACAGAAACTCAAGACGGTGTGGTCCCCATCCTTCTGGCGACAATGAAGATTGCTAATCTTCCACCTCCCCGAGATCAGGCTGCTGGTCTAGTGCCCCTCACCACATCACGAGGGGAGGTCATGTGGGTCAATCCAGATTTGATATCAGAAGTGACTCAGCCCACACCTTCTTCCATTTGCAAGAAGAAGAGTGGAAAAGTCAGATCCTGCCGCACAATCTCGGCAGATGTCGAAGAAGTCACAGCTGTCGTTACTCGGTCTGGGGCACAATCCCAACCGGTGGCTGATAACTCGGCTGAAGATCATCAACCCGCTACAACTGACGCTCCGGGACCGGTTCAGCCCCCGACGACCGACAAGCCTAGGCCGAAGGAGACTCGCTTTGAAAAATCCCTCCGAAAAGAGGTACCGCAGGGGCTGGAGAAGCCCTACAACTTTGACATCTTGGCGCAATTGGCCAATACACCGGCAAAATTGTCATTATACGAGCTTCTGAGACTCTCAAAAGATGTTCGTACGGCGTTGAGCGATGCACTCCAAAATGCCGACGCGTACCTGGCTCAGGTCAACCTCACGGGAGAGAACCCTCCTGTTGATCTCCAAGACAGCGCTTGCACGGGAGCGATGCCCAACATTGTCTTCACTCCGCAGGATATGCTCATCAAAACCAACCTGCACGATCGCCCGTTATACTACACCGGATACATCGGGGACGTAAAGGTGGACCGAATGCACATTGATCCTGGGTATTCCATAAGCATCATTCTGAAGGGTCTGCTACATCATCTTCGTATTCCGATGCATCGCCTGACGCCTACAAGCACCGCCATCAGCGGTTTCAATTCGGACAAGAGCTACCCAATTTGAAAGATTCGTCTGAAGTATCAAATTGGCGATCTCCTGTCGGAAGTCACCTGTTATGTCATAGATACAGACACTTCTTACAACATCCTCCTGGGGCATCCTTGGATACATGATTATATGATCGTGCCATCTACGCTGCATCAGTGCTTCAAATATGTCGATAAACACGGCTTCGTGAGGACAGAATTTGCCGACATCGATCCCTTCAAAGGGGTCGAATCCTACTACTCAGACTCCTGCCTGTATGAAAAGTCGAAGAGGCACCTTAGTGAAGGAGATGTGCAAGCCCGTACCGAGACAGCCACAGGATCAGAAGAACCTCTGACGATCCACCTCTAAGCTCGCAAACCTGGCAAGTCCGTACCCCTTACCGCCACTCTGCGTAAGGACGCAATCAGCCTCTCGACGCAAGAAGAGCAGATGATAATCCGGCTGCCAAGGTCTGGCCAAATGCCAAGACCCACAACGGAGCCATTAACAATCAGGCTGCCGAGAGTCGGCCAGCCGCAAACGGAGAAGCTCAATCCCTCCGACAAGCCAATGACGATATGCCTTCCCAAGAAGAGTCGTCACCCCGATGTAAGGTCTGGGACTTCTAGCGAACCAACCACTCCCCGCCCAGCATCGACTACCAAGCTGGGGGTCGCTAGTCTACCAACAACTCCACGTTTGGCTCCACCAGCTGAACCTCTGACGATCAAGCTGCCCAGGTCGTCCTCTCAGTCCTCGTTTATATAGGGGGGTAGCCGAAGAGGAACCGGAGCTAGCCAAGTATGTGGCTGCCCACACTGATGTTCCCTCCGCAGATGATGTAATCCCCCTAGAAAAGATACCTTACTTCATCAATAAAGGGCTATCTTTGAACTACCTCGAGCTTGATAAGCTTTGTATAATATATGCTATGGAATACGGTATAGGCACTCACCTACACACACAGGTGACAAATGTGTACACCGCAATCCAGCTTACTCCAGTGGAAGACGCTTACCTCATAGTCGAAGGAGGGGACCATCCAATCATCTTCGGCCGGAAGGACGATCCGCAGCCCTTCACCATAGAAGAAGTCGACCTCGAATCAGATGCCGGGAGACTGCCTCTGTATCTTTATAGCCCCCAATCCAAATATCTCATGCAAAAATAGGGGTATGATCTGGAGACCACGTCAGGCTTGAACTATGGTACAGGGCGACGATTACCTTTGAAGCCACCAGTCCCGGCTGGCAAACCACGGGACTACTATAGCAAGACTCGATGTGGATTAGGGTATGTTACACCCACAACGACCCCTGAAAGCTCAGATGAAGAATGTGACTGGCATTCACATTCAACCGGGTCACCAACTTCTGACTCGAATACCAGCATCGGAGATATATTCAGACAAGTCCTGTCAGTCAACATGGCATTCGTCGACGCATATGAAGAGGATGAAGACATTCCTGAAATCCTCGAGCTAGAGCCGTGGGCCCAACAGTTGGATGCACAATGGGAAAAGTGGTTCGAACAGAGAGAACCTCCTACTGAAGATGATGTTATACAGGTCGACCTCGGCAGCAAATCTTCTCCAAAACCAATCTTCGTCAGTAAAAGCCTAACAGACGAAGAGCAAAAATCGCTGCTGGAACTTGTCAAAGAATATATTGATGTGTTCGCATGGAGCTATGAAGACATACCGAGGGTAGATCCCGATATTGCTCTTCACAAACTCAACATTCGGCCAGATGCAAAGCCAGTCAAGCAACAACAGCGACGCTTTTGCCCAGGCATCATGGATGCGATCGAAGTTGAAGTCAACAAACTAATAGCCAGCGGCTTCATTCGTGAGGAACAACATCTGGATTGGGTCGCCAACATAGTTCCGGTCCTCAAGAAGAATGGAAAGATTCGAATCTGCATCGACTTCTGCAATCTAAACGAGGCATGTCCCAAAGATGAATTCTCCCTCCCTATCACAGACATCATGATTGACAACACATGCGGCTTTGAACGTATGTCATTCATGGATGGCTTCTCGGGGTACAACCAAATCAAGATGTCTCCTGACGACGAAAAGTACACATCATTCCGAACACCGATTGGCACATACTACTACACAGTCATGCCTTTCGGTTTAAAGAATGCTGGTGCCACATATCAAAGAGCTATGAGTATCATCTTCAGAGAACACTTGCGCAAGACTGTGGAGTGTTACGTCGATGACATTGCCATCAAGAGTCGCTATAAGGGAGACCATCTGCAGGATCCGAGGACGGTATTCGATCTGATACCAGCACATAACCTAAAAATAAATCCCACAAAATCCTTCTTGGGCGTATCCAACGAAACGTTCTTGGGTTTCATCATCACCGCCCAGGGTATTCATGTAGACCCTGAAAAGATGAAGGCAATTATGGAGATGGGTCCCCCAAAAAATCTTCGCGAACTCAGAGGCCTTCAAGGGAGGCTAGCTTACATCAGGAGGTTCATTTCTAACCTCTCCGGGCGATGTCAACTATTCACCCATCTCATGAAGAAAGGCGTCTCATTCGTATGGGACGAAGAATGTTAGCGTGCCTTCGACAACATCAAAGAATATTTGTCGAACCCTCCAGTACTGGTGGCCCCGGTTGCTGGAAAACCATTCATGCTCTACGTACGAGCAATGGAACATTCCTTCGGTGCTCTGCTGGCACAAAACAATGATGCAGGCCATGAACAAGCTATATATTACCTCAGTCGAATGATGATTGGGCCAGAGCACCGATACACCACCGTGGAGAAGGCATGTCTCGCCCTGGTGTTCTCCATTCAGAAGACGCGACACTATGTCACAGGACAAACCATACATGTGATCTCATGAGTCAACCCTCTCAGAGTTCTCATGACTAAACCAGGGGCACTCAGCTCTCGTCTCGCTACATGGGCAATATTGTTGTCCCCTTATCATATGATATTCGTCCCACAAAAGGCTGTTAAAGGTCAAGCCCTAGCAGACTTTTTGGCAGCCCACCCGGGCTCGGAGTCATCCAGAATATATGAGGAAATCCAGATGAGGTCGCCGACTCGCATGCAATCTCTCACGATGATATATGGTGAATGTTCTTCGACGGCGCCTCAAGGACCGGACCTAAAGGCAACATCGTTTTTGGAGTCGGGGTGGTGCTGGTTTCTCCTTCCGGGTTGGTGATCAATCGCGCTTACTCCCTCACGGAACCCTGCACTAACAATGTGGCCGAGTACAACGCTTTGGTCATTGGCCACCAACTTGCAAGAGAGCTGGGGGTAGAATATCTTGAAGCATACGGCGATTCTCAGTTAATCGTCAATCAGATCTGGGGCTCATACGAGGTCCGCCATGAAGACATGATCCTCTATCACCAAATAGCGATCAACATCATCTCATCGTTCGAGGGGTTCTTCATCGAACATGTTTCCAGACTCCGAAATATCGAAGCCGATGCCTTAGCTGGCCTTGCCGCTTTCCTAGCGGTTTCGAACTATGCTCGCCAGTCCGTGGATGTGATAGGCCACGAACTGGTCTGCCCCAAGAAATATATTCAATTCGTGGCGAGTTATTCCGCTCAGACGATCGACGAAGTCCCAGACTGGAGACAACCGTTCATAGACTTCGTAGTCTACGACATCCTGCCCGAGAACCCAAAGGAAGCTACTTCCATCAGACGGCGTTCTCTCAGATTCTTTTACGATACAGAGACGAAAATGCTGTATCGCTGATCCTATGATGGATTATTGCTTCGATGTCTGTCAAACGTAGAAGCCAAAGAAGCTGTATGTGAAGCTCACGACGGTGTCTGCGGGGCCCATCAGCCTGGCCCTAAATTGTAAGACCGTCTTCGCCGAATGGGCTACTACTGGCCCACGATGGTAGCAGATGCGATAGACTATACAAGAAAGTGCAAAGCCTGCCAAGTCCACGCGGACTTCATCCACCAACCATTCGAATTTCTACATCCGACAGTGGCGTTCTGGCCGTTCGAAGCATGGAGAATGGATATCATCGGTCCGATTACTCCACCTTCCTCCTGAGGACATCGCTTCATACTCGCAATCACAGAATACTTCTCCAAATGGACGAAAGCTGTCCTGCTTGCAGAAGTAAAGACTTCAAACGTGATCAGCTTCCTTAAGCATCACGTCATCTATCGCTTTGGACTGTCCCGAAGGATCATCCACGATAATGGTCCACAGTTTGTAAGCCACGCCTTCTATCGGTTCTGCGATAAGTACCGCATCCAGAATATTGCTTCGATGCCATACAATCCAGCAGCAAATGGGTTGGCAGAAGCATTCAACAAAACAATCATCAAACTTCTCAAGAAGTTCGTGTCGTCCAACAAGCGCGACTGGAACGAGAAGCTTGGTGAATGCCTATGGACGTACCGTACCACGGTCCGATCGAAAACAGGGAACACACCATTCTCCCTGGTATATGGGAGTGAGGCTGTTCTTCCATTGGAGACTCAAATACCCTCACTCCGCGTCACCCTCACTTATCAATTGATGACGAATGATAACTACCAACGCCGACTACAAGAGTTAGAGGCCTTAGATAAAAAGCGCCTCCTGGCTCAGCAGCGGATCGAGCTATACCAAGCACGCATCTCTGGAGCCTTCAACAAGAAGGTTAAAATCAGAACATTCCAAGTGGGCGATCTCGTTCTGGCAGTACGGAGGTCGATAGTCATGACTCACATGACCGACGGCAAGTTCCAGCCAAAATGGGAAGGTCCATTTATCATCGAGGCTATATTCTCCAACGGTGCTTACCGCCTCGCAAAACAAAATGGAGACTTGCTCATGTTGCCCGTCAACGGCAAGTTCCTGAAGAAATATTATGTCTAAACGACACACTCCAGATTATCGAGTCATGTACCCGCTGGTGCCGCTGAACTCACTTTCACAATATTCCAGATCATTGAGTCATGTACCCGCTGGTGCCGCTGAACTCACTTTCACAATATTCTAGATCATTGAGTCATGTACCCGCTGGTGTCCCTGAACTCACATCCACAATATTCCAGATTATTGAGTCATGTACCCGCTGGTGCCGCTGAACTCACACTTCCAAATTCTAATGAGTCATGTACCCGCATGTGCCTCTGAACTCACATTTCGGTCACTCTTTCAGATAGTAAGTCATGTATGACCATACCTCTGAACTTTTTTCCTGGAAGAGATCCTCCCTCATGATCTACTACCCGCACTTCCAGTGCACAAAAAGGGTAACAGATCCACAAATTTCCAAAACGGCTATGTCCTCATTACCTCTGAGTCGTTTCACTTCCGCCAAAAATAAATCACCCCTTTACATAGAACTTCCATGTCCTCATTACCTCTGAGTCGTTCTATGTACCCTCCTTCATTGAGCCCACTCCTGCCATGTCCTCATTACCTCTGAGTAGGAAGGCTCCGTCGAAGAAACTTTTATGCTTGCCATGTCCTCGTTACCTCTGAGTAAGTATGAAGATTTCCTTTCGACTTATTATCTGTACCCACAACCGGAGTACGCCAAGGATAATAGGTCCACAAATATTCTCCGCTGAGTCCACTCCTGCCATGTTCCACGAGGATCTGAGGCTAAGGAGCTAGTTGCTTGAGTTGTTCTTCATGATAATTGTATAAATTTTCAATTGTAAGAAATTCTTCTATTGTAAAAGTTTTTATTAATCGAATAAAAGTTGTGGCAATTTTATTATGTTGTTGATGTTACCTGCAAACGGAGATACAGCTTACTGCCGCCGTCTCAACAACGGTGCAGGCTGGGCATGATCCGGTTCGACCCAAGAAATTGGGATCGGGTCGTGACATGTTTTTAGTGGTGGCCCATGCAGGTCTAAATCAACAACTTAGGAGAACCATGTTAGAAACAAATAGAACACTAGAACATTAAATTGCCACAACCTAGGACCGGTATATAAATATATGATAAATATTTTGTTTAATTATAGATTGGTAGGATACCTTGCTTATGTTTGCATCCTAAACCTTCCAGAGAATGACCACTGACAAAACCAATCCTGCTGTCAATGAGGCGTCATCTCCGGATCGAACCCCGCCTCCTCAACCAAATCCAAGCTTTACACCCCACCAGCTGTTTGATCATCCCCATAATTCATCTAGTGAAGTTCTCACTACACTGGCAAATCCTACCTCTTCTCAAAATGGGTTACTTTTCCTTGGGGAAGTACCCATTCCTGTTGCTCCACCAGTACCAGCAAACACCTCCCAAATGGTTGCTCTATTTCAAGAAATCCTGGAGTACCAGAAAGCTCAAGCTGAAGCCCAACAAGAACAGATGGATATCACGAGAGAAGTCATGAAGAACGTCAACGACGTCACCTTAGCTATCCTAAACCAAGTTGGAGCGGAATCTCGTCCAAGGAAGGATAACCCTGAATATAGAAGATATTTGGGCCCTATCAAGTACTCTACTACCCGACAGTCATGTCGTAAGAAGTTATTGGTTTGCAACTTCTGCAAAAGGCCTGGTCACTTCGCCAATATTTGTCGCAAGAGATTGGGGCAATGTTTGGCATGTGGATCTGCTGAACATCGGGTAAAGAATTGCCCCTTACCCTTCCGTCAAACTAGAGCACCTATTCCAGCAACAACTGTTATGCAACAACCTAAGGACTCTCTTCATGTTCAGCAGACCATGCTTACTACACCCACTACAGGAAGGCATAAAGCAGACTCAAGGATCATAGAAGGTGAAGCAGTTGGAGACTGCTCATGCAAGAGTCAGAGCCATGAAGAATAGTACCTAAGACTGCTGAGTAGCAATATCTATTAAAGATGTAACAAGATGTCCTTAGATCAATTATGGGAGTTTTGTTGTAATACCCTTATATGAATAAAAATCTTAGTTACATCTTATGGTAGATGTCCTCTCTAATATATCTTCTGGATTACTCTAGACATTCACCATTGACCTAGTTCTCGGCTCTTTTCCTATCTCTAAGGGATGCTATAGAGTCAACCTGAAGGAAGCCAAGAAGATGAAGGATCAGAACTATGGACTAAAGACTTTAAGACAGAGCTTCACCCTAGGGAGCACCTGTGTCCAAGAAGGATGAAATAATACGAATGTGTATCGACTATCGGACACTGAAGAACAAGTACCCTTTTTCCTAGATTGATAATCTGTTTGAATCAATTTGAGTGGACTTAAGGTGTTTTCCAAGATCGACCTCAGATCTGACTACCATCAGATCAAGGTCAGGAAAGAAGACATTCCCAAAACGGCATTCAAATAAGGATAGTTGTTGGTTATGTCGTTTGGACTAACAAATGCTCCTGCTGTGTTCATGAATCTCATGAACAGAGTCTTTTATGAGTATTTGAATCAGTTTGTTGTCTTTTCCATAGATGACATTCCGATATACTCGAAGACTGAAGAAGAGCATGAAGAGCATATGAGAAAAGTTTTGGAAAGAGGAAAAGCTAACTAAAAGTGAATTTTCTTAGACAAGGTGGTTTTGCCCATATTGTCACAAGAGAAGAAATTTCGAAGAATCTCAAGAAGATAGCCACTGTGGAGAAATGGTATACCCAAGATTTAGTAGCTGAGGTTACGGCTGACTAATACCGGAAGTTGTTCGCCAAGATTGCTGAGCCGATGACGAAGCTTAATCGGAAGAATAAAGAGTTCATCTGGACGAAGAATTGTCAGGCGGCACCTAAGAAGATGAAGAAGAGGTTTATCACTGCACAAATCCTTGCGCTACCCGCAGGAATCGGTGATTTTTAATCTACAGTAATATTTCTGAAAAAGGATTGGGTTGCGTTCTTCAATAACATGGGGAAAATAATTACTTACATATCTAGGCAATTACAGACTCATGAGAAGAGCTATCCCACATATAATTTGGAACTTATTTTGAAGATATAGAAGTATTATTTTATGGAAAGGGAGTGAAAATATATATACGGACTACAGAAGTCTGAAATATGTCTTCACTCAGAAAGAGCTGGACATTAGGCAACGAATATGACTGAATCTGATTTCAATATCGATCTGCAATACCGATTAGAAAATGTGGAAGTTGATATTGATGGTAAAGTTTTAACCAAGGAGCGGAACCTGCTAGAAGACATCAGGAAGTTGGACTGGAAATAGAAGGGTGGAGCTGGATGCTAATTCAGAATTGATGAAGTTGCAAGTATGCTCGACTTTGATGGACAAAATCAAGGAGACTCAGTTTCAAGACAAGTCACGATGTACATTTAGAGATCAAGTGTTAGCAGAAAACAATTAAGGATTTCTCCAATGATGGAGCTCTGAAGAATGGTACGAGGTTGCGTACCATCTGGCGATTGGAGGAACGAGCTGATGAAAGAAGCACACCAGTCACAGTATCTCACACTTTCTAAAAAAAAAAAAAAAAAAAAAAAAAAAAAAAAAAAAAAGAGGTCTCGGAACATGCGTATCATTAATTGGTGTTATAGAATGAAGAAAGACAAATTCCAAGTATGGAGTTAGATATTTTAATTGGTCAACATAAGGAGTTTAGTAGAAACCAGCAAGCTTGTTGCAGCAGCTGGACAATTTGGAAGTGGAAGTTGAAACACATAAACAATAAATTTTATATCAGGATTACCCTGTTCCCAAGGAGGAAAGAACACCAATTGGATTTTTGTGGATTAACAGACTAAATCAGATCACTTTATTCCCTACAAATTGATTTGTTCATTTAGAAGTTGACAGCATTGTACGAGGAGTATAAATTGGCGGAAAATCAAAGAGGTCAATCCAGATGTTTGAAGACATGCCAAGGATCTTGTATTTTGGAATCTAGAAGATTATTTATTTTTGGTAGAGTGTTCTTACAACAACTACCACGTTAGCATCATCTGAAGTTCTGGACGTTGTTTCCGTATACAATTAACATAGGACAACGTAGGAGAAAGAGTACTGTTGGATCTAGAGATGGTGACTGACGCAGAAGAGATAATGAAGGACAAGCTTAGGATTGCCAAGATAGACAGAAGCGTTGGGATTAAATGTAGTCGTTGATCAGTGAAGTTTGAAGAAGGAATTAGTGTCTGTGTGAATATCTCTCCTACCAGAGGAACGACCAGTTTTGGCAGAGCAGGAAAGTTGAGTCTAGTACATCGGACCATTTAAAGTTTTGAGAAGTAACACACAGTTAGCTCTACCAGCTAATCTTGAGAGTGTACACAACGTCATCCTTATTTCACAATTCAGAAATTGCATCTTGAATCCGGGTAATGTTTTGGACCATTCAGAGCTGAAGAATAAATCAAGCTTTACAGTACCAGAGAAGCCAATAGCAAGCGTAGACAGAGGTGAGAAGAAGATCAGAAACTCTGAGCCACCCCATAACTCATATTTCTTGCAATCATTATCTTTCGTTCTAAACTTGACTAATGCTGCTAAGTTAGCCTAGTTTTGCAAGCTTATTTCTCTATCGAGCTTGATCATGACAGTATCTTATTGGATGCATCCACTAATATATTGTCTAATCAGAACCGGTACATGATGGTCTGATCAACCTCGTGTATTTTGGTTCGCTTTTATATATTCTTGTTCTACGTGGATGGCGACATAGTTAAAACTTATCCCTGAACGTCTCATTCACGACTGCCTTGGCAATTCTTATTGTTGGACCTGAGTTACGAGCACAGTACTTGTACCTGCTTGATTTGTGATAATCCTGTCCTACCCTACCTATCCTTAAATTTCGAGGACGAAATTTTCTAAGGAGGAAAGGTTGTGAAACCCATAATTTTTCAGTTAATTAATTGAATATTTTAATTAGCTAATTAATTATTAGTTGTTAAGTTAGGAAAATTATTTTTAAAAATATATATATATATATTTTTAATTAATTAAGATTTTAAGTAAACAAAATTATTTTCTCATTAAGCCTTAAAACCACTTTCTTATTGTTGTTTTTAGCCCATAAAATTTTGCTAGCTCATTTCTTTAACCAATTTGGATCATAGCCCTTAGGCCCATATCCAATAATTCATTTGACCCACAACCTATTATACCCATTTAGGATCCTTTATCCATTAAGTTCATTTCTATAGCAGTGAATGAGTTAAACTCATTCATGGAAGAGTAGTTGGAGCTCTCTGTAGGCCTCTCGGCTTCCAAACCGCCACCTGACCCTTCATTCCCGAAATTTCGGTGACTCCTCCGTTCATCTTCCGTAACCCCCACATCATCTCGTATAAAAAAAACCCTCTCCTTCTCCCACACTCCATCCACCATTTTTTCCCCAACCAACCTGCTTCCCGTGCCCTAGATCCGTGTCCGACGTATCCTCCCGGCCGATCCCTGCCCGGAGCCACCCCTACCAAGGCCAACACCCCCGGCGAACCCTAGCCCGATCCGACATCGGCGCCCGACCTCCGACCCCCGGGCCGCACCCGACCTGCGCCGCTCCCCGTGGCCGCCGTCCGCCGCTGGCGTCCGACTCCGCGCGGTCTTCCGGTCCGACGACCCTCTTCGGTGCACCCTCTGACGCCGGCGTTCGTCCCCGGTGACACCCGTTCATCCCGAGTGTTTCCGGTTCGAGTTCTGCGGGTTTCGTTTTTGCAACGTGACGTTTCCGTCCCGCATTCATTCCGGATTCTCCGACGTTGGGTAAATTCTAAACCGTTATTCTGTAGTATATGATGATATTGGTCCTACAAATTCTTTCTGGAATTTGGTTTCGGTAACGTAATGACTACGTTACTTGGAATTTCCGAGTTCTTCGGGAAATCTTTTGCTGCTAGTTGGCTTTGCTGGAATGTTTTGTTCAGAACTTAGTTCTGAAGAATTCTCGGAATTTCCGAGAACCCTTTTTGAAGTAGTTCTGTATTCTCGGGTTTCCGAGAATTATCGGGATTAATTCGAGATTAGAATTTATTACATAAAATTTGGTTTTTTGTTCTCTGTGAGTTAGTTCTTTGTTCCTGAGGGGAAATTTCGGATATATATATATATATATGTATATATACTAGAGTTGTTTCTCTTGGGAAGTTGATTTGGAATGGTTTCGGGTTTTTGGGAAATTACGCTATCATTTCGGAAATACTGCGTTGGCTTTGGATATATATATTCTATGAATTTCGGGTTTCGGGAGTTATTCTGCAGGTTTATGGAGCGTTTCCCAGTTTTTGGGTTGACCGAAAACAGAGGAGATGCTGCCGAAAATTTTACAAAATAATAAAAATGATTTTAAAATGATTTTGGTAAAAATATTATTTTAATAATATTTTCGGGCGACGACCTTAATGGTCAATGGGCCCCAGCTAAATGCAAACGAAACCGGTTCCGTCCGGACGTTGAGGCATTAGCTATTTATGACGATTGGACCAAAGTCTGAGACTCGAAATCAATTTAATTTAATTTAAATTATTAGTTGTAGGATAATTTATAAAGACTAACCAAATGTTTTCTCTTATTTAAATTTATGTAAATGGTCTGTAAGGGCATAAGCCCATTCATTCCTGCGGGTGTGTAAAGTTTGTAATAGCTTAGTATTTTTATTGTTTTCTGGTTTGTTGGTTGACGTAAAACACGTAAAACAATAAATAAATATTTATTTTATTATAGAAATTAAAATAATTTTTCTCACAATAAATAACTAGGAAAATTACAAGTTTGTAATTCAACAAATTCACGTCTTTCTCATTAAAAGAAAAACCTAATTTTTATAAAAATACAAGTTTTGCGAAATAATCGGAAAACACGAATTTTCTCAAATAAATGTTAACATGATTTAGTTCCTTCGCAAATTGATTAATAGAAACTATCTCGATAAGCGTGTAATTTAGTAACAACATAAAACTGGACTAGGACCAATTCTAGAGATTGTAACTAGCACACTTAGAATGGTTCAATTTTTGATGCTGAGTCAGGATTCTCAATTGTAGGATTTCAAGGACGGTACTAGTCTCCATCAACAATCCTTTTCCAGTCATAATCCAAGACAAGTACAGTTGTGATTGTTTGCAATTTAATTAGTAATAGTAATCTTGCATGCTTAAACCACATTGCTACACGGAACTCTCTCCTAGAGTATTGATTGTTATTGTCTCATTGCCTCATTGAATCTAATTGACTCGGGATATTGGGGGAGTAGTGTAGCGTCTATGACCAATACCCTAAAACTTTTAGTAATAGGATTGTACGAGCTTACCCCTCTCACACACGGGGATAGGCCGGATCATATCAGTGAATCATCCCAAACCGGTCATAGTCGTTACTTACTCAAATCACATGTTTTCAATTGTAGAACTATTGGAAAATATTGCATTTCTAAATTGTTTATAATTGTAAATTATTAATTATTAGTTGAATTGTAGATTTTCATAATTGTACTTTGCTCCCTCCTGACTGGAGACCAACATTTTTAGGTTACACTGAGGATTGCCTGTTCCACGAGGATCTGAGGCTAAGGAGCTAGTTGCTTGAGTTGTTCTTCATGATAATTGTATAAATTTTCAATTGTAAGAAATTCTTCTATTGTAAAAGTTTTTATTAATCGAATAAAAGTTGTGGAAATTTTATTATGTTATTGATGTTACCTGCAAACGGAGATACAGCTTACTGCCGCCGTCTCAACAACGGTGCAGGCTGGGCATGATCCGGTTCGACCCAAGAAATTGGGATCGGGTCGTGACACCACGGTAAAACCTCCGTACTTGCCATGTCCTCATTACCTCTGAGTAAGTATGTTGGTTCTCTCTCGTCTTATTATCCGTACCCTGAACCAGGGTACGCCAAGGGTAATAGGCCCACAAATGTCCTATGTTGACCACAAATATCCCCCGTTGAGTCCACTCCTGCCATGTCCTCATTACCTCTGAGTAGGAAGACTCCACGGTAAAACTTTCATACTTGCCATGTCCTCATTACCTCTGAGTAAGTATGTTGGTTCCCCTTCATCCTATTATCTGTATCCTAAGCCGGGGTACGCCAAGAATAATAGGCCCATAAATATCCTTTGCTAAGTCTTTTAGTACAGGCCCACCATTCCTCATCATGCCCCGGGAGCCCAGCTGCTCCATGGCATTCCATCTCTCGATACCCCGAACACCCACGACCACCTTACTGTGGGACTGTTCTAGGTATCCCCGATCAAACTTGTTACCCGTACCTAAAACCAAGGTATGCCAGGGGTAACAAGTCCACAAACAAGTCCCCCATACGGGGCAAACTTTACCACAATACCACAGACACAACGAGCGATACAAATGAAGGGTAGAATGGAAAGTACTCTTTATTTGAAAGACGAGAAAGCATTACATATGGTGGGGACCATGTCCCTCTCAAAGTGAAAAGAAAACAGAAAACAGAAACAAAAGAGGAAAAGGCCGACTATAGCTCGGCATTACACAACTCCAAGAGGCGGTTTCTCACCAAGGCAGTACCCCCCTCAAGCCTCTGTCTAGCTCGGTGCTCAGCCTCCTGGGACAACCACTTCCCATTATCTAGGTCCATGAGTGCCCGACAGTCGTCGTCCAACCTCTTCAGAGCCACTTCCAAGTCAGTCGAAGCTTGATTGACTTTGTCAGCTTCCTGGATAATTAGCCCCCTGTCGATACGGGCAGCCTCAAGCTCAGACTCAAAGAAAGTTAACTTCTTCTGGAGCTCAAGGAGCTGCTCCCGCGTGTCAGTAATCCCGCGGGAGGCAGTCGCTTCCCGAGCCGTAACGTCTTCACTCTCATGGCTCAATTGGTCATATCGATCAGACAGAGTGCGGAGATCCTTCAATATGACCGGCCTGGTTTTATCCTGAGCAGCCCTTACCTTCTCTATAGCAGTTGTGAGGGAACCGCGCTCCTGATCTATAGCAGCAGACAGATCAGCCTACCGCAACACCTGAAGCTGGGCCACCAGCTGATCAGTCTCCAGCAATTTCGCCTCCAGAAGCGCAGCCACCCCTGCCCCACTAGGAAGGGCCTTAAGGATATCAATTTGACCCTGGGCGCATTGTCGGGCCAAGACGAAAGAGGTCCCTCTCTCCACAGCAGCTTCTATCCCCCTTTTCAAGTGACGATAAAAGCTGTCGACCATATCCTGTAACGCTTCGTCCAGGACCTCTGTAGAGGACGGCGTCAAAGGAAGCGTGGCCGGCAACGTCGGAGGAGTTGTGTTAGAACTTGCCACCAGGGGAAAACTTCCGAGCAGAACGATGCACGAATAGCGGCTAACTCTTTCTCTGCCAGCCGAAGAGCCTGAACACTTGGCAGGGAGGAGAGGTCGACTCTCGGGGCCGCCCGAGCAGAGGAAGACATAAGGACCATCGTCCCCGACCCCGGTTGTCCCATCACCGGACTTGCCGAGCTCGAGCCCACAGGAGGCCCATCAAGACAAGCCGGAAGGAGAGGAGGTACGCTCCTCTCTACCAGCGCCCCTTCGACAGAGTCCGTTTCAACAATGTCCATCCTCGGCACTGGAGAGGCAGGACCTGCATGTCCATGACAATGATCAATCGACGTGACCCGAAGGATGTGATGATAGAGCAGATAGGCCTCCTCGCAAGTTAGGATTTGGCTTATCTTACCAGGAGAGGAGCATGGAGGCTGCAGCTCGTTCGCAGCTGGCAGGGTCTCCTCACCCGCGATCTCCAAATTAAATTTGGTCGGCTCCTCTGACCCGGCCACCTCGGAGGAAGAGGCAACTCGATCAGCAACATCTGGACGAAATTCAGCAATTTTAGGGGCAGGCTCACCGAAGCCCCCGTCATCCTGAGTTACAACCTCGGCAAACCGAGAGTCCTCTTCTTCTGACGCCTACAAAAAGGAAGGAAGATGATTAAAATCAGAGCTAGAAGAAAGGAAGGACCGGTAGTAACTTATTTACCTCTAACGTGGGGTCAACTTCTTCGCCTCTTTCCTTTATATTTAGCCCGTGGTGTCGGGTCACAGCCAGTTTTTGAGAGCGAGAAATACCGCCGACAGGAGAAAGTTGCATGCTACGCTTTCGTGCAGGACCGGGTGCAACGGATGGCTGATCTACCACCATCTCATCCGGCAAAACAGACGGCTGATCCGCCCCTACATCTGCCACCGGAAGGGAAGAGTCATCTCCATCATGCTCATCGCCTTCATCATCTGTAACAGCGGAGTCCGAATCTGACACTTCAACTCTGTTCTTCATCTTCCTTGTCTTGGCCCCCTGCGAACCCTCATCCAGGCCGGTACCAACGATGAAACTGGTACCCGGGTTAAAACCGACAGGTGGCTTGTTCGCCATGACATGGTACAAAGCTGCCATATACAAGATCTCTACCGACGCCTTGATAGCAGGAACTGAGAAAACGACACGGGTATGGAATGTGTCATAGTAATGCCAGGCTCTGAAGCCGTCAAAAAGGCTGCCTTCAAAACCTAGACAAGAGTAGGGCTGTCTAGAAAAAGCTGGCTATATCCAAATTGCCGGGCGAACCTGCTAGGCAGATAAGGCTCCAAGAAGACATTGTTACGGTTGTGATACACCAGATGAGCGGGGCGGATGTTACGCAGCCATAGAATTATCTGGCTGTCCAGAATTTGAGGGGGCCCAATACCGTCGAGATGGACAGCCGCTATCTCCTCGTCAGTAAAATGAGGGACAGATACAAAAATGTTGTACATGTATGCCCTCGCCAGTGCCATCCGAAAAGCGCACATGGTCTCGAATTCCTAAGACTCATTACGATAGCGGAAGATAAAAGCGTCGTCATCAGTTACGCCGTCTTCAGAGCCCGGTCTCATCAAAGACGGATAATGTATCAACAGCCATCCCATCAAATAATGATAGGGCAGCTCGGTCCGTTCAAAATCTTTTGTCACATCGCGGGCAATGACCTTGGATGTGAAAGTGCGAAGGCCACGGTGTATGCTGCACACCATAGCCGGGAGGAGAGCTAGCCGGACTCGCAAAACTAACTTCACAGTCGGAAGGATGAAATTACGACTGATCCTCTCGATAGAACCTGTTCCTCCCGAGACTACACAATTTTGCAGCCATATCATCAAGAATCCCGCCAGGAGCGCCTTCTCTGACAACTCTTGGGTGTCCTGAAACCGAAAGAGTCGGTCTGACTCCCGAATCTGTCGCTGGTGGTGGTCACCCTCTTAGCTGACGACACTAAGGCTTTAACCGCCTCCCGGGATTGAGGACGTCGGGGAGTAACATGCCCTGAGGCATCCGTCGTGAAGAGATAGCGCACCCAGTCCTTGGTATGAGGGGCATTCCCTTCCGAGCTGCTCTCCTTTTTGGCTATCTGATGACATGTGCTATAATGGCACAATATCTCTTGGTAAAGAGCCACGAAGCCTGGATACCGTCTTTCCAACTCTTCGAACTCCTCATTCGTGGGCGTATACGCCTCAAAAGCTTCGTCCCCCCAAGGAAGCTTGGAGATCGCATGCATTTCGTGGAGCGCAAGCCCCATTTCCCCTACGGGCGTATAGAAGGTTCCCGTACGGCGGTTATACATTTCCAGCAGAGATATAAATAATCTCTTGTTTATAGGCAAGCCATGGCTGGTGCCCCGAATAGCATGATAAAGACCAATCTCATACAGAAAGGCCTCATACTTTCACAAAATCCACAGAGACAGATTGGTCCATGAGGGAACGAAATATATCCAGCTAGGGAGCATCAACCGACCAATAGGATAGGAGCCCTTCCGAGCAAGTTGGTTCATAAAAGTGTCGGCTGTAGAAAACGTAAAATTGGGACCCGACACATTCAAGAAAGTACCCGGGGCCAATCCCATTACAGAACGGCTGGTGTGCACCTTACCCGCACAGACGGACTTCAGGCTGTTGTTATAATGGATGTCTCCCACAAACATCCTACTTCGGGTAGGGGTTAAAGACTCTTCCATCTTCCGGTCCAGTGGGAGCATATTGAACCAAGATAAAGGGAAGTGACGCTCCATCTGGGGGACGCGAATCGCCATCCCATTAGAAACAAAACTCCAGTTCTCGGACACCTCCAGAATCTGACTATTCTTCACAGTCAAGGCGTTTCCAAAGAAGAACGCGGGCTTCAAGTATTTCCCTTCTAATTTCCCCGAGTTCATCATAGCGTTAAGAAAATAGAAAGGCTGGTTCTGGAGGGCATTCGATCTCGCCGGAGGCTCGTCACTCGGAAACTGGTCCGCCATATGCTGAACTATATGGTCGTACCTATAGCCCAGAGCAGCTTGGGCACTGCCTACCAGGAGTTCTCCAGCAGCATTAACCGGCAAATTCACTGAGAAGAAGACAGAAAAAGATAAGTTAAAAAGATGGACAAAAGAAACTAATGGGTGCTCTCAAGTTTATGCGGCTCCAACTTAACGAAGCCTTATGCGGCTCAGGAGAACACTTATGCGGCTCCAACTTACTGAAGCCTCATGCGGCTCAAGCTCAGAAGAACATTCATGCGGCTCCATTTAGTGAAGGGTCATGCGGAAGTGCTTTCATAGAGCCCGCAGGGATCAGATAAGTTCGTACGGACCACGTGACAGACCAATGTATGCGAATCTATGCGGCTCAGTGTAGCTTATCCGGCTTCGTTAGCGAAGCGCGTATGCGGCCACAGTGGCTATTCTTATGCGGCTTGCGGCTCAGCCATAGGACGAACATGCAGCTCACATGAAAATAAAGGCTCGTGCATAAAGCATGCGACGTAGCCATAGCAGTTAGGGTTCTTTATATCCATATAAAGTCCTTACCAGCAATGGGGGGATGGACGTCAGGATGAGCTGCGGGTACGTCAGCCGGCAGAGGAGCGGTCGCGGTCGAAGTAGGGGCAGTCTTCTTGACCTTCGTCGGCGCAGACGACGAAGACGCCGTCTTCTTGCCCTTCGCCGCAATGGTCTTCTTGGGAGCCATTGGTGATTGAAGGAGAGGGTGACAATGGGGCAGGGAAAGTTCGAAGTCAGGGAGAAAGTAAAAAAGTTTTCTCTCTCAAAATCCTCTTATTTATAGTAAGACAAGAGAGGGGGGGAACACGTAGATTGATAACCGCCTCGGAAAAGACGAAATCGACTCCTCGAATTTCGTCCTCTCTCTCATAAAGGAGATTCACCCAGGGCATAAAATCCAAAGATTTAATGAGCCGGCCCTTGGGATTTCTCCTAAAGGCGGCACTAAAACGAATTTGAGCCAATTAATGACGCGCATACGTGGCAAGGAGCTATGCGGCCAGAAAGTCCCTGCAGCTGATTGACACAATGCGGCTGAGTCATCCATGCGGCCGAGTCATCCATACGGTCGAGACATCTATGCGGCCGAGACATCTATGCGGCCGAGACATCCATGCGGCCCGAACATTATCTGCGGCCAGAAGAATTTATACACAGCCATGCTTCTTATTCAAAGTATTTCAATTTTGCAAATTGAAAACTTTGAAGGGGGTCTTGTAGAAGCATGAAAAAGAATAAAGAAAAGATCCATGCGGCCAGGGAGCCCCATGCGGCCAAGAAAACTCATGCGGCTCAGGGATCCATGCGGCTCAAGTGTCTATGCAGCTCAATAAGTTTCATGCAGCCCAGAGAGAAGCCACGTGGCTTACAAACAGCTCTTTCTTTTATCCTGTACCGCATTAAATGCCTTGACGGCTGACAGCTCTGACAAGGCGAAAGTCCTGACACAAAGATGTAATTATGACTCTGTCATAATGGCAGACTCTTAGGGAAATGAAGGAAATCTCTGACACAATCTCCCGAGATCCAGAAAATGCCACGCGGCCTTGACACGTGGATAGTCGTATGCGGCTCGAGCGGAGACTCCCCATGCGGCTCAGGTCGAAGCTGTCCTATGCGGCTCGGGCCGAAGATGTCTTATACGGCTCAAGCAGAGGCTCCCCCATGCGGTTCATAAAGATTGTCTCCATGCGGCTCATGAAGAAGCTACCCATTATGCGGCCACCTACGATCATACGGCCCAAATCATCATTATGTGGTTCCAATGATCAGGGGCCACTCCCCAATCAGCCTTGACACGTGGCCAACCTTATGCGGCTCAATCCTCATGCGGCTCAGATTTCCTCAGTGGCTCGCGGTTGAGCCATGTGGCAGGACACGTGTCATAAAGCCAATCAATCTCAATAACCCAGATTTACTGCAATAAAAGATTGGGTCAAATCCCAATAATCTGGAATACGTGGCGGAAGAATGAATTAAATTTATTCATTAAGATTTGCAGACATCGACAAATCATCATGATGGAAATTTATTGCAATCAGCATTAATTACTGATAGGATTTGGCACAATCTACATTAATGGCCCAGATTCATCACACTCGAGACTAATAGCCCAGATTGATCAATCAACAGGTCGCCGCCGCTTTAAGAAGGGACAATCATTACAAACCCTAATGAGGACCCCATTCCTATAAATAGCAAGGTGTCATTCCCTTGCGAGAGAGATACGCACGGAAAGAGACGCAGACAGAGAGAGACACAGAGAAAGACATACAGAGAAAGAAAAGAGGGCATTTCCTCAACGCCAAGCAGTTCTTCCTCGGAGTCAAGGCTGCATCCGATCGTCCAAGGAGTAAGGCAGAGCTGCCGTCGCTTTCCCGAGCCTCTATCGTCACCCCCCAGAATCTAAAATAAACAATTGTACTTAGATTGCTGTACCTAGGTTTTCGTCCCTAAGCTTTCTTTGTACAAGCAAGTTTGTATTGTGAAGTAAAAGTCCAATCCTCCGATAATTGTTCTGCTCTTTTATATTTCATGGCAAATAAGGCGGCTGTACCTAAGAACACCATGTCAAGGCTCCATACAGAGCTAGACGTACCTCGTGAGACCCCATATCTGCTGCTAGGCTCACGTAAATTTTTGACTTTTATTATTTACCCTAGCTCCTTTGATGATGTATAAAGATTGTGCTTCTTGATTTGCAGAAGGTCCCTTGGAGATGATTACAGTAACTCCGTCTACTGCTTTCAGCTTTAGCTCGACCATGGCTCCTCTTGACATGGGGACTTAGGCTGGAGAAGGAAGCTCCTCGATGATGATGACACTAAGATGTCTTGGTGCACAGAATGTGATTCCTCCATCTTCAGCATAAGAAAGAATTCAGGCTAAAGTATCAACTCCTGGTGTATCGACGATGAACAAAGCCGTCGTCGAAACTTACACGACTACTTTCTTCGCCTCCCTGGGAACTCTGGTTCAAATGGTCTTAGAGAAAGGCCACCCCTACGAGTCAATGAAGACAACTGTCTCCTTTATCATCAATGTTATCCGCAATCTTGGTGATTTGGATAGAGTTAGCTTCTTCGAATACATTTTGGATACGCTCGAAGAGCCAATCAAATCCAACCAAGATCTGACCAGAGGTAATATCTAGAGGCTCGTAGATGCCGATTGTGAGGCGATGGCTCGTGAGTCTGCAGCACGACAAGCAGCCTTAGAAGATTTTGTAGATGTTTTCTCATTGCGGTCCACAGAGTTGGAGTCTAGCATTCTCGAGACTACTTCTTCTATTGAGCGTTATAAGACTGAAGCCTCAGAGAAGGAGAAAGAAGCGGCTGAATGCCAAACTCGTCTTCAGACGTTGGAAGCTTTGATGGCCCAACTTCGCGAGACACTTAGAGACGCCAAGAGACGTGAAGAAGAATTCCTGGAAATGTATCAGGTTGTCGAGAGCCGTCTGGACGATCTGAAAAGGCAACGAGAAGAATTCCTCCGAACTGAGAGTGCAGAAATTGAATATCGAATCAAATCCCTGCAACCTTTTTATCCAAAATCTGGGAGAGATTTAGCTAGGCAAAGGGTACTCAACTCCAGAACTGAGAGGACTGATGCTCTTAAGAGGATGGTTACTGAACTCAGCACTCAGCCTCCTAAGTGAAGCTATCCAGATCATGGCAACTTTTGTTCTATTTTGTTTGATGTACAAATTTGATGTTTTGCACGTCACTGGAATAAAAATTGATGATCTTTTTATGGCTCTATTACTTATTGCGTATCTGTTTAAGACACCAGTAATAGATAAGAGTAAGAAATATGTTCAGAGGTACCGAACATGATATATCTCTTGAAAATAAAAATACTTATTATATCTGTTCAGAGGTAATATGGACATGACAGAATATAACTTATAATATTGTCACTTCGAAGATGACACCATCAGAGGTAATATGGATGTGATAAGTCATTGATGTAGATAGCAAAATTTAGAGGTTATGTGAACGTGAATTCGTGTATCTATTGATTATCCTTGAGCCAGCTGGGACTCAAGAACAGGATATCTTTTAAAACAACTGGGTTTTAAAAGATGATGTTTGCAATGATGTGGTAGATGATGTTATCGCTCTGGATAGACTCCGCTGGGGATTCAAAGATTTAAAACATGTACAATATTTGTTAGAAAACATAGTACATAATTTCAAACATGGTATTTCTTCAGAAATTTGCCATTAATAGGCATCATAGTGATTCCGCCATCCATCCCTGACAATTAATGAGCTCTGTTAGAGAAAACTTTGCTTATAACGTAGGGACCTTTCCACTTTGGTTCGAACTTGCCCTTGCTCATGTGTGTCATAGTCATAGGACGTATGACAGTAAGGACCAATTTGCCTTTCTAAAATGCTCGTACTTTGACTTTACGGTTGAAGGATTTTGAGATACGGGCTTGATATAGCTCGATGTGTCATTGAGCTAGTAGTCGCTTCTCGTCAAGTGCTTCAAGCTCCTGAAGTCGAAGACGATCATTATTTTCTGTTGTGAGTTCATTGGCAATGGTTATTCTCAATGATAGGATCTGAATCTCCAACGGAAGAATAGCTTCGCATCCATACACCAAGGAGAAAGGTGTACAACCGGTCAGAGTGCGTACGGTAGTGCGATAAGCCTATAAATATTCTCCAAGCTTTTCGCTCTAACTTCTTTTATTGGTAGAAACAAACTCCTTGAGAAGCTTGATGATTATTTTATTGAATGCTTCTGCCAAACCGTTAGCTGCAGGATTATAGGCTGTAGAAGCGATATTGTTGATCTTATTGTCATCACAGAATCGGGTGAACTTCTGACTGATGAAATGTGGCCCATTGTCATGGATAATTCGTCGAGGAACACCGAATCTGTAGATCACATGATGTTTAATGAAGTTGATGACGCTGCTTATCTTAACTTCGATCAAAGGTATAGCTTCGGCCCGTTTAGAGAAGTAATCGGATATAGGTAGGATAAATCGATGTCCTCTAGATGAAGGCGGGTTAATAGGACCAATAACATCCATGTCCCAAGCTTCGAAGGGCCATGATGCTGCAGTCAAATATAGAAATTTCGATGGTTGATGAATGAAATCTGCATGGATTTGACATGCTCCATATTTTCTTGAATACTTTATAGCATCTGATACCATGGTCGGCCAATAATATCCCATACGACGAATTCGATCTTGTAGTTTAGGTCTGGGCTGATGTGCACCACAGACACCATCGTGAGCTTCACGTAATATCTGATTTGCTTCATCTTCGGAAAGACAGCATAGAAGCATACCGTCATATGATCGTCGATAGAGTGTTTTGGTGATGTGATTGTAGTAGAATCGCAGCGATCGTCGACGGATTTGTAGTTTCTTCCTTCGGATCTTCAGGTAGGATGTCATGTACCACAAAGTCGATGAAAGGAGCTCTCCAATCTTCACTCGTAGTATAGACCTCGACTAAGTTGCTGGATTCCAAATACAAATTATTCTCAATACAGAATAACTCTATGTTGGTGATGACGATCATCTGTTGTCTTTTTACAAGGCTCGCCAATACTTCTGCTAGATTGGCAAGCGCATCAGCTTCTGTATTGCAAGCTCGACGTATATGTTCAATGAAGAAATCTGTGAACGATGTAGCCAGTTTGATTGTTGTTTCATGATATGGCATGAGATCTTGATGGAGAACTTCATACGTAACCCTAACCTGATTGACGATCAGTTTAGAGTCTCCGTATACTTCGAGGTAATCGATGTCCAATTATCTAGATAACTAGAGACCGATGAGTATAGCATTGTATTCAGCAACGTTGTTGGAGCATGGCTCATCCAGAGAATAAGCTCTCTGAATTGTCAGTCCTTCAGGAGATACCAGAACGATTCTGACTCCAGCGACTATAGTACCTTTAGGTCTGATTCTGGATGCACCGTCAAAGAATAGTCGCCAAGCAAGGATCCCTTCTGAAATCATGTTGGATTCTAAAGTTTTATCAGGAATCTCATCATAGAGTTTGGACGTCTCAGGGATCGGATGAGCAGCCAGAAAGTCAGTCAGGGCTTGACCCTTAACAGACTTTTATGGGACATAGACCATATCATATTGTGCTAGTAGTATAGCCCATGTAGCGAGTCTGGAATTGAGTGTACTAGGTTTCTTCATCAAGACTCGAAGAGGGTTGACTCTAGAGATGACATGAATAGTTTGGCCCGTGATTTAATGTCACATTTTTTGAACAGCAAACATCAGGGCTAAACATTCTTTTTCTACCGAACTGTATCGATGTTCAGCACCAATCATTGTGCGACTGAGATAATAGATGGCTTGCTCATGACCCTCTTTGTTCTTCTGGGCTGGCGAGGCACCCAAGGAATGATCCATTGCTCGGACATACATCAGGAAGGGTATTCCTATAACTGGAGGCACCAGGACTGGCGGGTTCATCAAGTACCGCTTTATGTCTTCAAAGGCTTACTAGCATTATTCAGTCCAAAGGAAAGACACAACTTTCTTAATTAGTTGAGTGAACGGTCTGCAGCGTCCAGAGAGATTTGAGATGAATCTCCTGATGTATGTAAGTCGTCCCTGAAATTCTCGTAGCTCTTTTAGGTTGCGTGGAGGACTCATCTCTTGAATGGCTTTAACTTTTTCGGGGTCAACGTGTATACCCTTAAAGGTAGTAACAAATCCGAGAAATTTGACACAAGAAACTTCCAGGAATGACTTGGTGGGATTTATTTTGAGTTGATGCTGGCATATTAGATCGAAGATAGTTCTCAAGTCTTAGATGTGGTCTTCCTTTAGACGACTTTTGACAGCAATATTGTCGATGTAGCAATCGACTGTCTTTCGTAAATATTCATGGAAGATGGTGCTCATGGCCTGCTGATAGGTTGCCCCAGCATTTTTATGACCAAACGGTAGTAGACTCCTAAAGGAGTACAGAAAGATGTATGTTTTTCATCTTCGGGGTCCATCCTGATTTGATTATATTCGGAGAATCCGTCCATGAAAGACATCCGTGCGAACCCGAAAGTGTTGTCGATCATGACATCAGTGATCGAAAGAGGGAACTCATCCTTGGGACAAGCTTCATTGAGGTCTCCGAAGTCTTTGTAGACTCAGACCTTCCATGTTTTTTTATAACTGGAACGACAATAGCCACCCAGTCAGGATGTTGTTCTTCTCTGACAAAGCCACAGGCGATGAGCTTCTTGACTTCAGCTTCTATGGCATCCATCATGTCAGGTCAGAATCGACGTTGTTGTTGCTTTACCGGCCTTGTATTTGGCAGGATGTTGAGCTTGTGAGTAGCGATCTGAGGATATAATTCGGGCATATCTTCATAGCTCCAGGCGAATACGTCAATGTATTCCCGAATAAGCTGAATCAGCTCTTGTTTGTCCGCTTCAGGGAGACTTTTGCTGATGAAGATTGGTCTTAGGAAGGTTTTGTCTCCAACATTGACTTGAACCAATTGATCTTCAGTAGGTGGTTTGCGTTGCTCGAAACAAAGTTTTCATTGAGTATCCATCTTTTGTTCCTAAGAATCAGATTCAGGAGCTTCAACAAAGTCATCGTCGCCTTCGAAGAACTTGGCGGTCACCATATTAGAAGATAGAGTCACTCGATGAACGTGCCCTACACTGGTGTTTAAATCCCATGAAATAGAGTTAGAAGAGTTAGATAGCTCCTCCTTATCAGACTCAGAAGCTATTAGGGTCGTGATCGGTGAAGTATAACCCAACCCATGCTTTGTTTTGCTATAGTATTGTAGTGACTTTCTTTTCGGAACAGGGATACGAATAGGAGTTTGCCTTCCCCTACCACCGTTGAGGCCAGTTTTAAAGTTGTACCCCATCTTTTGAATGATATTCTTTGATTGTTGACTGTAACGACGTAGCTGAAGTCGCCCGTTATCGTCATTTTCGGCCTCACTATCAGACGTAGTTGTTTGATGCAACCCTTTGCTGAAGATGATAGGATGTTCATCTTTCTTCCGAGAAGGAACTAGAAAGAATGAATCGCGTGCTTGTTCAAGTGATACTTCATCTTGGAGAGATTGAACTGCTCCTAATGTAAGAGGTTCGAAGCTATCTAGGATTTCAAGATAACATCGAGTATAGTAGTTGACATCAGTATACTACAAAGGAGATGCTACTTTATTGATAATTATATCATCATTTATAATAGGGCTCTTGATCTTAGCCGATGGCTTACTAAGGTTGATAACCAGAGGCGGAGAAGGAGAAGGTAAAGGCTTGTTACGACGAAGGTCGATAACAAGAGGCTCAGAAGAGGTGAGCTCCCTATGCTCCGTCTTTTCAGCAAGAGGATGCTTAGCATGAGAGGATTGATGGATGGTCAGCGTCTGAGAAGATGAAGGACGAGAAGTACGTCCTTTGACTAGAATCACAAGGACATCATTGGGGTTGTCCCTCTGATCTTCTTCAGTGTCCATAGCCAGTACAACTTTCATGAACTCCTCTTTGTGCATCCTGGAGTCAGTAAAATATGCTTCGATGCCTCGGAAGGGATTGAGATCAGCCACTTTCTTGCAGACTTCACCATGGTCATCCACATACTTGAAGCATTGGTGAAGAGTTGATGACACGATGTTATGCTCATGCAGCCACGGTCTTTCGAATAAAGCATTATAGGAGCCGTGATTGTCAATCACATAAAAGGTTACTTTCATGCAGACATTGTCGATTTGAACTTTCAGGCGAATCTTCCCTAGTGGTTCATTTCTTCCGAAATTGAATCCTAGAATAGTGGTGATTATTGCATAGAGATTATGGACTGGAATTTTCAATGCATCCAGTAGAGTGTTCGGCATGATACTGAGTGCAGACCCAGGATCAATCAGGATGCGATCGACCTTTATCGTATCGACATACCCCGTAAAATAAAGAGGTCGGTCATGTCGATTATCCTCCAGAAGCATGTCATCTTGTGTGAAGGTGATGTTGGGAATCAGCTCCATCATACTATGACAATGAAGGCATGCCACAGGTTCCTCCTCTGGTTTCTTGAGTAGTGCCAGACAAGCATCAGCTTGCATCAAATCTTCGCTCAATGTTTCCCAAGTTTCCTTCGAAAGATGAAGAAGATCGAAAATTGACAACCTTGCTAGAGTATTAGCTAATTGTGCCAATATGTCAAAGTTGTTTGGCTTCTCAAGTCCTAGAGGTAGAGTTTTCTTTAATATTTTATTGTAGCGAACTGGCTGTTTTCCTTTTTCGGTCGTCGTCGGTTTGGGAGGAGTCGGTTCTACTGGAGGCGATGAAGCCGATGGGGTACTGACATCAGGAGGAGTTGGAGAAGCATCAAGGATTGGAATAGGGATCTCTTGTCCTTCTGAATAGTCTCTCAGGTAGAGTCTTCCAGATCTGGTACCAGTCAAGGCTTCTTCTTCCGATATGGGTGTGAAGGACACCATGTTGCAGTTCTTCGTTCGAGTCTTGTCTTTGGAAGACTTCTTTTGGCAAGATGAAAATTTTGTCCAGAATCCCAAGCCAACACGAGACTGATTGTGTTGAAGACATAAGAAAAGAGGTATAGGAGACCCTTTTCCATGGTTCAAGCCGAGGGCTTTCTGCAGATCATATCCCATCTTTGTCATCAGTTCGCGAGATTGTTGACTATATAGATAGAATGTTGGCCGGTAATTGACTTTCGGCTTTGGTAGTGTTGTCTCAAAAGAAGAAGGTGAATCCGCCGTCGGGATAAAAGTAGCATTCGAAAGTGGAAGATTATGACCACCAATAGAAGTCATGTGGCATGACATGTATTTGGTTGTCTTCTTGGACTTTGCAGATGAAGCAGGCGTCTCAAAGTCGGCAACCAAGTCGGGATGGATCTACATGATTTTCCTTTTTTCGGTTGACAGAGGAACACGACCGTCACTTCATGCTGGTAGAAGATTGACGATCTCCAGAGTAGCCTTCGGGATGGGAACGACTCCATCATGCACAAGTTAAGCAGGAAAATTGCTAAACTGCAGAAAGACGACGTTGGCTGTCACAGTCTTCTCATCCTGCTACAGAGTGATCGCCCCGGCGTTAATCAGCTCATGTATCTTCCCTTTGAGCATGTAGCATACCCTGGTCGAGTGTCCGATGAACCTGTGATACACACAGTATTTAGGATAATCAGTTTTACCTACTTCATCTGGCCGCTTAGCTTTGGGCAGCTAAAGTTTATTGCTCTTGATTAAGCAATTAAAGATGCTCATGATGTCATCCTCATCAAAGGAGTACTCCTCTTTCGGATGCTGTGCTCTCTGTGGAGGTGCCGCCGTAGTAGGTGTTGACTGACCCTCGTTGACGGCTAAAGCTTATTTGCTTTTGATATTGATGGCTAAAGCTTCTTTGCCTTTGCGGTTTTTCTGACAGCCATCGCTATTGGATACAGAATGTTCATCTCTATCAAGATTAGGCATCTGGATGCCTAATTGTTTGAACTTGTCGGCGCTCTCTTCGGCTGTCCTGGCACTTACTATGAAGAAAGGCTAGTCTTGGAATTACATGGATCCAGTCCACATGCTGACTATAGGTAACAATTTTGATTTGCATGTATCTATAGTCAGAGCATCTAGAGTTCCCAGAGGCATTTTGAGTGCCTATCGACAGAAGCGCTCAATGAAATGTTCAGCAGTTTCATTAGGCCGTTGTTTAATTTTGATAAGGGCCGACATAGTCATGTCATTTGTTCCCTCATAGAACCATTCTAGGAAGATTTGCTTGAACCCTGCAAAGAAAGTTATGCAACCATCTGGCAAGCTGTGATACCAGTCATAGGCTGCACCTGCCAAGCATCCGACAAACACTCTAGTGAGTAGATCATCATTTGGTTGGAGATGATCGGTCATTACCTTGAAGTAATTGAGGTATTAACTTGGAGATGAATTGTCGTCAAACAGCATAATGGTTGGCGGTTTGTATTTAGGAGGAAACTGTAATGCCCCGCAACGCACGGCACATTACGCTGAGACGTTGACTCAAAGAGTCGCGTTGACCGAATGAAATGTATTGATACGAATCGATACGAGAGTTACGTTGTCCCGAACAATGCATCGAACTAAGTCGATGCGAAGAGTTGCATTATCCAAAGAAATTCATCGAGTTGAATCGTTATGAAACGCTGCAATTCCTTGAAGGATAAGTACGTTGAGTCGGCTCAAAGATTCTAAGAAATCGAATCGACCCAAGACGCAAGTCCGAATCTATACAAGTATTGATTTTAGTTGGTTTCATGTGCAGGCTATCCGTTTATGCTGAAATATTAGAGGTCAACATTTTGCCTCATTTGCAACGGGTCCGTAAGAACCCAAATCACCGCCTCGCAATGGGCTGAGACTTAGACACGGTAGGCCGGAATCGATCGAGTAGTTCAATGAAACAAAAATTGCTCGAATGGCTAAGTCAGAAGATTTGGTCGTACAACAAAGTTATGAAATCGAGCCGCATCAACTCGGCAAACAACAAGGCGTATCGGCTTAAGGTAGGGGGACTTTGACTTCTCTTTCCTACTCCTTCATGCCTAAGTAAAATATATCATTGTATGCTAAGTTAACCTATTGAGACCATGGGCGTGGATCGAAGGAAAGAAACATACTGCATGTCGAACACTAGATAGAACAATTTAAAACGAATCGTACATCAAATGTACGAGTCGCTATGGAATATTGAATATCACAAAGGCGAGCACCTCGGTGCGCAAGCCATAAGAACATAGGATAACTACATCGACAAGTGCCTCAGCGCACAAGTCATTAGATGCCCCCCTGCACGAGTTAGTATGCTAGAACATTGTAAGACTATATCGGTACGAGTGCCTCAGTACACGAGCTATAGAACATGGAATACCCTATCGAGGCGTGCCTCAGTTGCACGAGTCGGAGGGAAAAAAACATAAGTCTAACGCATTGAACACTAAGGCGTAGAATATGAAAATACTGAATCGAGGCGTGCATCGAATGTACGATGGAAGGAATGGAGAATAACTATATCAAAGCATGCTTTCGTGCTCGAGACTTACAAATGATGGCTTCATTACGAAGGAAACAGTTGTGGCACGAATGTGGCAAAACTGTCCAATATGGCATGGTGCCTTCAAAATGTTTATGGCCTTCGGGACGTTCGTTGATGAACATTAAGTTGGGGTAATGTACCAATTGAAATAGAGATAGAAGAATTTGCTTGGTTGTATAAAAGATAAGATGCGTTGCATGGTCAACTGGACTTAAAGATATATTGCCCATGCACGGGTGTTTTCTTCCCTCGAACGTGGTTCGCCAGGGTGCTAGGACCGTTCGGCCTAAGAGGGACTGCAGGATATCGGTATTGTTGGTACACTTTATTAGGACGGTTTGTGACATGCTATTGATGTGATAAGCCACTTACTCGAGTAATTCGGGGGTCCTCTGATTGTTTGGGTTAGCAACCGCACAGAGTGATCACCGTCTTACATATTCGATTTGAGAAAAATAAGTCCATTCTAGCCCGGAAAGCTAGTGACCTTCATATAGATAAGGAACGATGGGTCGAAAGTGCAAGGTATGTATATATCCTACACAAATAGATCATGGATCGAAGGTGCAAGGTACACATATATCCTACACACATAGATCCTGTATAGAGAGCACTTATAACATGACAGGGAAAGATGGTAGGCGTATTCACCTTGCGTCGGTGCAAGGGCGAGTGCGTCGATGTTGGTAAGAAGTCACAAAACAATACGAGATTGTTATTGGTTGCCTGCTTTTTTATACGTATTGAAGTAACATGCTTGCCATGATAACATGCTTTACAGTCTTTGAATATGCCATGAACTGATCCTAAGGAGAACATAGAAAGAGAACTAAATTGTATGCTTGCATGAATCAATACGTTACTAAATGTCGGTTTGTTAAGTGCGTCCTTGATCAGTACACCGAGGACAAAAGTACTAATCCTCCACTAGTTTGCTAACAAGTTCAGGGAATGGTCTGCTCGTGGCGGAGCTTCGCTTGATCGCGCAGAGGCATAGAATGTCGTAGCATTTGAAGCATGCGATCGCATTGACGCTCGGACTTGCAACAGGATTGATGCGACCGAGATATAGAAGACATGATTTATGGAATGGTGAAATCTTTTGTGGGCAAGAGAGAACTTAAGTGTTGTAGCCAATCTGGCAAATTCAGTTGGGCTATTGAAAGCCTTTGTAATCTCAGTTCATTATCAATAAAGAGAATTATTTTGTATACTCTGTTTTCTCCCATTTGCTAATATCAAATCAAAGATAATCATTTGAGAACTTGTCATCTTACCTTGTACGAGTGCAACTCCAGACTCGTACGACATCACGCCCCAGCAAGGACGATGATTCGGATAAAATCGATGTGAGGACGAGCGATTTTTCGGATCGGAGCATGATAAATTGGTATCAGAGCTCTAGGCTCAATTTTCTCAGGATGCTTGCTTTGTTTCAATTCCAAAGAGTTGTCCACCACCAATCGAATCACTCTTGACTCTACTTGATGCCGCACTGGATGTTCCATACAATAAATCTAATACAAATTGTGTAATTTTATTGCATGTGTTTTGAAAAATACATGATGTTTGTTGAGAAAGGTCGTGATGCGTTTCGTTGCATTGAGTGCTACGAGCCGAGAAATATTGTTGCTGCAAGTGCAACAAGTTGAAAAAATGTGAAATGAGATGTTCGATGTTGCAATGCAACAAAGTTGAATAGGAAATCAAATGTTGCATGAAGTGCAACGAGAGAAATAAAAAGTTGCATGAAGTGTAACGAGTGAAATAAAATATTGCTGTATCAAATTGTAACGAGTTGAAGCATGAATGATGCATACAAGAATAATAAAAGTTGATACCGAAAGTGTTGAACGGATTCGAGCATTGGCTTTGAATGTCACAGATAAATACTTGCACGAGATACAATAGTTATCGGAAATGAATCATTGCACAAAGTGCAACGCATATCAGAAAGAAAATATTGCACGCTGTGTAATACGTGTCGGAAGTAAAATCGTTGCACATGGTACAATGCGTGTCAAAGTAAAATCGTTGTACGGAGTGCAACGGATATCGAAAATAAATTGTTGTACGAGATGCAATGGAAGAAACTGAAATCATAAATCGATAGAACGAATCGTTCGTTTGTACCCCGAACTTTTGTTGGCAAATAAAAACATTGGCCGAGTTGTGTCAGATTTAACTAATCAAGAATTACGGTTGTGATCGGCATGATCACTGCGAAAATCGTGAGTCGGAATAGATTATTGGTTCATACTGAGTATGATACGAGGGAAATGACTTGATTTCTGAGTGGTATATGCCATACCACATATGCGATGAATGACTCAATTCTGAGTGGTATATGATATACCACTGGTGCGATGGATTCCATTGACGCATTATGAGAATTGCGGAAGGATTGTCCGCAACAGACGGGAGAGTACCGAGACTCGATTGGAAATTTGTATGACGGTATGTTAATCCAAGTGTTCTTCGAAAATGGGTTGGAACGATAGGGCGGGTACTCGTATAAATGAATGATACGTCGGACAAAAATTTATAAGTCGGTCGAACGATCGAAACTAGCGAAACGATTATGCCTTGAAGTAATAATCGGATCGACAGGAAAGGAAAACTTGAACTTACAAATGAGTCGCACGACTTGCGATCTCGATAAAAATGTTGGGCGATGCAAATTATAATCGAATCGCACAACTTACGATCTCGACAAAAATATTAGAATATGCGAATGGTAATCGAATCGTATGACTTGCGATCTCGATATAAATGTTAGTCGATGCAAAGTGTAATCGAATCACACGACTTGCGATTTCGAAGAAAACATTGGTTGATTCGGATAGTCGCGCCTAAGAAAGATAGTAGGTTATGTCGAGACAAGACTCACTGTGAGCACGACAAAATCATATAAAACTTAGAGGGCACGATTGCATGACTCGAGGGCACGACATCAAAAAATCGGTAACTTGGTTACGCGATCGAAGTATAACGGAATGCAACGAATCGAGAAACGATTCGAGACGTACGAAAATGTTTGTGGAGAACTTGGACATATGTAATGTAAGTTGTCGACGTTGAAACATAATCAAAGTTGACCCTTACGCTATCGAAATTGATACGACGTATCGAGATCGATACATAAGGAAACGTAAGCACGATGTGAGAATACAAAATGGAGTGTGCCTCGTGCTATCAAAATTTTGAAAATAATAATACAAGAAATGAACGAACTGGTTGATCATGAACTTTTTGATTGATTAAGACGAGACTATAAGTCATCGACGATTGTTCGATGCGTATAGCATCTCGTGTATCGACCGCAAATAAGATAGACTCGAACTCAATGCGAGTAGATGCTTCGTAAATTGCAGAATCATCGACGGTAGTGCATGACTTTACTCGGAGGATAGTTTCGCATCAGTTGTGCCGATAGAAATGGTTCTGTTCGAAATTGGGTAGTCGCATAGAAATCGTCGGGACGTGTTTTGACTCCGAAATAAGATATAGCACGGTTCTAGTAACTGTTCTTCGTTACTGGTCCACAATTATCGAGAGTAGCTTTGGGATAGGTGACCCTAAAAGACTTGACTGCCAAATCAAATTGAATTATGCAGACCTGTAAGATGACCCATGCGATATCGCATATGAAATTGTATCGATAATAAATATAATATGGTGTATGTTGATGATAAGTCTAGACAATTTTGAGAATCATGTTATGCACGAGCGTGAGTGGTAAGAGAATGACTTACGAGTTATGTCGTTAGATTTGGATTCACCTTGTAATTGAGCTTGCGCGAATCGAATTTATATTCGATGTTGTGAGACGGATAAGTTAGGAATTTGGCTAGTAAATTCCTACTCGTTAGGAATCGAATGTAAGATGCATCGTATAGACTTTGAGTCAAAGCGATTGTTGCCTTGAGCACCGTCGCCTCGATGTAAACTTTTGTGTCAGATAGATTGTGACCTTTGTGCAATGTCAATTTAAAGTTGCGTCGGAAGAATTTAAGCACGATGTCTAGGTAAGTAACCTAGGGGCGTAGTCCTGAATGTTGATGCATTTGCAAGTCAACAAAGGAAATCGTATCGAGATAAGTTGCATAGCCAGACTTTGGAAATAGTTGGGCGGCGACTTCGAACGCAAGGCATTGCGAAGGATCGTTGCGATCGGATGCACGACGGCTCGACGCAACATATAGAATTGATAGTCCATACGAAACATATGAAACGAAAAATACAATTTTGAATCGCATCATGTGCAGTGACTTTATTGAATGAATCACGTATGTATCGAATATACGTATGCAGTAAAATTTTGAGAACAGTTGCTAAAGATAAATCCGATAGGGAGTACGAGATGGCAAGCATAGGATTGAAATTACCTGTCAGCTTTGTTCCAATTCTCTACCACTGGGCTTGGTAAATACACATATTTTTGGGATGCCTTGAATATATGTACGGATCCAAATCGAGTTGTATACAAAATTCAAATCGAGCTGCGGGAAAGACTTTGAAATGTTAATGAAAAGCTTGCAAGATAGTGTAAAACTGAACAACAATGGTGGGACGAGATCGAGAAACGATCTATAAAACACTTAATCGGAGTGTTGGTTTTGGTTCTAGGATGAACCTTATTTTGAGTGGTATATTCTGTAATGCCCCGCTCCGTACGGCGCATTACGCTGAGCCGTTGACTCAAAGAGTCGCGTTGACCGAATGAAATGTACCGATGCAAATCGATACGAGAGTTACGTTATCCCGAGCAATATATCGAACTAAGTCGATACGAAGAGTTGCATTGTCCCAAAAAACATCGAGTTGAATCAATGCAAAACGCTACAATGCCCCAAAGGATCAGTGCGTTGAGTCAGCTCAAAGATTCTAAGAAATCGAATGACCCAAGGCGCAAGTCTGAATCGATGCAAGTATTGATTTTAGTTGGTTTCATCTGCATGCTTTCCATTTATGCTAAAATATTAGAGGTCGATATTTTTCCTCATTCGCAACGGGTCCGCAAAAACCCAAATCACCGTCTTGCAACAGGCTGGGACTTAGGCAAGCCGGAATTGATCGAGTAGTTCAATGAAACAAAAAGTGCTCGAATGGCTAAGTCAGAAGATTTGGCCGTACAACAAAGTTATGAAATCGAGCCGCATCGACTTAGCAAACAACAAGGCGTATCGGCTTAAGGTGGGGGGACTTTGACTTCTCTTTCCTACTTCTTCATGCCTAAGATATATCTGTTAGGGTTATATACTAAAAGCATCACTTTTGTAGTAACCTTATTTCCTTAAATTTTGAATGAGAATCATATAGGCAAATGTTTGCATATTGTATTTGTTGCAAGTGTTAATACAAATGTCTGATATTCTATATTGTAGATAATATGGTGTGTGGTATCACACAGAAGATCATATTATCAGTTTCCTATGGAGTATATAAATAGTTCACAACCTAGATGGACTTTGACAATCTATTGGAAAGGTTGTAGTATAATCTGGTATTAGTCTATCTTGACTATAGCTTTACACTAGTACACTTTGTGTGTATTGAACAGGACCACTTGAGGTTGTTCTCTTTGTACTGACTACATAAGAGAACAAACACCTCTGTTATTATGGATGCTTGTGCTCTTAATCCGGATATAATAACAGACATGTATATGCAGTGTGCATTACTTTGACTCATAAAAGAGTGAGATTCATTATGGATCAACAACCTCCATGAATTGGGTAATAACATTGTATGTATGATGGGCTGTTGATTATAAATGGAATCCATGTCCCGATACATCGGGTTGATGATGTCCCCTTAAGGAGCTCATAAGGATTGTCATGTAAACCCTGCAGGTGGATTATATCCGACATGACAAATAAAGTTGAGCGGTACTACTTAAGAATAAAAGATGTCGAATCAATATAGTTGTCAGTAACTTAATTTGATCGACGGACATACGAAATCTTAACATGGGGAGCCAAACGAGCATATAATAAAATGATCCCACAAACATAATTTGGGATTAGGGAGGTAGTGCAACAATAGCTCATTAGTGGACCGAGCTATTGTTAATGGGCCTGGATTGTGTGTTCGGGCTAAACACGGGATATCCATATCCGTTAGGAGGCCTAACCCTAATTTCTTCTCATGGTCCCTGCCGTAGCCTATATATATCCTCTATTCTCTGGCCGCCAGATTACTGATCAGAAATCAAATACTTTCTCTAAATTCGTGATTCATGTAAGGAGAGAAAGAGAGGGCAGCTATGGAGAAGAAAAAGTTGGGAGATCGTCGCCCACACGACGTCCAACTCGAGGAAGGAATATGTGCAGAAGATCTTGGGGTCGTCCGCTCGAGATTGTCAGGAATTAGTTGTCTCCTTTCCGTCGCAGGTATAATTCGTGAACCCTAGTTTCCGCCTATGAGGGGTTAGAACACGTATTAGATTTTTTTAACTTTCTATCGATCAATACGCACACCAAAGAAAGGGTCATGGGAATCCCCAGTTCCATCAATATCATTGTATGCTAAGTTAACCTATCGAGACCACGGCCATGGCTCGAAGAAGAGAAACATAGTGCATGTCGAACACTAGATAGAACAATTTAAAATGAATCATACATCAAATGTACGAGTCGCTATGAGACATTGAATATCATAAAGGCGAGCGCCTCGATGCGCAAGCCATAAGAACATGGGATAACTTCATCGACAAGTGCCTCAGTGCACGAGTCATTATGTGCCCTCGTGCACAAGTTAGTTTGCTAGAACATGGAATACCCTATCGAGGCGTGCCTCAATTGTACGAGTCAAAGGGAAGGAACATAAGTCTAACACATTGAACAATAAGGCGCAGAATACGGAAATACTGAATCGAGGCGTGCATCGAATGCACGACGGAAGGAATGGAGAATAACTATATCAAAGCGTACTTACGTGCTCGAGACTTACAAATGATGGCTTCGTTGCGAAGGAAACAGTTGTGGCACGAATGTGGCAGAACTGTCCAATGTGGCATGGTGCCTTCAAAATGTTTATGGCCTTCGGGGCGTTCGTTGATGAATATTGAGTTGGAGCATTGTGCCAATTGAAATAGAGATAGGCGAATTTACTTGGTTGTATGAAAGATAAGATGCGTTGCATGGTCAACTGGACTTAAAGATATATTGCCCATGCACGGGTGTTTTTTTTCCTCGAACGTGGTTCGCCAGGGCGCTGGGACCGTTCGGCCTAGGAGGGCATGCAGGATATCGGTATTGTTGGGGCACTTTATTAGGACGGTTTGCGACCTGCTATTGATGTGATAAGCCACTTACTCGAGTAATTCGGGGGTCCTCTGATTGTTTGGGTTAGCAACCGCATAGAGTGATCATCGTCTTACATATTCGATTTGAGAATAATAAGTCTATTCTAGCCCGGAAAGCTAATGACCTTCATATAGATAAGGAACGATGGGTCAAAAGTACAAGGTACGCATATATTCGGCACAGATAGATCCTGGGTCGAAGGTGCAAGGTACACATATATTTTGCACACATAGATCCTGTATAGAGAGCACTTATAACATGACAGGAAAAGATGGTAGGCGTATTCACCTTGCGTCGGTTCAAGGGCGAGTGCGTCGATGTTAGTAAGAAGTCACGAAACAATACGAGATTGATATTGGTTTCCTGCTTGTTTATATGTATTGAAGTAACATGCTTGCCATGATAATATGCTTTACAGACTTTGAATATGCCATGAACTTATCCTAAGGAGAACATAGAAAGAGAACTAAATTGTATGCTTGCATGAATCAATACGTTACTAAATGTCGATTTGTTAAGTGGGTCCTTGATCAGTACAGCGAGGACGAAAGTACTATTCTTCTACTAGTTTGGTCTGCTCGCAGCAAAACTTTGCTTGATCGTGCAGAGGCATGGAATACTGTAGCGTTTGAAGCGTGCGATCACATTGACGCTCGGACTTACAATAGGATTGATGCGGCCAAGATATAGAAGACACGATGTATGGAACGATGAAATCCTTTGTGGGCAAGAGAGAACTTGAGTGTTGTAGCCAATCTGGCAAATTCGGTTGGGCTATTGAAAGCCTTTGTAATCTCAGTTTATTATCAATAAAGAGAATTATTTCGTATACTCTGTTTTCTTCCATTTGCTAATATCAAATCAAAGATAACTATTTGAAAACTTGTCATCTTGCCTTGTATGAGTGCAACTCCAGACTCGTACGGCATCACGCCCTAGCGAGGACGATGATTCGGATAAAATCGATGCGAGGATGAGCAATTTTTCGGGTCGGGGCATGACAGAAATGGGACTTCATTCTACTCTATAGGGTAGGGTTGCTTGATCCCAAGCTTCTGCAGATCGTCCTTCTGCTTGAAAGCTTCAAACTGACTACGTAAAAGCTTCATCGTCTTATTGGTATCTCCTGATGCTTGGGGAGCAGTAGATTGGTTTGATACATTAGGAGGCAGGACTGCATGATAAGCACCACCCCTAACACCAGACTGACTTGGAGCCGGCATGGTGGCGTTGTGAGGAGGTTGTACCCCCAGACCGGTGTTGGCAGAAGCTGATGCTGCAATGTGTTCTTGGTTTGGAATCGGATTCGCAATCGGTGGAACAGAGTGTTGTGCCATGATCACAGTATGCATACTTACTATCATTTCGGCCATGTTCTTTAAATTGGCCTCTAGAGCAGCGATCCTCTACTCCTGACTATCGGAGCTAGATGCATCTTGTTCTTCATCTTTTCTGGCCACCGAGGAAGAGCTGGTGAAAAAGATAGTCCTTTCAGAGCCTTCACTATCGGCATCGGAATCATGCAAAGAACCACCCTCGGGATGAAGAGTGGAAAGATTCCCTTGATTGAGGAATTCCTGGTCTGACTCAGGAAGATTCCTTTGACCGATTGTTTCTTGTTCGGAAGGAAGATTCTTTTGACCGATTGTCTCTCGGCTTCTTGATCTGGTATGTTGGTAGACTCCTTTATCGGAGTCACAGACCTGATCAAGGTATTGTTGACTAGGGTTGCGGGCTGTATTACGTCTTGGACGTTTTTTACCCCCAGTGCTTTGAAATATTATGTTGACTGAAGCATACAACAGTTCATCTTTGTCCACCATCACAAGTTCAGGAGTTCGGATGTAGTTCAAACGGTCGAAGACAGACCATTTAGCTGACTGGCAGCAACATTTGATCATTACTTCGTGGTAGTGATTACAATGATGTTCCTGATAAGGAATTACAGATGGACGAGATGGTCTTGTGATCTTCCACTTTTGTATAAGAAATTCACGGAGATCTGTTACAGTAACAGGAGAAGGAAAAGTCGGAGGTACATATTCCTTGATGATATTAGGAACATGATTCTGATTCTTAAGGTGTCATGTTCCCTGTGTACACAGAGAAGTGCTGACTTCATTGGCATAGGTGAGAGTGTTCTTGATCTGAGTAACTCTCCATGTGCGCAACTTGGCATACCCTGCGCTGGTTGAGGTAGGTGCGCATGTTAGAGTTGTGCGCCACCTGACTGTCTATCTGAGACACCTTCAATTTACTCTGCTTTGTTCTTAAAATGTGCAGGGTGGGCAAATCTTGGCTCTGGCTTGACTGGCGCTGGCCATGAGGAGTGGACAGGATGCCCTGTTGTTCTGTGCACCATTTTTCAGTACGTTTGGCGCGACACAGTTGATCAATAGAAGATGGACTTCGAGCAGAGTCTAGTATCTTAACATTAATTTGATTGTCTTTTCCAAGAGAAGTAGAATCTCCACTCAGAAGCATTCTCGCATTGACTGGCGCATGGGCACAATTAGATGTGTTTTCCACCAAGTCCAGGACTGGGGAATGATAAGGAAAGGCCATAGGGCGCTTTCATTTGTTCTGCACAGGGGCAGTAGTCACTAACTCCTCCCCTAAGTTTAGAACTGGTAAGGAAGAAGGAGTAGCCTAACGGAGCTGTCCCCTGATTGGCGCCTGAGCATTGGCTGGTGCACCCTCTGCCAATTTTAGAATTGGCGAGGAAGAAGAAGTGGCCTGGCGGCGCTATCCTTTGGTTGGCGCCTGAGCATTGACTGGCACACCCTCTCCCAATTTCAGAATTGGCGAGGAAGAAGAAGTGGCCTGGCAGCGTTGTCCTTTGGTTGGCGCCAGGGTAGTAATAGAAGCACTCTCCACCAATTTTAGAATCGGTAAGAAAGGAGAAGTGGCTACAGAGCTCTTCTCCATAACTGGTGCAGCAGCAGTGATTGGTGCACTGAAGGACTTCAGAGTCCAGATAGCGTACGTCTTGTTCTTGGAAGTAACAGTGGTGCGTATGGCACCCCCGCGCCAATCATCGCTTCATAGGCAGTTTGGTCGACTTTTACGACTAATGTCTTCTGCGTCATGCTGACCGACGCAATATTGCATTGAGTTGTCACTTTCTCGTCAGATGAGAAAGTCGTCCCCAGCAAAGTCGCCATTTTATTTGCAAAAATAAAAAGTGTTTCTTTACAAACTAGAAAAAAAAAGTACAAGAGTATAATTGATTTCTAGAAAAGTACAACTATAGAAATCTGATCAGAAGACGATCACTTTATCCCTTGGACGATGCGATGTCGACGAATAAAGCCTTTGGAGAGTGCTGCAGCAAGTGCTCAGAAGATTATGATCATTAGTCCTCATTTGACAGTGATTTGAAACTCTATTTATAGAGTTCTAGAGATAACTGTTAAGTAGTTATCCTGATTGGCGCACACTGCAAGTGGCGTGCCATTCATCCCTTGGTATGAACGGTTAGTTTAACTATTGGACGCGTGGCATGTTGTGATTGATATGTGCTTGGTCATGGACAGTGTCATATTCACGTTCTTCGAGATTAGTGGCATGTGTGCCACGTAATCTAACTGCTTCAGAATGATTTGATCAGGTAGCGCCAACTGCTGAGTGGCGCCAAACGCTACTGCTGAGTGGTGCCAGGCGCTAACTGTTGTTTAGTGTTCCACTAATTAATATGATACTAATGATCATCTTGTGCCAACTACAGATGGCGCAGGACAGCTGATGGTCATTTATGGCGGATCTGACACGTCTGACAAAATCTTCTCGAGTGCCACGCGCTCGGGATTCGAATGGATTTTTCTCGACTGACGTGCTGTCAGTCATGATGATAAATATTTAGCTTCTCCAAGAATATGGCCACGTGGCAGGCAGTGCCACTTGATGACTGGCGTCATCTGATGTCTGGCACCATCTGATAGTTGTCGCCAATTGCTGATCTGAATGTTGGCGCTTCCTATGAGTGGCGCAGGGTGTTGAGGATACTTTTTAGGCTTCTACAAGGATGTGTGAGCAAATTCATTTGCAGAATCACTTTTTCTACTTACGTTCATACAAAATATGTTAGCAAATTCGTTTGCAGAATCACTTTGTCTACTTACGTTCTTCCATCTAAGATATATTTCGGGAATAACAAAAGTTGTGTCGCCATGCCCTTTCATGGACAAATAGTAGTTTAGATGCTCGATCCGTAGGCAGTGCCCGTGTGGCCGATACCTTTTGTTACCTTTATTTCGTCACTGGTCTGCTCCATTCTAATTGTTTCTTCCTCAGCCATATATATGTTTCTCCAGAAACAAAGACCTAGTGTCATAGTGATATCTGTGCTGACCTTTATTTTCGTTGACAAGAGATGATCATATGTTTCTCCAGAATGATTCAGTTGTGGAAAGAAGCACAGATGTGTATATGAGGATCGCCTCCTTCATTATTGATTCACTAAACTCCAAAACCTCCATATTGACAGTATGTCTGAAATAATACGGATGAAAAGAGGAAACTCATCTATCGTAACTGCATTTTCCATCTCAACCGTGATGTCAGATTAATTACAATATTAAACTACATAATGAAATCACTTACTAATCCTGTGACGATCTATGTGTACGGAGGAGACGACCTCCCGAACATATCTTATTCTACAAGTATCATGAAGGACGAGCCTACGAGCAAAGCACAGACTTTCGCATAATTTTGTATGGATTATCACCTCGAACCTCCTTGATGAGCACTCCTTTTGACAACCCCTTAACCACGTTTAAATAGGTTAAAAAAAACTTTAATTTAGGATTAAAAAATTCCTAAATTAGTCTAGCACCAATTATGACCGTTCAAATCCGATCCAACGGTCCAAAACATGTTTATCAGACACCTAGCTGAGCAGAAATTCCGCGAACGGTACACCGTGCAATACACTGTTTGTACCCCAATTTAGGTTTTGGAAGAAAAAGAACCTTGATGGTATACTGCCAACACTTTAGAAAACTCCATAACAGATTCTGGAACAAAAAGAACAAAACTTGTATACTGGCTGGTATAACGTCACTTCTATTTTGGCTCTGTATGAGTCCCGATGCAGCCATCGATTCTCCGTGCCTTCGTCGCAACTCCCATAAACTCTCCACGGTACTCCAGACTATCCCTACACACCTCAAGGAAACCCAATACCTTGCCCGAGCTGATGTTGCACAGATACTTGCTCTAGCACATGCGTCATTTGTAAGTTGTTGAGTTTAAAGAGGAGATGATGAGAATTACCTTACCCGGGCTGATCTATTAGGAATATATTTGCTCTCATACATGTGTCATTAGCAAGTTGCGGGATTTAAAGCGGGGATGATGAGAATTACCTTGCTCGTGCTGATCTGTTACGAAGATACTGAGATGGGTAAGCTGTCGAAGATCCTATTATTGTTGAACCAACCATATTTCTATAATAAATATGCCAGACAATATATATGAAGTGAGCCATGCATCAAAACTAACAGGCAAGGCACTGTTGTAAACAGCCTAGAAGTGAAAGAACATAACACAAGTTTTGTGGTAAACTTAATAGACTTGGTTGATTTTTATTGAAGGAAATGACAGCTATATAAATAGCTGACCATGTAACAAAAGATAAAAACAAATCCATAGCTGTTTTAACAAACAAAACCAACTTAACCATCTACCAAAACAACCTAAACCAACTTAACCAATTAACAGACAATCTAAACAACCTAACCAATTAACAGAATAAATAAAAAACAAGATTAACTCTAACAATCACTCCCTTAATCTTGTTGCACCCGGATCTTCTCGCACATCTTTTGCTTCTGTGACACCCAGCTAATGATGTTGTCTTGATGCTTGTTCTCGACTGAGGATGGAACTGCCACATTACCAACTTCACCCATATATGTTGTAGACCTATGCTCACTACTAGAGTCATACTTCTTCCCGTCAGTCTCGCTCTCGGAGGACACAGCCATGACGTACTTCTCCTTATCAATCCTCAGAGCATTCCTTCGGCATCCGGATGGGAAGTGCCGGACTGCCGACACTCTTCTCCTCTTTGGAGGGGCGTACGCCCTCGAACCTTTCTTCGGTAGGCCCAGACTTAGGCCCAGACTCTCCGCCGGAGAAGCAAAAGATTTCTCCAGTTCCGTAAACTGCTCATCAACCCCGTTCTCCCCATTCTCTTCGGATCCTTTTTCGATCTCTATTAATCATGACCCACTCCTCCTAGGCGAAAAAAGGTCATCTTCGGGCTCCACCTTCACTTCTCGCAACAGAGATGGTTCAGAAGTCGCATCTTTCACCCAGTTTTCCCCGTCCTCGTTGATGAAGAGGTAGAACTTCCGAGACCGTATTGCCTCGAGCCTCCTCATCCACTTCTGGTCGTCCAGCTACTCCAGGACGTCCTTGATGGCGGCCTCCACCTTCTCCAGCTTGTCCTTGTCGAGCTTGTCCTCGTCGACCTATGGAACATCCTCATCGTCGGAGTCTTCGACGTGGACGGGCTTCTGCCAGGGGTCCTCGTTGACGATGACGACGCCGGTGCCGATGGGGTTGCCATTTTCTTCATTGACGGGGTTGCCATTTTCTTCATCTCCTGTGTTGCCATCCTCCTCTAGTAGCATGGTGAATATGTTCTCCGAGGTAGGATAGTCACCTGGCGTCGAGTCCCAATTCCACTCCTTCTCTTCATGGATCTTCGCCTCCTCTTTATGAAGCATGGCCATGAGCAGCATTGGTTCATCATCTTCTACTTTCTCGACTATGTGAGCCCTTTCCTCTTTGTTAAAACGACATTCAGAGGCGAAGTGCCCATAATTTTGGCAATTGTAGCACTGTACCTCAGTCTTGTCAAACCTTCTTCCACGGTGGTTGAGATTAGTTTCGTGGTCGACATTACGATCGCCATTGCTTCGTCCCGGGCTTCGGCCACGTCCACGACCATGGCCACGGCCTTGAGTACCGTTACCATGTCTCCATTCGCCAGCAGAACCATCGCCCGAAGCCTTTGTGTCCCGCGCCTTCCACTCGGCTCTGGACAGCAGGACTTGCTCCTCACCGTCGTCACCAGTACCGCGCAACCGTTCTTCGTGTGTCTTTAGACGGCCGATGAGCTCCTCTAAGGTCATCGTTTTGAGGTCACAAAACTGCTCGATCGTTGATACGATCTGTAGGAACTTCGACGACACGACCCAAAGGAATCTCTTTACGACATAGGTCTCGTCTACCTTGTCTTCCAATGCACGTATCTTGTTGACGACAGTCGTCAACTTCATGGCAAAGTCGTCAATCGTCTCTGCCTCCTTCATACGAAAAGTCTCAAACTCGTTCTTTAAAGTCTGGACCTTCGCCTCCCGGACGCGCTCGGCACCCATGTGCATTATCCGTAGCATCTCCCACGCCCCTTTAGCCGTCTTCTTTTCGGCCATTAGAAGCAGCATCTCCTCCGAGATCCCTTGATAGATGACAGAAAGGGCCATCTTATCTTTCTTGGTTTCAACGGCCGTCGTCGGGTCGGTAGGTGCAATGGCATCCCATACTCCTTGGGCTTGCATAAACACCTTCATCTTGATCGCCCATGCTCCATAGTTGCTCTTCGTGAGCATTGGGTATTGGAAAGTGATCTTCAACGACTCCATTGCTTTACTGTTCTTCCCTGGAGCTCTGATACCAAATGTTGTAAACAGCCCAGAAGTGAAAGAACAGAACACAAGTTTTGTGGTAAACTTAATAGACTTGGTTGATTTTTATTGAAGGAAATGACAGCTATATATATAGCTGACCATGTAACAAAAGATAAAAACAAATCCATAGTTGTTTTAACAAACAAAACCAACTTAACCATCTACCAAAACAACCTAAACAACTTAACCAATTAACAGACAATCTAAACAACCTAACCAATTAACAGAATAAATAAAAAAACAAGATTAACTCTAACAGGCACAACGGTAGAAGGTAGATGGATATCCCCATGCCATGAAAGAGCTAGCTAGTAGGTATGGTAGTACAGATGGCCTATTTATTGGTAACTCAAACCTTATTTAACAAATTATCGTGCCAACTCTCTCTGATATATGCAGATGTGGATATGGGATACATGCATTTTCAAATAGCAAGGCAAGGTGGTGCACCTCTCTTTGGATACCAACAAAAATACGGTGAAGTCCAGTTTGATTATGAATACAAAGGCATGTTAATTTGTTTATGTGTTTTACTTCTAATTTTCTCTTCAGGATCACCCTGATAGTGCCAGAATCATGTTAAACTGTCAAATTTGTTGGGAACGCGGTGTGACCCGAATCTGAGTTGGTCCATGATGTGCGATATTGAATTGGGTCCATATACCTTAAAATATAATTCTCATGTAAGACCTGAACTAATTCCAATTATCTACACCTCATGATCCCATTGCCTATCCGATGTGTGACTAAATTACCAACTCCATTGTCACCTCCTTTTGAACGCTCAATCGGAAACAAGATACAATCCAACAATCCCTACCTTATCTCGTTTCCGCTAGCCGAATAATCTTAGAACCCTTACTACATTTGTCCGTTCCCGCTAGCCGAACAACCTTAACAATCCCGCTATATTTATTTATTCCCGTCAACCGAGCACCCAGGAGATCCAACATATTGTACCGTAACTCCACCTTGAGAAAAGAGCCAGCATGTCCGTGTATACGCATGAATATTGAGCAAAATCTGTCTCGAACCAATTAAAGCCGTCCAAATCCGTCCCGTAACCTTGGGATCTGATACCACTTGTTGGGAACGCGGTGTGACCCGAACCAAAGTTGGCCCATGATGCGTGATATTGAATTGGGCCCATATGCCTTAAACCCTTTGTCCTAATAGGTTCAACCCCTTCACAACACTCAAGAAAAAAAGAAAGAGATTACAATTAAAATCGCTCACCAACTCGTAACAATCTTCCTAATCAAAGTTGACGACTCATCGATTAGATCTCCCATTCCTTCTATCTTGTATGGCATGTTATTCCTGGGGCTTGACCAAAGATGGAAAACTGATGCAATCGAGATCTGAGATATCACACAAAAAACTTTGCAGTGATCAAACTCAAGATCTACGATGATGCAAAAAACCAAATAGCCAGATTACAATATGAAGGAGGGAAATAGAAAAGAGAAGATCTCTCGTTCTTTCTTGCAAACATGTTACAATTGGGACAGAACGAGTTACAATAATGTAGAGAAAGATGAGATGAAAAAAAGTTGTTGGGGTGTCAAAACACCATTGCTCAAAGCAAGATTCGCCCCACACGAATTGCTTCCAGGAACCAGCAAGTTGAAGAACTTGTGGAACGCTCGAAGTCACCTCTGTTCTGACTTCTCGGATGGACTTGCAATAGCGGCAGCAGCTCCCTCTCTCTCTCTTTTTTCTGACTTATAAAATTCGTAGTAGTACCTCACAAAGGAGGCCAGAAGAGAGTATATATAGAGAGAGGGTAGAAACCCTAACCGCCTTTTTAGTTATGGAAAGATTAAATTAAATTCCACAAAGATGGCAACGAAATTAATTCAAATCTTATGGAAAGATTGAATTAAGTCCCACAAAGATGGCAACGAAATTAATTCAAATCTTATGGAAAGATTGAATCAAATCCCACAAAGATGGCAACGAAATTAATTCAAATCCCACAAAGATAGCAACGAAATTAATTCAAATCTTATGGAAAGATTGAATTAAATCCCACAAAGATGGCAACGAAATTAATTCAAATCTTATGGAAAGATTGAATTAAATCCCACAAAAAGTGGATCTAAATTAATCGCATTGAATCAGTCTTTTCATAACTGACTTGTAGTCTGCACAGTCAGCCTGGTGCGAGTCCATGAGCCCATGAGCCCGAGTCCGAGTCCGAGCCCGAGCCCGAGTCCGAGTCCGAGTCCGAGTCCGAGTCCGAGTCCGAGTCCGAGTCGCTAAGCCCCTTTGGGGCTTAGCTCCAAATGGAATTAATCCAAGAGAATGACAAAAGCATTAATGCTTAATCCTTGGAGCCTTATTCTTACCTCCTAGTAAAATCACCCACATGGTTCCCTTCTTAGGGTCACCACCCTATGTGCATCTCTCAACAACATAACCAAGTATATATGTTGAGATAACTCATGGTGCATTTCCGATGTGGGACTAAACTTTTACAAGGCATGTTGAGAGCAAGCTCTCTCCATGTAAAGAAAGCACCAACAATCCCCCACATATCATAACATATATATGTGTCCAGGGTTGAGCGTTCCCCACAGAAACTGTCCATTTTGCATTAGGATAGATGTCGCTGACGACTTGAATCTTCCCGCATGGGTTAAATAACAATGTGATACAAGAATGGACTACGCCTTGAATTCTGCACCACAATTGTAATTCTTCCCACTCACAAAGTGTAGTTACGTGTGCTTCTGGCTGCACATTAAAGGTCATGTGCTAGCCTGGTTTCAGTGTATAATTTTGGGCGTCTACAAGTTTACCCTCAAGAGACGGCCTGATATCTCTTTCCATACACTATAGGTGAGTTCTTTATTAAAGAGACATGGCATGAAGCCTTGCGCTTCCTTGTGGTGCTACGCCACTATGACATGGCCTGAAGCCGAGGCATTACCCCTACCTGGGAACCTCATCATAGTGTCATACTACTGTAGCATGAGGTCTTAGCCTCTTTGTAGTGCCAATCTACTCAGCATGAAGCCTAAGGCTTCCTTGCGATGTTACGCCGCAACGATATGGCTTGCAAGGCCGAGGCTTTACCCCTACCTGGGTACCTTATCGTGGTGTCGTGCCACTGTAACATGGGGCCATCCTCCCCTTTGTAGTGCTGTCTATAACTCTTTAATTACGTCATACAGCATTAGGCTACCTGCCTATTTGCGGTGCTACACAGCTATGACTTGGCTTGCAAAGCCGAGGCATTACCCCAGACCTAGGAACCTCATGGTGGAGTCACCCCACTATAGCATGGAGTTTCACTCCTTGTAGTGCTGCTCTACCGTGCTTCCTGTAAAGCACACCAGGCATTCACTCTGCCTGAGAACTCATTAAGGCGTTTAAGCCAACCTTCCATAGGATCTATTTTTTCCGCAGAAAATACATAGTAGACAACAGTGGTTATGGGTCCGTATCCCTTCCATGTTCCAGAGAACAAGTACCCACTATTACCTGATAGTTTCCCAGTTAGTGATCCTCCTTTGAACCAAAAGTTAGATGCCTAGTAGATTTCTCTTTGAACTAATAGCATAAAACTTTATGGTAGGATTACAAAGACACACTATCAGAATGCCTTCAAGCCCATTTTACAAGCTGTTTCATCGACCAACTGGCGCTTGAGGCCCTTTGTGAACGGATTTGCCAGGTTCTCCTGACTCCGAACATCAATTACTACAATTACACCTCTTTTGATAAGATCGTGTACTGCCCTGTGCTTCAATCGCACAGTCCTCTTCTTTCCGTTGAAGAGGTCATTTGATGCCACCGCCGCAGTCGCCTGGTTGTCACAGTATATCGGTATCGTCGGTATCTGAGCCCCAACCACTGGAAGATCATACATGAGCTCCCGAAGCCATTCTGCTTCATCTGCTGCAGTTTCAAGTGCATAGAATTCAGATTCCATGGAGGAACGAGAGAGTATAGACTGCTTCTTCGACTTCCACGATATAGCAGCTCCACCCAAGGAAAAGACATATCCACCTGTGGATCTCTCGCTTTCTACCTCTGAACACCAGCTAGCATCACTGAAGCCTTCCACTACTGTCGGATACCCGTTGTAGTTCAGTACATATGTCTGAGTCTTCTTGAGATATCTCATCACCGCTTTACAGCTTTCCAGTACTCAACCCCTGGGTTGCTTGGGAACCGACTCAGCATTTCCACGGCGAAAGTTATGTCAGGCCTTGTGGCAGTGATTGCGTACATTAAACTTCCGATAATGCTAGAATACTCCAGCTACCTGATGCTTTCCTTCGAGTTTGGCTTCAGCTTCTGATCACACCTAGATGGCATATCGATCCCTGGAAGATCCTTATACCCATAGCGTGTGAGCATCTTCTCAATGTAGTGAGATTGTGACAGCGCTACTCCAGTGTCTGTCCGGATGATCTTTATGCCCAAGATGACATCTGCATCCCCCAAGTCCTTCATACTGAACTTGGTTGAGAGGAACTTCTTTGTCTCCGTGACACAGCCTATATCCGTCCCTAGGATTAGCATGTCATCCACGTACAGACAAACGATGACTCCTCTTCCATCAGCGAACTTTGTGTAAACATATTTGTCCGTCTCGCTAACTCTGTAGCCGTTTGACCTAATAACTTTGTCAAACTTCTCATGCCACATCTTGGGAGCTTGCTTCAAACCATACAATGATTTCACCAACTTGTAGACTTTGTCTTCAAGACCTTTGACGATAAATCCATCTGGCTGTTGCATGTAAATCTCTTCGGTCAGCTCCCCATTCAGAAATGTTGTCTTTACATCCATCTGATGTATCACCAACTTATGTATGGCTGCTAGAGCGATTAACATCCTGATGGTGGTCATCCGAGCTACTAGAGCGTACGTGTCAAAGTAGTCTATCCCATGTTTCTGAGAAAATCCCTTGGCTACCAGCCTGGCCTTGAACTTGTCAATAGCTTCATCTGCCTTCATCTTCTTCTTGAAGATCTATTTACATCCGATGGGCTTTTCTCCTTCAGGTAGATCTACCAACACCCATGTGTTATTGGAGGTGATAGAGTCAAACTCGTCATTCACTGCCTCCTTCCAGAAGATAGCATCTTTGGTCTTCATCGCGTCATCATAGGTAAGCGGATCTGCTTCCACATGATAGGTGACAAAGTTATCTCCGAAGTCTTTAGGTCTCCTCGCTCGCTTTGCTGACGGCTCTGCGAGTTCTGGTACAAGAGTTGTTTCATCAACAACAGCTTCTTCTTGGACTACTGGCCCATATGAGATTTCAGTCTCATTTGCACCTACATCATTTTTTGGAATGTCCGAAAGAACAATGTTTTTGTCTTTTGCAAACTTGTCTTCAAAGTATTCAGCATCGCGAGATTCGATGATATGATTTGTCTCAATATCAAGAAATCTCCGAGCATCACTCTTCTCGGCATACCCCAAGAAGATCGCCTTCGTAGTCCTTGTCTCCAGCTTCTGAATCTTCAGATCTGGAAGCTTCACATACGCCAGACACCCCCACACTCGAATGACATTCAAGTTTGGTCTGACTTTGAACCAGAGTTCATGAGGAGTTACGTCCGAAGTTGCATATGGCACTCTATTCAGAATGAAAGTGGCCGTTAATGCAGCTTCTCTCCAGTAGCATTTTGGAAAACCTGCAGTAAGCAGCATTGAATTCATCATTTCTGTTATTGTTTGGTTCTTCCTCTCTGCTACTCCGTTGGATTGAGGAGAATATGGAGCAGTAGTCTCGCATATGATTCCATATTCTTTGCAGAACGATGCGAAGTCATGAGACCTGTACTCCCCACCTCGATCACTTCTCAACCTCTTGAGTTGTTGTCCAATCTGTCGTTCAGCTTCGGCCCTGAACTCTCTGAACTTCTCGAAAGCTTCGTCTTTAGTCTTGAGCAAGTAGACGAACGCGTATTTTGAGAAGTCGTCGATGAAGGTTATAAAATACTTCATCCCGGCCTTCGTGGAGAAATGTTTGAAGTCACAGATATCGGAGTGTACTAACTCCAGAAGATCTATGCTTCGATTGACCCGATGAAAGGGTTTTCTTGTGATCTTCGTCTGAGCACATACTTCACACTTCTCCACCTTACCCCCACATTTGGAGATAAGTCCTAGACTAGATATTTTGTTAATTCTTTTACAATGAACATGTCCTAGTCTATTATGCCACAACTCAAGAGAATAATCAGAAAATGCAACTGCATTAATGTCATCAAACTGGTTGACAAGCTGAATTTTAAACATTCCTTCGGTTTGATAAGCCTTCCCGAAGTATGTTCCCTTCTTCGACATCACCATCTGACCAGCATTGATGTCTATCCTTAAGCCTGCATTGCAGAGCAGGCTCCCAGAGATCAGGTTCTTGGCTATCACCGGAACATGCTTCACACCTTGAAGCGTCAGAGTGTTCCCAGAAGTGAGTTTCAGCTCCACAGTCCCGATCCCCAGAACTTCATCTTGGGCCTGGTTCGCCATGACAACCTTTTCAGATATCGGCTGGTACGTGACGAACCATTCCTTGCCAGGACAGACATGGCAAGTCGCACCAGTATCTATCCACCAGTCAGAGTCAACCCCCACAGTTGTGACCTGTGCGATCATAGCAACAATGTTAGACACCAATAAAACCTTACTAGGCTCACCTTTCTCTGATTGTTTAGGCTTGGATCTGCATTCACTCTTGTAGTGGCCTTTCTTGCCACAATTGAAACAAGTCACTTGGGACTTGGACTTCTGTTGCTTGAATGAAGGACCCTTCACTTTTAGATTGGTGAAGTCCTTCTTCTTGTGAGAAGCCGCCTGCTTTCCCTTGGGATCTCTCGTCTGTACTAGATTGGCCTTAGCCAACTGTTTGGACAGAGTGTCTATCTTCTGTTGGAAACGCATCTCGTCCTCAACATGGATCTCTTGAAATAGATCTCCCAAGCTAATGTCTAACTTCTTTCTGAGCATCCTTGCATAGAAGGTACTCCATCCAGCAGGAAGTTTTGAGACGATCCCTCCAACGACAAACTTGTCGGGAAGGGGCATCTCTTCGTCTTCCAGTTTCTGACGCAGCTTCAGAAATTCCTTCACCTGTGGCAACATGGACTTCTTGTCCTCAAAGAGCAATTTGTGATATTTTTCAACCACAAACATCTTGCTCCTGTTCCTGTCTTCTTCATACAGTTTTTCTACAGACTCCCATATGTCTCTGGCAAATTTCTTCTTCGAGTAGGATTCTGCCAGGGAATCCTCCATAGCATTCAGGATGAGAAGCCTGCAGATGCTATTTTTCCTTCTCTATTTGGCCTGGAGTTTGGTAGCTGCATTGATTGCGGCAGTAGACCCAGTGTCTGGAACAGAAGGTTCTTCCTCCAACAGTACATGATCAACGTCTTTGAGTTGAAGAGTTAGATAAACATTGCTCTTCCAGACTTGATAATGCTCTCTATCGAACTTTTTCAACTTGCAGTAGTCCGATTGGACGAGCGAAGCATTAATGTTTTCCATCTACAAGGATCTTGCTTTGAGATTGTTATTACCGGGGCTTGACCAAAGATGGAAAACTGATGCAATCGAGATCTGAGATGTCACACAAAAAACTTTGCAGTGATCAAACTCAAGATCTACGATGATGCAAAAAACCAAATAGCCAGATTACAATATGAAGGAGGGAAATAGAGAAGAGAAGATCTCTCGTTCTTCCTTGCAAACGTGTTGTAATTGGGACAGAACGAGTTACAATAATGTAGAGAAAGATGAGATGAAGAAAAGTTACTGGGGTGTCAAAACACTATTGCTCAAAGCAAGATTCGCCCCACACGAATTGCTTCCAGGAACCAGCAAGTTGAAAAACTTGTGGAACGCTCGAAGTCACCTCTGTTCTGACTCCTCGGATGGACTTGCAATGGCGGCAGCAGCTCCCTCTCTCTCTCTTTTTTTTGACTTATAAAATTCGTAGTAGTACCTCACAAAGGAGGCCAGAAAAGAGTATATATAGAGAGAGGGTGGAAACCCTAACCGCCTTTTCAGTTATGGAAAGATTGAATTAAATCCCACAAAGATAGCAATGAAATTAATTCAAATCTTATGGAAAGATTGAATTAAGTCCCACAAAGATGGCAACGAAATTAATTCAAATATTATGGAAAGATTGAATCAAATCCCACAAAGATGGCAACGAAATTAATTCAAATCCCACAAAGATAGCAACGAAATTAATTCAAATTTTATGGAAAGATTGAATTAAATCCCACAAAGATGGCAACGAAATTAATTCAAATCTTATGGAAAGATTGAATTAAATCCCACAAAAAGTGGATCTGAATTAATCGCATTGAATCAGTCTTTCCATAACTGACTTGTAGTCTGCACAGTCAGCCTGGTGCGAGTCCATGAGCCCATGAGTCCGAGTCCGAGCCCGAGCCCGAGCCCAAGTCCGAGTCGCTAAGCCCCTTTGAGGCTTAGCTCCAAATGGAATTAATCCAAGAGAATGACAAAAGTATTAATGCTTAATCCTTGGAGCCTTATTCTTACCTCCTAGTAAAATCACCCACATGGTTCCCTCCTTAGGGTCACCACCCCATGTGCTTCTCTCAACAACACAACCAAGTATATGTTGAGATAACTCATGGTGCATTTCCGATGTGGGACTAAACTTTTACAAGGCATGTTGAGAGCAAGCTCTCTCTATGTAAAGAAAGCACCAACATGGCAAAGTCCTAAGAGCAAAGTGCGTACTTTCTCTTAGATCTCCTGTGGATGAGCACCTTGAATCTCTACTTTGTGCTATAGAAATTGGGATTTGTCCAAGTGATATAGTCATCGCCAGATACATGTCTTTTTCTTTGCTTGGTGTCCGTTAGACGGTGATTGGTTATTTCAGATGGGTTGGCCGAAGTTTTTGCTACGACAACGTTTCAGAGTCGGTATCGGAGCGCAGAAGGATGTGTCCGATTTCCAACAAAATTATGCTACTATATTACCAAAGGATAGTGCACAAAGAAATAAAAGACACGAATAATCAAAACATCACTTCGATTTCTCATTTTATATCAAGTATGGGATAAAAGTTCTGTTGTTGTTGTTGTTGTTGTTGTTGTTGTATTACTCACATCCAGAAAAGTAAGTTTTCATAGCCCTTACGATGTAGTAGCTATGTCGCCTGAACAAGGACACGATATGTTTACATATATGGGATATAAGATAAAAGGCATTTTCAAATAGGTACAATAAGTAGTCACCTACGTCCACGAATATGAACACATACGGACACAATAAGAACACCATTTTTTCTTATCCATGCAAGTGTATGAAACTCTATTTTGAAATGCTATGAATGGCAATGATGGAGACACAAATTGCATATTCGACTACAGGTGGTGTGAGATCGAAAATACTATATGAATATACGATGCCGAAGGTTGCTACTTGCTTATTGTGCCCGAGTTTTCCATGACTATCCTATATATTAGAAGGGACCTAGCTTTTCAATGGGAACTATCTTCATGTGTTTGGGTGTTAGACAATGGGTTTCTCATATACATGGTATATAGTTTCAACTATAAACCGGTCACAAAAATCTTTGACTTGACATTGTCCATCATCTCATCTGTCATATAAAGTCCTATCGTGTTATATGCCCTCTGATCTATGCCATTCCATGTATCATCCGTTATATTGGCATACATTTTGTTCTTTCTGGCGACAGGGACGGCCCTAGTCCAGGGCAGACCGAACGACGGCCCAGGGCCTCCTGACGAAAGGGGGCACCAACATAGAATTGTCCATAATAAAACTAGTATATATCATGTCTTTTTTTTAACAAAAAATATTGTCGTGTAGTGGCTAATATGCTAGACTTGTATTTAAAAGGTCCTTGATTCAAATCTTGATACAACAAATTTTTGTTTTATTTATATATTTTTTTACATTATATGGGGCCCATTTAGCACCAATTGCTCAGGGCCGTCCTTGTCTACCGACAACCTTATACAACCCTTCTTTCACAAGGATTGTCTTGACCCTTTTCTTCCACAAATTTTTTCTTTCCTTTATCGTTCAGCTTTGTCCACGTCAAACTTGGTGCTACCGATCTTGTTAATGTAGAAAATAATGGTTGGATGATTTTATTGATGGACTACTTCACTACTTATAGGGAGTCTAGCTCCTCTACATATAACATATTCCGATGTGGGACTAAAAGTCCCTTATTGATTCTCAACACTCCCCCTCAAGATGGGCGATAGATATTGATCATCCCCATCTTGTTACATAGCTTTGACAGACTTAATGAACTAAGACCCTTAGTCAGACAGTCTGCAACTTGTTCTTCTGAGGGGACATGGTCAATCATCAGTATCCCTTGTTCCAGCTTCTTCTTGATGAAGAATCGATCAATCTCGATGTGCTTCGTTCTGTCGTGCTGAACTGGATTGTTAGCTATACTTATTGCAGCTTGACTATCGCTCAGAAGACGCAATGGTGCTCCCTTATCCAGCTGCAACTCTGTCAGTAATGCTTTCACCCACAGCAACTCTGACACTCCCAGAGCCATTGCTCTGTATTCTGCTTCAGCTGTCGACCGTGCTACCACTGACTGTTTCTTGCTTCTCCATGAGACCAGATTTCCTCCTACAAAAACACAGTATCCCGTGGTAGACCTTCTGTCGTCTATGCAGCTCGCCCAGTCTGCATCACAGTATCCCTCAACTTCTATGCGTCCATTCTTCTTGAACCATAGCCCCTTTTCCGGCGTTCCTTTCAGATATCTCAAGATCTGAAATACTGCTTCCATATAACCCTTTCTTGGATCATGCATATAGCGACTCACTACACTCACCGCAAATGAGATATCAGGGCGAGTGTGCCCCAGATAAATCAATCTTCCTACAAGTCATTGATATCTTTTACGATCAACTGGCTCTCCTGCTTCTGCTCCCAACTTGCACTTCTGGTCAATTGGAGTGACTACTGCTTTACATCCCAGCATCCCTGTCTCCTTCAGCAGATCTAGTGCGTATTTTTTCTGTGAGAGAATAATTTCTTGTTCGCCTTCACACACCTCGATACCTAGAAAGTACCTCATCGCTCCTAAATCCTTCACCTCAAACTCATTCGCGAGTTTTGACTTCAGCTTAGTGATCTCGACTTCATCATCACCTGTGATCACTATATCATCCACATATACAGCAAGTATAGTGATGTGGCCTCTTGCATGCTGGAGGAAGACCGTATGATCTACATTTGTTTGACAGTATCCTATGCCTGTAACAGCCTTTCTGAATCTGTCAAACCAGGCTCGAGGAGATTGCTTGAGCCCGTATAGCGACTTCTTCAGTTTACACACCTTTTCTTACGACGTCCTTCCGTTTGATTCCGTCGCGTAGCATCCTGGCGGGAGCTCCATGTATACTTCTTCTTACAGGTCCCCATGAAGAAAGGCATTCTTCACATCCAGCTGGTACAGCTTCCACCCATAGTTCGCTGCAATGGAGACCAGAGTTCTCACGGTGCTCATTTTTACTACTGGGGCAAACGTCTCATCATAGTCTATGCCATATGACTGTGTGAATCCTTTTGCAACTAACATTGCCTTGTATCGCTCGACCTTTCCTTCTGGCGTCTCTTTCACTGTGTACACCCATTTGCATCCCACAGCTTTCTTCCCTTTGGGTAATGGAACCAGCTCCCATGTCTTATTTTTCTCCAGTGCCCCAAGTTCTTCCATCATTGCAGCTTTCCACCTTGGATCTTTCTTTGCTTCCTGCCAACACTTGGGCAACGAAGTAGAGTCTAACGATGCAATGAAGGCTCGATAATTCGAAGAAATATTAGAATAAGACAAGAAGTTGGCAACGTCATGTTCGTAATCATCAAAACGAGCAGGAGCCTTACCCGCATTGATGCGAGAAGATCTCCTTAAGGGAGCAATAGGTAGTGGAGAGATCATACCATCCGAGTCGGAGAGATCCGCATCAGAATCCGAGTGATTCAGTACGGGGGCAACATCTTCAGGAGTTGGAGCAGGAGTAGACGAGGGACTTGGTACAGTAGGCACAGGGCACGGCATAGGCACAGTACTAGACTTCCGTTGTCTCCTTCTGTAGACTTGGAGCTCCTTTTCCCTTGTCTGTTGCTCTCCCTGCGTAACATATGTATCTTCTTCTTTTTCATATGTATCTGAGTCACTGTGCTCTCTCCCTTTCGTCCAGTTTTCTACAACCGGACACAGAACCGATCCGACGACCACATTTGGGCTTATTATCTCCCCCTCACATCGAACACCACCTGTGTTAGATGTGTCACCAAATGCTGAACCTTCATCCGAACCATAGTATGGTTCGAGTTCTCTGAATGTAACGTCCATGCTGACAAACATCTTCCGCTCGACTGGACTCCAACAGGCATATCCCTTCTGAGTCGCCGTGTAACCGACAAAGACACATTTAACTGCTCTAGGATCCAGTTTGCCAACGCCAGGCCTATTATCTTGGACAAAGCACACACATCCAAAAACTTTTGGTGGAACAGTGTATGTAGTTGCCCCAGTAAGCATCTCCAATGGTGTCTTCCAGTCCAATACTTGAGACGGTATTCTGTTGATGAGATACGAGGCCGTCAAAATAGCCTGCCCCCATAAGTGCTTCGGGACATTCATAGCCAGCATCATCGTCCGTGCGACTTCCAGCAGGTGTCTGTTCTTTCGTTCAGCCACACCATTTTGTGCCGGAGTATAAGCACATGAAGTTTGATGTAGTATTCCATGGATGGAAAAATACTCAGCAACCTGCTTATTAGTATACTCCGTCCCATTGTCAGACCGGAAACACTTAATTTTAGCGCCATATTGTGTTTTCACCCGGCGATGAAAGTCCCAAAAAGCCTCAAGGACGTCACTTTTATTCTTCATAAGGTAGACCCATGTCACGCGGGTATAACAGTCAATGAAGGTGACAAACCATCGAAAACCGTTAATTTCGATTGTAGGACAAGGGCCCCATACGTCCGAATGTATCATGTCAAAAGCAGCTGAACTCCTATTCCCCGAGCTAACATACGAGCTTCTGGTATATTTTTCCAACTCACAAGCATCACAAAATAACTTCTCTTTATCAGCCCTTTGATATAAGGACGGATACATTCGACTAATAACTTGAAAAGAGGAATGACCGACACGCTGGTGGTGGAGTAGCAAGTCGGCTTCAACACTGCGACAGGAAGCTTCTGGTGGTGCGTCTGCTACCAAGGATGCCAATGCATTATCCAGTCATGTCTAAATACCACAGCCCCTTATGCCATGTGTCAGTCCCAAGTCGTCGTCCTGTCCCCTTCTCCTGAAAAGTCACCTTAGGAATGTCAAAGGAAACAGTACAGTTAAGATCAAGTATAATGGCACTAATGGATAAAAGATTGACAGGAAAAGATGGAGCATGTAAGACATTGGTTAGAGTGATGGAAGGGGTGCATGCGACAGTGCCTGTACCCACTACAGGTCTGGATGTACCATCAGCGGTCTGAATACTCTCCGGCAATGGTAGCTGAGTATAGTCCTGAAACGCACCACGGGATCCCGTGACATGGCGAGATGCCCCAGAGTCCATTATCCATCCTGGCTGATGGACAGATGCAAGAGCACGTGCAGAATCACCGGTGCCGGTTTGGGCAAAGTAAGTGATGTGATCTCCCGAGGTCGAAGACGTCCCAGGACTGTCGGCCGAAACCAGCTTTGTGCCTCGCAACTTCTCAAAAAACTCCCTCTCAAGTGGGGTTATTTCAGCCAGTAGATTCTCTCCCCCTTCCTCCACCAGATTCGCTTTGTGTCCTTCCCGTCTATCAGCATATCCTCCTCTATTACCCCGTCGGCCGCCACGACCCCGTCCTCGATCAGTAGACTGATTTCGCAAGGGTTTGGGACAAATTCGGATGTAATGTCCGGAGTCACCACAATTGTGGCAAACACCACCAACAGATGGAGGTTGATTGAAGGCAGCAAGGGCAGACTTTTCAACCTCGGCTCGCTCCCCCTGGTAGGATCCCTTGTTGGGCATCAACTTCAGTCGAGCTTCTTCCTGTGTCATGACGGCTATAGCTTCTTCCAAGGTCGAAAGCGTGGATTGGGATAGGAGGATATTCCGTCTCTGCTCAAATACAGGGTGTAGTCCCTTCAGGAATTTCATCATACGCTGCCACGAAATATAAGCCAGGAACGTCTGAAAGTACTTCGCGAATGTCGGTTCGACTTGTGCATCTTCCATCCCAAGAGGATCATAATGATCTAGATCAGACCAGTACTTCTTCAACAGGGCTGCGTACTCAGAGATGGTACGTTCGTCTTGGGCCACCCTATCGAGTTCATCTTGTAGTTGAAAGACTCGCATAGGGTTGCCGGAGCCGGAGTACATATCTTTTAGAGTCTGCCATATATCAGCAGCAGCCTCCATTGCCTCGATATTTTCTGACACCTGGTCGGTTAATGAGGCAGTCAACCACCCAGCCACTACGTTGTTGACAATCTCCCAAACAGCAAACTCCATTGCGGAGTGATCGGCTGGTGCCTTGGCTTGGCCAGTGACATAGCCAACCAAGCCACGTCCCTTCAGCGTCCGCATCGCCTGCCGCGACCACTTCAAGTAGTTGGACGTTCCTTCCAACTTCGTCTCCAGCTTCTCCAATTTTCTCATTTTGTAAGGTGACGGATCCACATCAGTATGGATCGTACGTGGGGTTGCCTCGGTTAATCTCTTTGATAAGATATCATCAACCAAGGCCTTCATCTCTTCGGCCGTCAGTTTGCCACTGATCGAATCCATGCCTTCTTCAACTGTGAACCCTATTCGCCGTCTTCTTCGGCTTCTTCGACGTCGGAGTCGGCAACTTCCCCAACGTCGTCGTCTTCTCCGTCTTCGTCGGCTACGTCGTCTTCTTCGACGATAGAGACTTTACGAACGCGCTACTAACTTGGCCAGCACCGGCGCTCGCATGTAAAGTGAACACGTCAGGACACCAGAGAAGACATGATCAGTCTCTGTATAGATCCTGATGTGAAGGAGGAATAACAAAATAAACATTTGTTAGTTCCAAATGGCGCAATCTAGGAAGTCGGTGCAAATAAAGTATTTGACATCTCGACTGTCTTCGAAATATGCCGTTTTTTTTTGTATAAAGACGGCTATGGTTAGGGTTAGGGTTTGGATGGGGCTGCTAGGGCTAGGGTTTCCATTAGGAGAGGGAGAGGGAGGAGGGGGGGCAGGAGGGTGCAAGAGGGGAGGGAAGGTGCTGGAGAGGGGCGGGAGGGGGGAAGGGTGCTGGTCGGGGGGGAAGGGGGGGCGCTGCGGCTCGGGGGGGGGGGGTCGGGGGGGCTGCTCCGGGGGGGGGGGGTCGGAGGGGAGGGAGGGACTGCTCCGGGGGGGTCGGGGGGGTGGGCGCTGCTCCGAGGGGGGTCGTGGGGGGGGGGCGCTACTCCGGGGGGGGTCGGGGGGGGCTGCTGCTCCGGGGAGGTGGAGGGTCGGCTAAAAATTTTTTTTTTTTGTGGAGAGAGAGAGTTATGGCTCTGATACCATGTAGAAAATAATGGTTGGATGATTTTATTGATGGACTACTTACTACTTATAGGGAGTCTAGCTCCTCTACATATAACATATTTCGATGTGGGACTAAAAGTCCCTTATTGATTCTCAACAGTTAATCGTCATGATAAAATTATGAAATAGATAATAAAAAAAAAACCTCGAATCTTAACGAAACAATTTCAAAATTTATGATCTATGAAGATAGGTAGCAGACGAATGTCGTTACCTACCGTTAACCAATATCCAAAATTTTGAAATCCTTACATTTCCGTTTAACTTTGATACCAATTTGTTGTGCGGCACACAAAAGCTCACACACAAATAAACTTACGACGACGAGAATAACAAAGCACAAATTACTAAACAATAACAACCAAGAATAAACACACAATATTAATTAGCGTGGTTCGGTTAAGCTCGACCTACTTCATGAGAGCAATTGGAGAAATAATTTTATTGAATCAATGAGAGAAAATCTTACAAGGATTACATACACAATACCATAATGTGAAACCCTCTTCTTACGAGATCTCCAACGAGCTCTTCTTCTTCTTCTTCTTCTTCTTCTTCTTCTTCTTTCTAGATTCCCTTAATGACTTTCAAGAACTTTCTCTTAGCAAAGCATTGTAATAACCTTGAGGCCCACCAAAGATCGGGCATGAGGAGAACGTTAAATAGGATCTCCTCCCAATTCCTAAGTAATGAGCCATATAGATCGTCGAAACAAGCATTATTAGATTTGAACCATTCCTAAATCCAACCTAAGTACGACACCAGTATACCAACGAAGTGATTTGGACCCCCAAAAATTGTTGGATCGAATGCACCATTTATTGACAAATCAGTGATATACTACCGGTAAGCTAGTCTGATATTCTTGTTGGAAAATGTGAATGTATATTTATTATAATAATAATATCAAATTTTTATATCAACGAATCTAGGAAAAGGTGTACGAATCCTTTCATTGGAAAAGGTGTACGAATCTATTTATTGGAAAGGTGTGTCATTTCCATCGTGTCTTTTTATTTCTATAAATACACATGGTTTTGGAGCATTCAAGCATTCATTCAATTCATCCATATCGCATTAGTTAGTCTAAGAGAGAGAGACAACCAACGTTGCTTCGACGAGTTCCTACGGTGTGAAGTGCTGCTACCGAAGGAAACAATCGTTGTATCCTGGGAGACTAATCGCCATTAAACCGTAAGCACCAGTGCGGGGCGAATATTGTCTTAAGGACATTGAACCAAGTTCAAGCCTCGGTATCATTTATTTATTTATATTTATATTTTAATTTCAGAGTTTGAATACAGAGTTGGAAATATTTCTAATAACAATCTTAAGACGATATTCTTTTTGAATTTTCACACTCTGTACCATTCCAGTATAGACATTACAATAGAAAGATTTTTGAATTTTTTCCCATTAAACTAAGAAATTTTGTACAGACATTAATTTAATTTAAATAGGTACTTTTCAAATGATCACATATGAGCCTGATGTGAAATACATCATGTCTAAGAAATTTTGTATTGTAGGCAAAGACATAATCTAATTTATCTCCAGATTATTCTCACGAAGACCAGAACTTGAGTCTGGTGCCTTACACCATATTATTCTCATGGAAAACTTTCCCATTCTTCCTGTATAGTGTTCCCCACAAATGCAACTCATGTTTAGAAAAAATTTTAATGTACTTGATTAATTGTTTCCTCTGACTCAGAAGTACTGTTCTGTTCTGTTCTTAGTGTTTGTCTGTTCTCAGAAGTCTTGAATCTGAAATTAGTGGATCCGCACATAATGATGTACTGTTCTGTTCTTCAGCACATATGTAGCAATGGTTTAAGTCTTTGATACTGGCTTTAATTGGTATCAAGTCTTTTGATAATGACTTTAATAATATACTATATTCGGTCTTGATTTCTAATTGACCTGTTCTGATTTTTTATTCAATTCATAACACTAGTTTTGATTTGCTCTCCTATATAGAATATAACAGAACACTTTATAAAATTTATTAATTCTTTTCACTCATTGGTCTGTACTATTATATTGTAACAGACAAAAATGACAGGAGTTGAGAATACTGTCATGATCACTTCTGCTCATGTTCACATTGGACAAGGAGAAAAGCCGGAAAAGTTCGATGGAACTGACTTCAAGCGTTGGCAGCAAAAGATGTTGTTCTATCTTACAACTTTGAATTTGGCAAAAATTCTAAATAAAACAGTCCATGTTCTACAAGAAGGTGAAACTGATAATACTGTTATTACAAATGTTGAAAAGTGGAAACATGCAGACTTCTTATGCAGGAACCACATTTTAAGTGGACTAGACAACCATCTATGGAATGTTTACAGTCCACTGAAGACTGCAAAAGAAGTCTGGGATGCTCTGGACAAGAAATACAAAGCAGAAGATGCAGGGTCGAAGAAATTTGTAGTAGGCAAATTTCTGGACTACCGCATGGTTGACTCCAGATCAGTGGCAAGTCAAGTTGAAGACTTGCAATGTATTTTCCATGAACTGGTTGCCGAAGGTATGGCCTTATGTGAACCGTTTCAGGTAGCTTCTGTGATTGAAAAACTTTCGCCTCTCTGGAAAGATTATAAGAACTATCTGAAACATAAACGTAAGGACATGCCATTGGCAGACCTAATTGTCAGGCTTAAAATAGAAGAGAATAACAGGAGCACTGAAAAAATCTCTTCTATAGAAGCCAGGGCAAATGTCTTGGAAACAGGACAAAAAGGGAAAAAGCGCAAATACATTGGAGGCTCCGGTCAAGGAACCTACTCCGGTCAAGGGAACTATAAAAAGTTCAAAGGTAAATGTCACATATGCAATAAAATGGGACATAAAGCTGCAGATTGTCGTAGTCGCAACTACAATAATTACAACAAGAACAAGAACAAGGGACGTCCTCACCAGGCTCATATGACTGAAGATGAGCATCTGGCTAAGGGTGTTGACGACCTGGTTCTGACGGCAGTTGTTTCTGAAGTGAACATGGTAGGGAGCAATCCAAGAGAGTGGTGGGTCGACACTGGCGCTACCCGCCACATATGTGCTGAAAAGGCTATGTTCAATACCTACCAAAGCATCGACCAAGGCGAGCAACTCTTCATAGGAAATTCATCATCATCAAAGGTTGAAGGACAAGGGACGATCATTCTGAAAATGACGTCGGGAAAGGAACTGAAGCTTAACAATGTTCTGCACGTACCTGATATTCGGAAGAATCTGATTTCCGGATCTATGTTAAGTAAGCATAGGTTTAAATTAATATTTGAATCTGAAAAATTTGTACTCACCAAGAGTGGAGTTTATGTGGGGAGGGGTTACCTCAAGGAGGGCCTCTTCAAAATGAATGTAATGACTATTATGCCTAATAAGATGATTAATTCTTCTTATATCGTTGAGTCCTCTCATATGTGGCATGGAAGATTAGGTCATGTTAATTATGATTCAATCAGGAAACTCATGAACATGGACTTAATTTCTAGATCTGCAATAGATTCTGTGAAATATGTGTAGAAGCAAAATTAACCCGTACATCCTTTCAAAATCCGGTTGAAAGAGATACTGGAACGTTGGATTTAATCCATACAGATGTATGTGATCTAAAAGGCATACAAACGAGAAATGGGAAAAAGTACTTCATCACATTCATCGATGACAGTACTCGTTATTGCTATGTCTATCTTATGAAATCAAAAGATGAAGCAATAGATATGTTCAAACACTATAAAACTGAAGTAGAAAATCAACTTAATCGAAAGATTAAAGTTATCAAAAGCGATAGAGGTGGTGAATATGAAGCACCTTTTGCAGGATTCTATGCAGAATATAGAATTATACACCAAACTACTGCACCATATTCACCACAATCTAATGGTATCGCTGAACGAAAGAATCGAACAATTAAAGAAATGATGAATTATTTATTATTAAGTTCAGGACTACCAGATAATTTGTGGAGAGAAGCTGTACTTACAGCCAACTATCTTTTAAATAAGGTGTCCCACAAGAAAAAGGAAAAGACGCCATATGAATTATGGAAAGGAAAGAAACCTTCCTATAAATACCTCAAAGTGTGGGGATGTCTTGCAAAAGTGGCAATTCCTTTGCCTAAAAAGGTCAAGATAGGTCCCAAGACCTTTGACGGCATATTTATAGGATATGCTGAAAACAGTTCTGCTTATCGGTTTCTCATACATAAGTCGGACATTCCGGAGATACATAATAATACAATTATTGAATCTAGGAATGCATCTTTCTTTGAGAATATCTTTCCATGTAAAAAGATACATGAAAGAGAAACATTAAAAAGAAATAATGATGATATTATACATACTGGTCAAAGTGATGCAGATAATGAATTTGCCGATAAGGAAGATGTGCCTAGACGCAGTAAGAGGTCTAGAACATCAAAGACCTTTGGACCTGAATTTCTAACATTCATGTTAGAAAATGAGCCTCAAACTTTCAAAGAAGCAATGTCTACACCAGAGGCACCACTTTGGAAAGAAGCTATAAATAGTGAAATAGAGTCCATTATGCAAAACCATACATGGGAATTAGCTGATCTTCCTCCAGGATGTTAGCCATTAGGCTGCAAATGGATATTTAAGAGGAAGATGAAAGCTGATGGAACTATTGATAAATATAAAGCAAGACTGGTTGTCAAAGGATATAATCAAAAACAAGGAATTGATTATTTTGATACATATTCACCAGTAACAAGGATAACATCAATTCGGATGTTAATTGCAATAGCAGCATTGCACAATCTTGAAATACATCAAATGGATGTGAAGACCGCCTTTCTAAATGGTGATCTAGAAGAAGAAATCTACATGAATCAACCAGAAGGATTCATAGTAGCAGGTAAAGAAAGGAAGGTGTGCAAACTAGTTAAGTCTCTATATGGACTTAAACAAGCACCGAAACAGTGGCACCAAAAGTTTGACAATGTAATGATGTCAAATGGATTCAAGATCAACGAGTGTGACAAATGTGTGTATTCTAAAAATGCACAAACTGGATATGTCATTATATGCCTATATGTAGATAATATGCTAATAATAGGCAGTAATAATAACATAATCCAGGACACAAAGAAGATCTTAATCAAAAACTTTGACATGAAAGATCTGGGAATTGCAGATGTTATGTTAGGAATTAAGATTTCTAAAACACCAGATGGGCTGATATTATCCCAATCTCATTACATTGAGAAGATTATAGAAAAACATAATCAAAATGATAATAACATTACAAAAACTCCAGTAGATTTAAATCTACATTTAAAGAAGAATACTGGAGAAAGTATCTCACAAGTAGAATATTCTCGTATAATTGGGAGCCTTATGTATGTCACGAACTGTACGCGACCGGACATAGCTCAATCAGTTAACAAACTGAGCAGATACACGAGTAATCCAGGAAAAGATCACTGGAAGGCTATTATTAGAGTACTCAGATATTTAAGATACACTAAAGACTATGGATTGCACTATACTAAATATCCAGCTGTACTTGAAGGATACAGTGATGCAAATTGGATATCTGATACTAAAGACTCGAAATCCACAAGTGGATATGTCTTTACACTTGGAAGTGCAGCAATATCGTGGAAGTCCTCAAAACAAACGTGCATAGCCAGATCAAGTATGGAATCTGAATTCATAGCTTTGGATAAAGCAAGTGAAGAAGCAGAGTGGCTTCGAAATTTCTTGGAGGACATTCCAATATGGCCAAAGCCCGTACCAGCAATCTGTATACACTGTGATAGTCAATCTGCTATCGGTAGGGCACACAGTCATATTTATAACGGTAAATCAAGACACATTCGAAGACGTCATAATACCGTTAGACAACTTCTCTCTAATGGCATAATCACGATTGATTATGTAAAATCAAAGGAAAACCTTGCGGATCCACTAACTAAAGGTTTGACAAGAGAGCAAGTATATAAGTCATCGAGGGGAATGGACTTGAAGCCTATGATAAAAGAAGTTCCATAAAGGAAAACCCAACCTAGTTGACTGGAGATCCCAAGATCTAGGTTCAAAGGGACAACCTAATTATGTGAAATTCTTAAATGACACTGACGAGTATTTAAATACTCATCCCATTCTCTAGGATGACAAATAGTAGTGTCGCCTGCAAAGAAAAATAAGGGTAAGCATTGCTTTTAATGATTCCTATGACTTGAAATTCAAGTGGAGTATAGCAGGATACTCTTATTAGGAAGTCACCTATATGAGTGTGGAAGTGGGGCCGCTTCTATGAGAATTATAAGGCTGAATTCTCTAAGAACACTTATGAAACCAGGCATATGTTCAGGGCCTAAAAGAACACAACAATAGAAGCAATATTGGTCGGAAAGAAGTTGTGTGATATTTATTGACTCAAGTTTACAACAAAAAGCTGAACAGTTCAAGACATCATGTTCACTGGATAGCTAGTAAACTCGATAAATATTTACAAGGGAAGGTTCAAGGCCAAAAGCTACCTATCCTGGTACAATAACTTTTCAAATGATCTCTCTCTCTTATGTCTGCATCTTGTCTGTAAGGAGTCTGTATTGTGTCTACATTGTACACAGTCAAATATTCATTCATGTGGGGATTGTTGGAAAATATGAATGTATATTTATTATAATAATAATATCAAATTTTTATATCAACGAATCTATGAAAAGGTGTACGAATCCTTTCATTGGAAAAGGTGTACGAATCTATTTATTGGAAAGGTGTGTCCTTTCCATCGTGTCTTTTTATTTCTATAAATACACATGGTTTTGGAGCATTCAAGCATTCATTCAATTCATCCATATTGCATTAGTTAGTCTAAGAGAGAGAGACAACCAACGTTGCTTCGACGAGTTCCTACGGTGTGAAGTGTTGCTACCGAAGGAAACAACCGTTGTATCCTGGGAGACTAATCGCCATTAAACCGTAAGCACCAGTGCAGGGCGAATATTGTCTTAAGGACATTGAACCAAGTTCAAGCCTCGGTATCATTTATTTATATTTATATTTTAATTTCAGAGTTTGAATACAGAGTTGAAAATATTTCTAATAACAATTCTTGGCTTCTTTTTTAGCACATATCGATGCTTCGACTCCTTCTGAACTTCTCCGATCACTGGACGACATCCGTCCCACTTCGTAGTTGCACACTAGCCATATACAACACTTCCCCTATCCATAATTTAATGGTATACAATATAAGAAAACAAAAATCATAGAGGAACTCATGAGTTCTTAATTATAAAGACTCGGCCATTAATAATTGTTGGATTACATGCATCTCAGTCTTGATATTTTTCAAGGACCTAAACAGAAAAAACCAAGGTCCTAAATGCAAAAAATATTTTCCAATTTATTTGTCAAAATTTTAATTTAACGTCTATAATAATAGAAAGAATAACATGGCATTCTTTGTTGGAGTCAAATTTGGATTTGGTATCAGAATATTTGTGGAATCTAAATCTGGTTAAATATTTAATTTGATTAGATTTGGATGTCCATAATTGGGATAGGCTATTTTAGATGTAATAGGATTCCTATTTGAGGGTTTTCTATCTAGAAAATTCTATTATGATCTAAAATAGGATGTTGATGGATTATGTTAGGTGTAATAAGATTCTTATCTTAGGGTTCTATCTAGGAAATCTTATTATATAGGATGAGGGTGGACTATTATGACCTAAAATATAATTTTTCTCATCCTATATCTATAGGGTGAGGGTGGAAGCACAAAGCAGAGCACAAAGTTGAGATTCAGGATACTTGTCCACAGGAGATCTAAGAGAAAGTCCGTACTTTACTCTTAGGGCTTCGTCATATAAGACAAAAGTAATAAGAGATCTGATCGAGGAGTCGTCAACTTCGGTTAGAAAAATTGTTACGGGTTGGTGAGTGATTTCATTGTAATCTCTGTCATTTCTTCTTGAGTGTTGAGTATGGTGAGGGGGTTGAACGTATTCGGTTAGAAAAATTGCTACGAGCTTCGTCAACTTCGGTTAGAAATATTTTGATTTAACCTTGTTTTTTTTTTTGACAATCTTATAATTTTATTTAAGTTATATAGATTGAGATTTGTCCAGGACGTAGTCACCGCCATATACATGTCTTTGTCTGTGCTTGGTGTTCGTTAGACAGGGGTTGATTATTTCAGGTGGGTTGGCTTAAGTTTCAGCTGCGACTACGTCTCAGATACGGCGGGAAGCTTGTAGGACGGGTTCGATTCCCAACATTCTTGACCTGTATTCTGAAAGCATGTGAAAGAAACCAGGACCTCGGTTTTTTTTTTGTTTGTTTTTTTTTTAAAACCGTTGGAACAAACGGTAACAAACAGACTTTTGAATGTAACCGCCACCAAATCCCAAAAATTGCCAAAAACCAAACATAGCCACCCTCCTCTTCTGTTCAACCCACCAAGTATCAATCACCACTCATTCTGGTCCTTCCCCAACTGACAACATAGCTGTTCTTCCTCTTCCTCTTCCTCTTCCTCTTCCTTGACTTCCCTCCATTGTTCCTCCCCCATCTCCCTCTGTTCATGTGGGCCCAGCTTGGGAGTTGATCGATCGAGCTCCCCGGCAGCTCCACAGTAATCCTCGATGCACCGTGCTCCTTTTTGCTTCTCTGCCAAATCATCGTGGTAGACATAAGGATGACTTGCTTCGCTTGTGTCAAGTCAACGGGGGAGGCGAGCAGAGGAGGGGAATGGGGAGTCGGTTGCTCGTTCGGGTGCTTGTGCTGGAAGAAGTCGTCGAACGAGGAGGGGCCAGTTAGCAGGAGAAGAAGCAAGGGACTGTGCTGTGCAAAGTCGACGGGTGGGTCGAACAGAGAAGAGAAAGGGAAAGAGAAAGGGAAAGGGAAATGCTTCTTCGGTTGCGGTGGGTTGAAATGTTTCCGTTGCTTTCGTTGTAAGAAGCCATCAGCGGAGCGAGGGAAGTGTGCCTGTCTCTTCGGTAGGAAATCGACTAAAGAGGAGTCTGCGTCGGCTAAGAAGGAAAGGTGTTGGAAGTCCTGTCTCTGTGGCAACAAGCCATCGGCAGAGGAAGAATTACCGACAAGGAAGAGAGGGAAATGTGGGATGGGCTGCTTCATGTGCTGCAACAAATCACGAAATACCGAGGAGTCGTCAAGAAAAAGAGGGAGATGTGGAGCGGGCTTCTTCCTCTGCTGCAACAAATCACCAAAGACAGAGGAGTCACCAAGGAAGAGAGGAAAATGTGGGATGGGCTTCTTGTGCTGTAGTAGTAAATCACCAAAGGAGGAGGAAGAACCGTCGCGGAAGAGAGGAAACTGCGGGATGGGATGTTTCCTGTGTACTAAATCTTCGTCAGGGGAGACGACGAGGACAAAGGGATGGTCGTCCTGCTGTTTTGGTTGTAATAAATCTTCGTCGAAGGGGAGAGAAGAGCCAAGAGGAGGAGGAGAGAAGGCTAAGGGTTGTTTTCGTTGCGCCAGATCTTCCGAAGGGAAAGGCTGCTTTTCTTGTTGTAATAAATCGTCGGCAAAGGGAGAAGAGCCGAGAGGAGGAGAAGAGAAGGCTAAGGGTTGTTTTCGTTGTGCCAAATCTTCCGAAGGGAAAGGCTGCTTTTCTTGTTGTAATAAATCGTCGGCAAAGGGAGAAGAGCCGAGAGGAGGAGAAGAGAAGGCTAAGGGTTGTTTTCATTGCGCCAAATCTGCCGAAGGGAAAGGCTGCTTTTCTTGTTGTAATGAATCGTCGGCAAAGGGAGAAGAACCAAGAGGAGCAAGAGAGAAGGCTAAGGGTTGTTTTCATTGTGCCAAATCTTCGGGAGGGAAAGGCTGCTTTTCTTGTTGTAATAAATCGTCGGCAAAGGGAGAAGAGCCAAGAGGAGGAGGAGAGAAGGCTAAGGGTTGTCTTCATTGTGCCAAATCTTCTGATTGTTCTCCTTGTTGTAACAAATCGTCGGCAAAGGGAGAAGAACCAAGAGGAGGAGAAGAGAAGGCTAAGTGTTGTCTTCACTGTGCCAAATCTTCTGAAGGGAAATGCTGTTTTTATCGTTGTAAGTCATCGAAGGAGGAAGAGTCAAGAAGGAGGGACGAAAAGGTGACATGCTGTTGTCACCGAAAGGGGACGACAGGAAATGGTTCATCACCAAGAAGAGGATGTGCGAAACAAGTTATCTGCTCATGGTGTTGTAAGTCTGCAAGAAAGAAGAAGTGCAGGTGCTCGAGGAAGTTATGTTGGAAGAGGAAGGAAAAGAAAGAACCAAACCATCTAGCATCTCTTGTGAAGAGCATTTCCTTCAAGTCTGGTATGTGTTTTATTTTCTACTCTAAATGTTCTTATGTTTGGTCTCAATTGTTCGTTTATTAGGGATTTCGATAAGTCAGGAAGCGAATTTTTTCGGATAGATTTTTCGAACAAGCAATTCAGCCTTACTTGGCAAGATATCTTGTCCTACATTGTGTTACATTCCAAATTCATAATTTGTGTATATATAGTTTCAGTTAATTGTTTGCTTCAAGGTTTGATTCAATGACAATGGCCTAGGTATCAGAATAACTCCAATTTGATCATAAGCATAACTTGATATCTTTTCTGTCTGCAGATAGTGGTGGAAGGCAGAGATCTGCAGTTGAAGAGATTCTGCGTATCGGTAACGGAAATATTGCTGCCTGGGTGTTCACGTATCGTCAGGTGGCAGCCGCAACCCGGAATTTCAATCCCGATTGCCTACTAGGCACAGGTGGGTTCGGGAAAGTTTATAAAGGACAACTAGAGAACACGAAGGAGGTAATACCTAGTAGTAGTTTTCGATCTTTTGTTAATCTTGACGCAAACCTTAAACCTGGCTCACCTTCATTCAGATAGTAGCAGTTAAGAAGCTCGATAGGCAAGGGCGTCAGGGAAGTAGAGAGTTCCTGATTGAAGTACTGATGCTCAGCCTTCTCGATCACGAAAATCTAGTAAACTTGCTCGGATACTGTGCCAATGGCGACGAAAGGATTCTAGTGTATGAATTTATGCCACTTGGTTCGCTTCAAGATCATCTTCATGGTACCATTTCCTGATCTCCACATCTTGTTAAGCAAACATAATTCTCTCTACCTATCTTTGACTTCCGATTAACATTTTCAGATCGGGCTCCGAATACCAAACCATTGGATTGGGTCACTAGAATGAAAATAGCTGCAGGCGCAGCCAGAGGACTCGAGTACCTGCACGATACAACGAATCCACCTGTAATCTACCGCGACTTGAAAGCATCAAATATACTCCTTGACAAGGACTTCACCCCTAAATTATCGGATTTCGGCCTAGCCAAGCTTGGTCCAGTTGGAGAGCAGAAGCACATATCTACAAGAGTGATGGGAACTTATGGATATTGTGCTCCAGAGTATGCGCGAACTGGCAAACTAACAAAGATGTCTGATGTTTATAGTTTCGGGGTTCTGCTGTTAGAGATTATTACAGGTAGGAAGCCTATGGACAAGACGAGACCAGCTCCTGAGCAAGTGCTAACCGAATGGGTACGTCTATTATAGTTAGTTTTCTTGGCAGAGGTAATCTTAGTTACTTGCCAGGGTCACAAGTATCTAGGATTTTGCTTCATCCATGAAGCAGCATTGCTCCGGATTAACAATTGTCAAGTAAATTATCAGAAGTAATGAATTTCATGAACATAACGAACTTATTCAGGACCTAGGTTGCCCTGACAGGTGTCCATACCCGTATCGTGTCCATACCCATAACATAGGTAACTCCCTTGTACCTATTTGAAAATGTTTTGTATCCCGTATCAGTATCGTGCCCTTATCCATATCCGAGTCCGTATTCATGCAACACAGTTCAGGACAGTTTAGAAGCTTGTTGATCTTCTATAGGTTTGCGTATGAAGCTGATCCTGCTATATGTTATTGTTGCTTATCACATTGCAGAATTACTTGGGCTACTCTTCATTTTGAAGAAGTTTTGTCGTTGCATTGTCATATATTGTACAAAGTATCGACTATTGTACCCCGTATCAGTATCGTGCCCTTATCCATATCCGAGTCCGTATTCATGCAACACAGTTCAGGACAGTTTAGAAGCTTGTTGATCTTCTACAGGTTTGCGTATGAAGTTGATCCTGCTATATGTTATTGTTGCTTATCACATTGCAGAATTACTTGGGCTACTCTTCATTTTGAAGAAGTTTTGTCGTTGCATTGTCATATATTGTACATAGTATCGACTATTGTACCCCGTATCAGTATCGTGCCCTTATCCATATCCGAGTCTGTATTTGTGCAACACAGTTCAGGACTATTTAGAAGCTTGTTGATCTTCTATAGGTTTGCGTATGAAGTCGATCCTGCTATATATATGTTATTGTTGCTTATCACATTGCAGAATTACTTGGGCTACTCTTCATTTTGAACTCTGTCGCATTTTCATATAGTGTACATACATAGTATTGACTATTGAGACATTGATAGATCATTCATTGCGAATGGGCAGGCAGCACCGCTCTTTAAGGACAAGAAGAAGTTTGTTGAACTGGCTGATCCATTGCTAGAAGGGAAGTTCCCTGTGAAGGCTCTGTATCAGGCTCTTGCAATTGCCTCGGTATGCCTTCAAGAAGATTCGAGCACTCGTCCGGTGGTTAGGGACATCGTAACTGGGCTCGAGTTCCTGGCTGGACAGAACTCTGGCGGCCGCCCAGGGGTACCCGAAGCGTCTACGCCTCAGAATTTTCTCTCCCCTGAATCAGAGATACAGAGAAGTACTAGCGAGAGTACGGGGAAGTTTTAGCTACAACTATGGATCAACAAATTATAGCTACAACTATGTATCATGTATCAGTCACCAAGATCTTTGATAAATTTATTCATTTCATTTTGCAATCAATATTATAGCTACAACTATGGATCAACAAATTAAAATTATTTGGCTAATTCGCAGCTAAATACCCTGAAGTTTTAGCTTTTTATAACTAAATATCATGAACTTTCTTTATTAGCAACTAAATACCTTGAACTATTAGGAGTCCAGTAGGTGTTAAATGACTGTAAAAAGACACAAAAAAAAAATCCCTCTAACAAAATTAAAATAATTATAAATATATATTAAATACCATAACCCCATACATAGGTGACAAAGAGGCTAGGGTTGTTAACTTTTTTGTTGTTGACATTTTAACCCTTTTTTACAAAAGAAAAGTAATTAACACTATTAGAGGCAAAGTAGTCTTAAAATGGTAAAATTGATGAAAAATACAAGTGTCAACTAGCGGAAGGTAGCAACTTGCTAATGGTCTAATACTTTAGGGTATTTAATTGCTAATAACAAAAAGTTCATGATATTTAATTACAAAAATATGAAACTTAAGGTATTTGCTAATTAGCCATTACAAGTCATGATCCTTGTTGAGAAGAAAGCCATTACAACAATATAATTATGATATCGTTATTGGCACTCATAAAATATTATCCGGCACTCCTCTTTAATTTTCTGACATTCAAATTCCAAATTTGTCCCTGTATTAACACTATTGGCACTCCTAAAATGTCATCTTGCACTCCTTCCTCCATGCATGCACAAATTAATGTCATATTTAATGCGTGAGTATATTTGGATTTAGAATGATAGAAAATTAAAGAGGAGTACAAAATGACATTTTAGAAGTGTCAATAACAGCGTCCTATAATTACACATTTATCACAGGATGGCTATTATTAAGTTCAAATTTTCAATTATGATTACATACTGAGTAAATATCAGGCCAAATGTCACTGTTTCTTGAATATCCTTCCCAAGCAACTGCAAACCATAGTTAGTAGTATCCCTTATCGATATTTCGATATTGAGTCTCCGTTTCCCCATCAATTATATTAAAAAAAAGTTAGAAGAGAGTTAAAGAGAAACAATAATAGCCGAAACGGACATTGGTATATTATGTCTAGAAGTAAGTAATAAATGTAAAATTAGTTATAGGTGAAGAGAAACAACAAATAACACTTTTACCTAAATATGTCAAACATATTTCTAGATTTATTTATAATTTTAATTATTTTTTGGCTTCCAGAAAGAAAAACTCTGAAACTTCAATATGAAACCGTTGATACCGATACTCACAAGAAACATCCAAAATCGACATTGATACTACATATCTTGATGCAAAGCGATATGGATTTGATGTAATAACCATTTCTACTTAAAATAAATCATCAACGCTAGTTCTATAAAAAATCATAGAACTAAAAGGTATATAAATGTACTTCATATGTAGATACCGCGTGAACTCCCATCTAAGATGTTCCGACACACCAAAAATCTACTATTCTCCATGTCGGATCAGGCCGGGCACATACTGGTTGTTGGAATTAATTAATTCCATTTATTGTTCATAAAGAATGAAAAGGAAAGAGAAGGGACTTTAGTCCCACATCGAAAAAAGATAAAGGTTTGAGAGTGCTTAAATAGGTATGTGCACTCATGAGGAGTGTGCAACAACCAAAGGGTTGCTAGTGGGTGACCATTGGTTGTTGTTTTATCTTCTTCATGAAAATGTAGCCGGTGTTGCCATTGGGCAATATGGCATCGGGCGAGCGGCGTAGGCTCCCCGAGAATTCTTATTTTTGCAGCGGCCCAGACAAACGAAAGGGTGAATGAACCTGCGAACAGGTGAATGAATGTTGTTTCGGAAGGGTCACGATTTCACGAAACAACACGAATTCATCTATATATACTACAAATTTCTGAGTCTAAAACACACAGAATCTAAGCATTCATTCTCTCTTTCTTTTCTCTTCCAAAGATTTCCAGAAAGGTGTTCTTCTCTACGCCGGTGTCTCACAACGTCTGGTGAACCTCAGGCAGAAGGCTGTCTTATCCTGGGTGTTCTGGCGTGCTGACTCCAAGACGTTACCGGAGTGCCCGAAACACTTTAAGAAAAGTGCTGCTAAATGCACGATTCAAGCCTCGACGACATTTTCAACTTCGCAGAACTCAAAAGTGAAGTACAAACAATTTCTAACAATCTTAAAGTGTTACAAATAATGGCGTCCGAGGCTGCAATTTCGAGCATCAAAGTCATGAATCAGGATCTAGTCAAACTGGATCGCTTCGACGGGACAAACTTCACACGCTGGCAGGACAAGATAATCTTCCTCCTGACGGCGCTGAAGATCTACTACGTCCTCGATCCAGATCTGCCACCTGTTCCAGAACCCACTCCAGCAGATTCTGATGCAGTCAAGGTAGAACACAAAAAGCGCAAAGAGGACGAACTGTTGTGCCGTGGTCACATTCTGAACACCCTGTCGGACAGACTGTACGACCTCTACACAGAAAATTCTTCGGCAATTGACATCTGGAAGGCTCTGAAATTCAAATTCAGAGCAGAAGAAGAAGGTACAAAGAAATTTCTTATATCAAAGTATTTTGATTTCAAAATGATTGATACAAAGCCTATACTCGCCCAAGTACACGAACTACAAGTTCTAGTCAATAAACTCAGGGCAGTGAAGATAGAACTTCTGGAACCATTCCAAGTTGGTGCTATAATTGTCACGTCCCGATTCATAGAGTCATTTAATCACATAATTATCTCTTGGAATCGATCGTCCTCGCTTGGGCGTGATGTCGTACAAGTCTGGTATTGCACTTGTACAAGGCAAAGATGGTACATAATCGATAATCTTCAGGTAGGAACACATCGCAGCTGCAGAAGCAGACAAGTTGAATTTAGTGAGGACAATCTTTCTGATTGAATAGAAACACATCAGTTTCTTTATAGCAGCGGAGATAAAGGACAACTTGAAGTCACACAGAGACATATAGAACTTTATTCTCTTTATTGATAATCGAAGAAGAGTACAAGACTTGTATTGAAATACAATGCTTACAACACATCTCACTTTACATTGAAAGCCAACTGAACAATGCTATACAGCTTACATTTGATACTTGAATACATTGGAGTACAACTCGATACACTGACTTGGCTTACAATCTCACTGGTACAACTAATTACAATGTTCCATACATTATGCCCTTTATAAACAGAAGACATCATCTTGTGCAAGGAGAGCTTCTGTATGCCCAACAAATCTTCAATGCCGCGGGACCAATCAAGTCAATCTTCGTGTGTAGAACATCTCAAGTACGAGCACCTGCCCACAAAACGTAGGTCAGCACATCATCTATGTACTGGCAAGCAGAATCCAACCCACTCGCATAAACCAACATTTAAGTGATCATTTAAGCAAGCATTTATTAGAATGATCTTTCTATTTGGGGCCTAGCATCAGTTTACAGTTCATGGGTATTAATCAGAGTGAAGCATGTAAACATATTCTTAATAGCATTCATGTGGACATATCATTTTAGCATTCTTAGTGTTATCATGCAAAGGCATCATTGAGGCATACTAAGTATTATCATGAAAAGACATCATTGAGGCATCGTTAACATTAACATCTTAAACATGTTATAACAGTTCTCACTTCAAGCATCACATAGCATGTATGTTGTGTTTGAGCAATGATTATAGCATGGCATCTTTCTAGCATACTTAATTTAACATGTTAAGCAGGATCTCATACCGAAAGGCTACATACAGCATCATTTGCTTATTTGGAACGTAAGCACGCAAGTTAAACCAACACATATATTGAATTATCACATTTAAGTGATTTCTTACCAATAGCCGACTCCCTCGTACCTGCATAAAATACAGGATAATATGATATTCTTACTCTGTCTGCACAAAACATTCATTAGCATGCATCCTGACTACATGACCACTGGTGGTTGTGTACCATGTCGACGTGCCATATAGGACTTCATAGGGTATGGGATGTGCCCTTCACCAGGTTGCGAGCCCGAATGAGGATCCCAATACCGTGCTACCAAAGCACCAATTCCTCCTAGGTCGACTCGATCCCACCGCCGCGGGTACCGTTCGAGGAAATCCTTGTATACAAGTACGTCTATGGTCATGCGAATGCGTGTCCGACCCGATCGTGTTCGAAGTCGCATGATAGAATAATAAGATAAGAAAAGGCAACAGTTCATCATCTCATCTTTCCAATATTTTCACCTGTTCACTTGGTGATCTCAATGATCCCAAGCCTCATCATTTCTCATTACATCAATCATTGCAACATTTCTCATATCATTCCTTTCTAAGAGGAACAAATAACATTTCATTCATATCGATAGGACCTGCATCATTTCATTCATATCATAGGGACAGTATTCTTTCTTTCATTGCTTATAATGGAGCAAGCAATAGCAACAGTTATGCAGAATATACATGATTCTAGTATTTCATTCAATTCTTTGTGTTAATAGCATAGCCAGTTCGTTACTCATGTATCATTCTCGTAGCATCTCATTACTTAAGTATTCATTGCTTATACATTATTAACCGAAGGGGCGTTATCAATTCATTTCAAGCATCAAGTCGTATTAGCAGTTCGAGTGTGATTCATTCAGCAGTTCAATAATTCTTAACATAAGCATCTCTATTATTCGGCAACCAAAACAAGGGACATTTAGGGACAATTCATAGTATCACATTATTCCATTTATTAAGCATGCAGGAATAAGGAGGAAGGATGACAGTTCCACTTGCCTTATATAACGGTCTTCCTGCTCCAATCCCTCTAAGCGTAGCTCCACCAGCGAGCCACGTTCCAATACCCATTCCGTCTAGCCAGCTAAGAAAGACTGCATCAGTCTCAATTCTCCTGATCTCCAACATAAGTCACGGTCCAACATTCTGATCCCATCCAACAAGCTAACCAAATGCCTCGTGCGGAGCGGGGCGTTACATAATATACCACTCAGAAAAAGTTTCGTCCTCGAAACTTAAAAAAACAACTCATCTACTAGATTCACTTAATCACAATGAGTTACTCATTCAGCTTCAATTCAATATTCATTTCAGCCCACTCGGTCATTTCAAACTAGCTATCAAACTGTATCATTTTAATCCATCAACGACTCAATCCATCTTTTTCTTTTTCCAAATACTTGCAACTTCTCATTGATTCACCAATATTTTTCTTGCATTCTATCTTGGTCGTAACACATCACTTCATTTGGATCCATACACATATTTCAGGCGTCCCCAAAACATGTGCATTTTAGCCAAAATTCATGCTAGTGCAATAGATTCTTCCCATAATGTTATCTCAGTCGCAACCTATCACTTCGGCTGGATCCGTATACATATTTTAGGCGTCCCCAAAACATATGTACTTCAGCCAACTTCCATGATAGTATAATTCGATCAGCCACGATATAACTCTCTTTCCCAAATCAGACTTAGCATCCTTTCAATTGACTTATCACTTTATTTACTTGTCACAATCACTATCTTCCAGGCCACAATACTTAACATCAGGAACAACTCTCTATCCAAGTATAATATTTCTAGCATTCGATCAAGGGTCAAATCTTAGAGTCAATCACATCAAGAGTCCACAACATGCAATCATATTCCTTTCCAAATTAAATAATATTTCTCACCGAGGCAATTCATCTTTTCTAAAAGATACAATCCGACATCACCAACTATCGATTATCCGAGTCAGGGTATAATTCTATGCAACAGTCAAGGTTAACCCAGCTACCCGACTATAGATACCTATCCAACATTTCCGTCGTGAGTAGTCAATTCCATCTCATATAATAATCCACTACTCGATACATACAACTCAAGTCTCATCCCACAATTCTAATTCCCGCTATAGGCCGACACATAACCCTCAAGGGTCAAACATCTCTAAGGTTCATATTGAAGCATACATACAACATATCACTCTTAGGTCGTACTCATCACCATCTCTCGTTCAATGCCACAAGGTTATTCTATGGGTCGCCAACGGTCACCAATTATTCAGTCAATCTCTAAGATTAGCTACACTGACAGCTAAACTTAATCATTCAGGTGACTTCCCTAGAGTGGACGGCTACTAGGGTTATACTAGTTTCTTATTCTTAAGGCCAACAAGCAACCAACAGTTCTAAGGAACTCTACCCAAACCTATGGGTTTTAACTCAGTTCGAATAACTAATTGCCATTGTTGGCTATGCCAACAATTGGTCATGCAGTCCACGGTTTCTAGGGTCAAGTCTATCTATCTAGTGTCTTCCTCAAGGAGCTAATTCCCACAGAGGCGAACTCTAGACTTACCCAACGATCTACTAAGATCGATCTATCAACATTACAGTCAATTCCCAATCCGACATACGATTCTTATCGTTCCAATAATCCATCAAGTAAAATTCCCAACGATTCAATTTCTATTCCAAATTCCTTTGTATTCACACGAACCCATAAGCCAAGGCTAACTATTCAAGGGTCATCGATTCAGATAGTCTTAACATAACTATGGAATCATACTATTCGGTCCGTATGATAGAGTCAAACCACTAAGTCATAAGCCAATAATCTATATCCCAACCAACAATCACATATACCAACATTTTCCAACACGTTTGCAATTTCTAGTTCCCATTTGTTTCTCAATCATCAAACTATCTTACGGACATTCTTAAATCTCATGCGGTAATGGTCAAATAGTTCATTCATTCAATCCGACAATTTATGTATCACTTAACCATCCTCTAGGCAACACAAATAGTCAAGGTGGCTACTTGTTACTTTTCTAATTCCATTAAATTTCTCAGCATACATGCACATAGGCAACGACTATCCTTTGGTGATCAAGATGGATTAACATCTATTACACCTTAGGGTCAAAGCATAGATCTCTAATATTCCTTTGATTCACCGAAAATATTTCCAAAACTTTCAGCTACGCAACCAACTTTGTATTAGCCACATTTAATTTACATCCAACCAATCGAAGTCAACATTCAGATGTTCTAAGCCACAACATTCTCTAGCCAAATCCATTTACCCGTAGCATAAATTAGAAAAATATTTGCGGATCATTTTTAACCGACTATACCCACCCGCATATACATGCATTTATGCAGATATAATGTATCCGCATGCATAACAGTTCTTTCATTTGTGTTCGGAAAAAGTCACATATCCTACCATATTACTGTCTTACTATTCTGAGTCATCACTCGACTAACAATTTCTAACCAAGCCAACCGTTACCATTTCTATAATCTCGCTACCCAACATAGAATCACCATCAGGGAACACTCGAGTCATCTAGCAACAATACATGACTTCCAACTAAGTCTCGGTACTACCCAGTACCCACAGATAGTCTTATTGCTATTCTATGAAAAGGGTCAATATACATCTCGTTCTGAGGTGGTAGAGGCAATATACCACTCAAAAACGAAGCCATCCTTAAACAATACCAACTCAATCTATTCCGGACATTCGTGATCTATGATGATCACAACACTTAGCCAATATTTCGGTGTCTCAATATCACAAACCAACATTCTTAGGGTCTCGAAAGCAGTAGCCAGCACACATGAGTCAATTCACTAGTTCTGCTGAACTCATCCATCAATTATTCATTTCCAAATCTTTCCCAATCACATGCAATTCTCAACTTGTTACAGCATACATAGCCACTTTCTATATTCCTACATTTCCAACAGCATTCACAATATAGCATACTATGGCATTGAGTCATTGTTGGGTTATTTGTGTCCAAACCAACAACAATCACTCATTTAGGGGTATCACAATGTATATAGACTTATTGTATGGAACATCCAGTGAGCAGTCAAGAGGGTCAACGAACTTTCAAGCACAGATAACATAAGGATGATTACCGAACAATAATAGCATAATCGCGGAAGCAATCTTTGATTTAATTGCGGAAGCAACGTTGAGTGATCGCGGAAGCAACTTTGGTTAATCATCGATGCAACTTTGATTTGGAATAATTCAAAGAAGAGACCAAGGACGTAAAGCCGTGCTTTGATACCAATTTGTCACGTCCCGATTCATAGAGTCATTTAATCACATAATTATCTCTTGGAATCGATCGTCCTCGCTTGGGCGTGATGCCGTACAAGTCTGGTATTGCACTTGTACAAGGCAAAGATGGTACATAATCGATAATCTTCAGGTAGGAACACATCGCAGCTACAGAAGCAGACAAGTTGAATTTAGTGAGGACAATCTTTCTGATTGAATAGAAACACATCAGTTTCTTTATAGCAGCGGAGATAAAGGACAACTTGAAGTCACACAGAGACATATAGAACTTTATTCTCTTTATTGATAATCGAAGAAGAGTACAAGACTTGTATTGAAATACAATGCTTACAACACATCTCACTTTACATTGAAAGCCAACTGAACAATGCTATACAGCTTACATTTGATACTTGAATACATTGGAGTACAACTCGATACACTGACTTGGCTTACAATCTCACTGGTACAACTAATTACAATGTTCCATACATTAAGCCCTTTATAAACAGAAGACATCATCTTGTGCAAGGAGAGCTTCTGTATGCCCAACAAATCTTCGATGCCGCGGGACCAATCAAGCCAATCTTCGTGTGTAGAACATCTCAAGTACGAGCACCTGCCCACAAAACGTGGGTCAGCACATCATCTATGTACTGGCAAGCAGAATCCAACCCACTTGCATAAACCAATATTTAAGTGATCATTTAAGCAAGCATTTATTAGAATGATCCTTCTATTTGGGGCCTAGCATCAGTTTACAGTTCATGGGTAATAATCAGAGTGAAGCATGTAAACATATTCTTAATAACATTCATGTGGACATATCATTTTAGCATTCTTGGTTTTATCATGCAAAGGCATTATTGAGGCATACTAAGTATTATCATGAAAAGATATCATTGAGGCATCGTTAACATTAACATCTTAAACATGTTATAACAGTTCTCACTTCAAGCATCACATAGCATGTATGTTGTGTTTGAGCAATGATTATAGCATGGCATCTTTCTAGCATACTTAATTTAACATGTTAAGCAGGATCTCATACCGAAAGGCTACATAAGCATCATTTACTTATTTGGAACGTAAGCACGCAAGTTAAACCAACACATATATTGAATTATCATATTTAAGTGATTTCTTACCAATAGCCGACTCCTTCGTACCTGCATAAAATATAGGATAATATGATATTCTTACTCTGTCTGCACAAAACATTCATTAGCATGTATCCTGACTACATGACCACTGGTGGTTGTGCACCATGTCGACGTGCCATATAGGACTTCATAGGGTATGGGATGTGCCCTTCACCAGGTTGCGAGCCCGAATGAGGATCCCAATACCGTGCTACCAAAGCACCAATTCCTTCTAGGCCGACTCGATCCCACCGCCGCGGGTACCGTTCGAGGAAATTCTTGTATACAAGTACGTCTATGGTCATGCGAATGCGTGTCCGACCCGATCATGTTCAAAGTCGCATGATAGAATAATAAGATAAGAAAAGGCAACAGTTCATCATCTCATCTTTCCAATATTTCTACCTGTTCACTTGGTGATCTCAATGATCCCAAGCCTCATCATTTCTCATTGCATCAATCATTGCAACATTTCTCATATCATTCCTTTCTAAGAGGAACAAATAACATTTCATTCATATCGATAGGACCTGCATCATTTCATTCATATCATAGGGACAGTATTCTTTCTTTCATTGCTTATAAGAGAGCAAGCAACAGCAACAGTTATGCAGAATATACATGATTCTAGTGTTTCATTCAATTCTTTGTGTTAATAGCATAGTCAGTTCGTTACTCATGTATCATTCTCGTAGCATCTCATTACTCAAGTATTCATTGCTTATACATTATTAACCGAAGGGGCGTTATCAATTCATTTCAAGCATCAAGTCGTATTAGCAGTTCGAGTGTGATTCATTCAGCAGTTCAATAATTCTTAACATAAGCATCTCTATTATTCGGCAACCAAAACAAGGGACATTTAGGGACAATTCATAGTATCACATTATTCCATTTATTAAGCATACAGGAATAAGGAGGAAGGAGGACAGTTCCACTTGCCTTATATAACGGTCTTCCTGCTCCAATCCCACTAAGCGTAGCTCCACCAGCGAGCCACGTTCCAATACCCATTCCGTCTAGCCAGCTAAGAAAGACTGCATCAGTCTCAATTCTCCTGATCTCCAACATAAGTCACGGTCCAACATTCTGATCCCATCCAACAAGCTAACCAAATGCCTCGTGCGGAGCGGAGCATTACAATAATTACTAAATTGTCAGCATCTTGGAATAGTTATCGGAGGAAACTACTTCACAGGTCTGAGGATTTCTCACTGGAACAAATTGAAAAACACCTTCGAATCAAAGAGGAATCGAAAAAAGACAAAAATCCGAGAACAACGGAGTTTCTAAAGCTAACGCAGTGAGCACGAAAGGCAAGAGGCCTGCAGGAAAGAAGAAATTTCTCGGTCCTAAGAAGGACCAACAAAAGTTCAAGAACTCCAGCACCGCTAAAGGACCCAAGATCGACTATTTTGTATGTAGCAAAGCAGGACATTATGCCAGAGACTGTCGGGTTCGAAAGACCCAAAACAACGAGGTAAATCTCACTGAGACAGATGACATAATTGCTACGGTGAACAAACTCATGACGGTCAATGGGAAGGCTCCAGGATGGTGGTACGATACTTGTGCTACCGTTCATGTTTCATACGACAAAGCAGCTTTCAAGACCTACTCTGAAGTCAATGATGGACAAGAAGTTCAGATGGAAAATGAAGGACACTCAACGGTCGTGGGAACAGGTGATGTGGAAATTCAATTCACTTCCGGGAAGAAAGTAACTATGACTAACGTACTTCACGTCCCGGATATGAGTAGGAATCTCGTCAGTGGAGTCTTGTTGGGTAAACCAGAAATAAAAGCTGTCTTTGAGTCGGACAAATTAATTTTGACCCGTAATGGTGTGTTTGTTGGAAAGGGATATACCGATGAGGGTATGATCAAACTTTGTATCATTGAAAATAATATCAATAAAGTTTCTACTTCTACTTACATGATTGAGTAATCTACTTTATGGCATAGTAGATTAGCGCATATAGGTATTAGCACTATGAAAAGATTAATTAAATCTGGATTAATTTTCTGAAGACTTTGATAAGTATGAAATTTGTGCAAAATCCAAAATGATTAAAAAATATTTTCATAGTGTAGAGCGTAATACCAACCTACTAGATTTAGTTCACTCTGATTTATGTGAATTTAATGGCACATTATCTCGAGGAGGTAATAAATACTTTATTACCTTCATTGATGATTGCTCTAGATTTACATATGTATATTTATTAAAGCATAAAGATTAAGCCTTTAATGCTTTTAAAATATACAAATCAGAGGTTAAAAATCAACTTGGTAGAAACATTAAAATACTTAGAAGTGATAGAGGTGGTGAATATTTTTCTTTTGAATTTAATACCTTCTGTGAAGAGAACGGCATTATTCACGAATGTTCTGCACCACGGACACCACAACAGAACGGACTAGCCGAAAGAAAAAATAGAACATATCAAGAAATGATAAATGCAATGCTAATGCATTCTGAATTATCATTTAGTTTGTGGGGAGAAGCTTTACTTACTGCATGTCATATAATGAACCGAATTCCTTTAAAGAAAACTGGTATTTCACCATATGAGATATGAAAAGGCCGTAAGTCTAATATCAGTTATTTTAGAGTGTGGGGGTGCATATCTTATTACAAAAATATGGATCCTAAAAGGACCAAATTAGGTCCTCGTGGAATCAAAAGTGCTTTTGTAGGTTATGCTGCCAATAGTAAGGCATATAGACTTTTAAACTTAGAGTCTAACATTATTATCGAATTCAGAGATGTGGAATTTTTCGAGAACCTTATTACTAAGAATAAGGATCCTGAGATTCCTGTTAATGAAGAGTCTCGTGAGGAGAGCTCTTCACGGTTAGTTGAAAAACAACCCGAACTTCGGATCAGCAAGAGAGTTCGAAAGGCTAAGGATCTAGGATCTGACGAAATAGATTCTCAACTAATTTCTTTTTACTTAGTAGAAGGAAATGCAGAGAAATTTATTCGAAAGATTTCTATCATTCTTTAGGTGGAAGATGATCCTAAAACCTTTAAGGAAACAATAGCTTCGCGGGACTCATCTTTTTGGAAAGATGCTATCCAAGATGAGATGGATTCGATAATATCTAACCACACTTGGGAAATTGTCGATCTGTCCAAAGGGTCAAGACCTATTGGATGTAAGTGGGTGTTCAGGAGAAAGTATCATAGTGATGGTACTTTAAACACCTACAAGGCTAGACTAGTAGCCAAAAGATTTCGACAAAGAAAAGGAATTGATTATTTTGACACATATGCACCAGTAGCAAGAACGACTACAATTAGAATATTGTTTGCATTAACTTCATTGCATCATCTTAATGTTCATCAGATGGATGTCAAAACGGCATTCTTAAATGGAGATCTCGATGAGGAGATTTACATGGAGCAATCGGAAGGGTTCGTGCTCCCGGAAAATGAACAAAAGGTATACAAACTTGTTAAATCCTTGTACGGATTAAAACAAGCACCAAAGCAGTGGCATCAAAAATTTGACTCAGTCATAATTTCTAATGGCTTTGTTCACAATATTTGTGATAAGTGTTTATACACTAAAGTATATAGAAATATCGTGATATTTCTTTGTCTCTACGTTGATGATATGTTGATCATTAGCAACGAGATGAGTGGAATTACAGAAACGAAGAGGTTTCTAACTTCCACATTCAAGATGAAAGATCTTGGAATAGTTGACACTATTTTGGGGATCAAAGTAATACAAAACAGTGGGGGTTTTAAACTTACGCAGTCACACTATGTTGAGAAAGTGCTAGACAAGTTCAAACACCTAAAGTTCAAAGAAGTAAACACTCAATTTGATCCAAGTGTTAAACTAGAAAAGAATTCTGGAAGAGCCGTCGCTCAATTAGAATACGCAAGTGCTATTGGATGTCTTATGTATTTGATGCAATGCACAAGACCTGATATAGCATTTGCAGTTAGTAAAATGAGTAGATTTACTAGCAACCCTAATAATGAGCATTGGAGGGCTATCGGAAGAATTTTTGGTTATCTTTTGAAAACCAAGAATCTTGGATTATAGTATGGTAGATTTTCTGCCGTATTAGAAGGATATACCGACGCTAGTTGGATATCAAGTGTCAGGGATAACAAATCTACGACAGGTTGGGTATTTACGCTTGCTGGAGGGGCAGTTTATTGGAAGAGCAAGAAACAAACGTGTATTACCCATTCGACCATGGAGTCAGGGTTTGTGGCTCTAGCTTCTGCAGGACAAGAAGCTGAGTGGTTGAGGGATCTTCTATTAGAAGTTCCGCTGGCTAAGGACAATGTATCAAAAGTGTCAATACATTGCGATAGTCAAGCTACTCTAGCAAGAGCCTACAACGAAGTGTATAATGGGAAGTCTAGACATATAAGTCTAAGATATACCTACGTAAGAAAATTGATCAAAAATGGAATCATTTCTCTTACGTATGTGTGTACCAGGTATAACTTAGCTAATCCCTTTACTAAACCACTAGCTAGGGATTTAGTAAAATCTACCTCGAGAGGTATGGGATTGAAACTCCTTGGGTAAGAGTTCCAACAACAGTAGCAACCCAATCTAATGTTAAGAAAACCTTAACCTTAGATTCAATGGGTAACAACAAACTGTTGATTTGGATGTATACGACATGATAATGTCGACTGTTGCAATTTAAGGATTGAGTTTATAAAGCTCTTAATGAAGTTCAGTAATGTTTACATGTATCTGTAAAGCAACAGAGATACTGAAAGAACTTCACCTATGTGAATTTAGAGATGGTGCCGTCTCAGTAAGATCTGGAGTTTATCTTATAAAAATTCACGAGACAGGATCAGCACATGGCCATTAATAGTGCTAAGCGATAGATGTAGGCGAAGAACTACAAAAGAATGTGTGTAAAGTAACACCGATTTTATCACAAGGAATAACTGGTTCAAAGTCCAGCTACCAGAGATTCCGATAAAATCTTGTGTTGCAACTACTAAGGTTAGGTTCAAATCGAAAGATACCTAACTGTATTAACATTTTTTAAGTGATGTATTCTGGAATTCCTTTCCATCATTTATGGAACAAATGGGGGATTGTTGGAATTAATTAATTCTATTTATTGTTCATAAAGAATGAAAAGGAAAGAGAAGGGACTTTAGTCCCACATCGAAAAAAGAGAAAGGTTTGAGAGTGCTTAAATAGGTATGTGCACTCATGAGGAGTGTGCAACAACCAAAGGGTTGCTAGTGGGTGACCATTGGTTGTTGTTTTATCTTCTTCATGAAAATGTAGCCGGTGTTGCCACCGGCAACACCGGCTCCGGCTTCGGCTCGCGCTCCGGATCGGGATCGGGCTCGGACACGGGCTCGGACGTAGAGGCGATAGTGGCGCATTGTAGACGCACTTAGGCAACGTGGCATCGGGCGAGCGGCGTAGGCTTGGGCCTCGGGCTCCTCGCGGCGATTCTCGCCCCAAGAATTCATATTTTTGCAGCGGCCCAGACAAACGAAAGGGTGAATGAACCTGCGAACAGGTGAATGAATGTTGTTTCGGAAAGGTCGCGACTTCACGAAATAACACGAATTCATCTATATATACTACAGATTTCTGAGTCTAAAACACACAGAATCTAAGCATTCATTCTCTCTTTCTTTTCTCTTCCAAAGATTTTCAGAAAGGTGTTCTTCCCTACGCCGGTGTCTCACAACGTCTGGTGAACCTCCGGCAGAAGGCTGTCTTATCCTGGGTGTTCTGGCGTGCTGACTCCAAGACGTTACCGGAGTGCCCGAAACACTTTAAGGTAAGTGCTGCTAAATGCACGATTCAAGCCTCGACGACATTTTCAACTTCGCAGAACTCAAAAGTGAAGTACAAGCAATTTCTAACACTGGTTACAACACATATGTTTCAAATTACACCAGGACGTGCGAAAATCAATCAATGTTGTCTCATATTTGTGTCCACGCAACATAGATCTTCATATATTGGATGCAATACTCTCAAATTTCCCTCAAACTTTGTGTATTGTAATTGTTAGGTATAGCAATTTGAAAAGAAAAATAACCCTTGAAGCAAGGTTTTCAGTATCCTCTGACAATGATGGGTATCGACCATATTGTATCATTTTGGCATGTCCCGATCCGATATTGATCCCTACCGATACATGTCGATACACCAAAATTGAGGATCTCGTTTTTTTTATAAAATCAACATAGAGGAAAAAAAAACACTGTGACACAATGAGTTGGTTGTGCGAAAGATCAACATACCCATTTATGTCAAAGTGAAGATTCACAATATTTATCCATCTTAATGTTATTCCAATAAAAACTATTTTTTGCTGGATACTTTGTCTAAAAGAAAGTAAAGACAAACAACAATATTTATTGCAGGTGATAAATTCTGCAATATTGATATTATTTCTTTCAAAAATAACAGAAAACAACAAATAATATATAAAAGTGCCTTAACGTATCAAATGTTTTTATATGTATGAAAAGTTCTTATTGTGTTTTTGGCTCAGAAACCAAGAACTCCAAAACTCCGATAAAAACGGTCAAAACTACCGAAATGTCAATATCAATACTTATAAGAAGGATCGTAAACCAATTCGGATACTATTACACCAAACCTTGCTTTTAAGCATTTATCATGTATTCCCTTCATTGTCAGTCTCCAAACTTACTGCAAGTATAAAAGAAGAACCAATTTACCAATGTCAGCAGATCACTCAAATTTGAGTATAAATGCTTGAACCCAAACATAACCAATTTATTCATCAGTAGCTGCAGAGTTACATTATATTATTCATAGTTTAGCATAACAAGAGATCAAGGAAATAACATGAACAACACAAATAGCAAACTACAGATACAATTTCCGAAAATATCAAGAAACACTCTGATGAGAAGAAACTCAGAGACGAATAGGAGGAAGACTTGCTATTGTTAGCAGAGAACCTCCTCCTAAACTGGGTGTCATCGGCTTGCCACGGCCCGCGGAGAATCCGCGTGTGCCATCGGGCATTCTTGGTCCTTGTGGAGCTAATTTCCCCGAGTTCTCGCATTGGCCAACCACACCTCCTGTTTGCGAGGACATAGACAGCAGAGAACGTCCGCTGTGGCTCTGCATCAGCCCATGAGACCTAGTTCGCCCTCTGCCCCAGCCTTTCTTCTGAGTACTCTGATTTTCTTCAGTCTTACAAATTGTTGCAAAGTTCATGCACATCATTATTATACATGTCGGTGCTATAGTAAAAGAAATATTTGTGTGTGTGAAGTAACTTACATTTTTTTCCAGTATTTGTTCTATGTGTGGGGATGATGCTGATGACTGAGAGGGGGGTGATGTCTGAGAGAGGGGTGACTGATCATCCTCAGAACTCATATCGACATGGTCGATTTCTGACCTTTTGCTTGATCTTATCACTGATCTTGGCTGAAAAATTGTTGAAATTAAGTCAAAAAAAATCACCTACAGACAACAAGGATGTTGGAAATTTTAATTCATGTTTACCGTTCGTCTAAGCATTGATCGGACTCTAAGGCCTTTTCGCCAGTTTCTTTCGTCGTTTAGTTTGTCGACCTGCTCAATTTCATCACCTTCTCTCAGTCATATGCAAAAACTTGGTTATTTTTTTCACTTGAATAGGAATGTGGTAAGTACTTGAAATTACAATGTGACGATCGATCAACATGAAAAAAAAATGTAAATATACTTCATTAAGAAGGAACTTACTGCCTTGTCAGCTTGGTCAGGCGTCTCATATTCCACAAGTGCGTGCAACTTCATTTGCAGAAGACTCAAACAATTTAGGAAGAGAAGGAATATGTTCATTTATTGAGAACTTGAGTTATATAAATTGTGGTTTAAAGAATCACATATCCTAGCAAAGAATGTGAAGTTCATATTAAAAAAATTAATCAGAAAACCAGAGTAACATAGTTTATACCTTGTTACTAATCAACACATCAGACTGTGGAGTCCTGGCAGCATTAGGTTCCTGTGGATGACATATTCTGATGTTCTTCACTCTGAAGTTTAAGGGGGAAAAACATAAGATTATAAGACCACCTGGGAAGAATCAATATCATTGTAGAATTCTGGCAAAATGTCTGAACATCCAACCTTCCGACAACGTTGAATATCTTCTCGAGATTAGGCCTCGAATAATCCTCGGGTAAATTTTCGACCACCACAATACGAGACTGCAAGGTAAATTAAGAGGAGCAGATTGATTTCATAAGTTTAACAAACTAAGGTTATTGTCTACAAAAATGTTATTTGGCTCCCAAAAAATTTGGATGATACCATCTTCCATTATGTGGCATATGACATGGCTGATGACATAGCAGCTGACATGGCTAAATTAAACATTAAACATTAATATTAAAATTAATATTGAAATTAAAATTAATATTAATATCCAATTAACATGAACATTAATATTAAAATTAACATAACATTAATATTAACTTTAACATTAACATTAAAATTAATATTAACATTAAACCAAAATTAGCATTAACATTAACATTAAAATTAAATTAATATTAATATTAATATTAACATTAACATTAATTAACATTAACTTTAAATTTAACATTAAAATTAATATTAACATTAAATAAAATTAGCATTAACATTAACAATAAAAAAAATTTGGGTAATTAATTTTTTGGGTTAAAACATGACATGTCAGCTGCCATGTCGGTTGCCATGTCAGATGCCACATAATGGGAGATTGTATCACCCAAAAATTTTGGGAGCCAAATAGCATAATTGTATTGTCTATGTCGAAAACAAACAAATTTTATTTGAATGAGCATCACTGTGCATCAAGATATCTGCATTGCACAATAAATACTGAAAAAGACACATCTTTTGCTTCTACCTATGTACATGCAAAGTTCACTGATATGGACAATTCAACAAACCAAACAGATCCACACATAGGCATATGCATGACGACCATCTATGGTGCACTGACATGGAAAAATGATGTACGTGTCATATCATATGTGTAGCCATATCCGTGTGTCGGTACTGATGTAACATAGGTGACTAAATCTTACCTATTTCAAAAAAATGTCCGTACTCTGTATCCGTGTCCGTATTCATGCAACATAGATGACAACAAACAAATACTCACATATCTCGACTTACATATGCATACATATAATATATGCTATTGTAATGCTATAGTTTTTGTGCCAATAACCTGCAATTCCTCTTTGTCTCGTTCGGTGAATAGATGCTTGCGCCTCACTTTCTTTCCATCATCACTTACAACCTGACATGACAAAAGAAAAAAGGAAAAAAAAAAAAATTATGGCTTTGAATCTTAATCAGCATCAATATACATCACTGGCAGGGAGAGTTATACTAAGCTTACAAGCTTTGAGGAGGTTTTGAGTGCTTTTATAAGCATCTGATTGTTGACACCTAAAGATTTTATTTTCTTCCACGATGCAATAACGGTCATCGGAACTGTAACATGATAAGAAATAGGATGTATTTATCATATACATAGAAAAAGGTATTGATGTAATTATACTTGTAAACATGTCGAAATGATGATTATCGTGTAGATATGAAGATGTAAAGGTAGATAGTTCGCGAAGACCCTACCATAACCTTCAGGATCTTTGTTCATGAGCTTCAACAAGAAATCACTTGCAACTAAATTTGTATCGCTGAATTGGTACTCAACCTGACATGCAATGTAAGATAATATCAGACAATAATACCTGTGTAAGTTATATTGATCACAACGAATCGCAAGTTATTACCAGAAAGGAAAACCTTATCTGGAGATGATATATACCATTGGACTTGAAAACTATATTTGTGACTCAATATTATTTATGAAGAAGTAGGTAAAAAGATATTGCAAACATTTTCAAAATAAAAGAAAAATTCTTGACATATGTAGAGAAATTTATGTTAAATTGGTTTGGTTATTGACCAATAAATAACCTTTTAGCACATTTCATCATAGAGTATGAAATGTACTCTACCACTAACAATCATGATATTGTGACCAGAATTGTCGAGATACGTGTTGTTCCCGAAACTGATCAATGATGGAAGAACAAAGGAAACACCGACAATATACCTACCTGCTTCACGATCTTCTGCACGACGTCGGTGTTGCTCTTCGACTGGCCCGGGGATTTGGTCCGTGTGTCCGGCAGGAAGTGCACTTGATCTTGATCTCCGAAGTAGAAGCACTCCTGTATCCCGATGCCGTAGTCGATGTTGCCAAGGTATGGAAGGTAAGGGTAGAAGTAGCCCGAGACCTGCGGCACCTGCGGGGCCGCCAATCTCGGGACGAACTCTGGCGCGTGGACGTTGAACTGGAACCGCACGGCGGCGCCGCCGCACTCTTGGGAGCTCTCTTCTTGTTTCTTCTCCTGTGACATTACTTCTCTTTCTTTCTTTCTTTCTTTCTTTCTTTCTTTCTCCTCTCTCTGCAAACAAGTTTCCTCTCCTTGTGTTGTATCAAATATTCAAATTAGTTTGTATGTGATCTATTTGGAAGTTGTTGTTGTTGTTGTTGTTATTGTTGTTTGTTTGTAGTTTTTTTGTGGTGGGGATGTGTTTTTTCAAAGCGTTTAGTTGGAAGTGAGTCCAGATTTGGCGCCAGAAAGAGAGGGTCTACTGGAAACATATCATCATCAGAATCTCATGGTCTTGTTCTACTTGACCTGGCCTTCACCAGGGACTATCTTCCGGGTCGGTTCGGGTTTTGGTACCCGTAACCGCAGACCCTGATCAAACAGAACTGGACCCCATGTACATATTTTTGTATATACATGTGTTCTTAACGTGACACTCAATCCTCGGTAAAAGCAAACGCGGACTTTATAGACGATATCTAACTCCAGTTTATGCAAGTAAAGTTAGACAAAAAAAAAATTGAATTTTATTATGCATTTCATTTGTCAGGCTATAGCATATAGGACCATAGACTAGGTTGAGAAAAAAAAAATTCTTTAGTTGATTTTTCTCACCATTCTTTTGAATTTTGTTATGTATTTCATTTGTTAGGCTATAGAATATATATGACCATTCTAAGATACATTGATGAGTATCAGTCTCCACATATTCATCCATATGTTACAAATTGCAAAAACATGAAGCTGAGGTTTTAAGTAAAAATTTCAGCACCGATGATCGATTTGGGATTGGATACAGGGTTAGCCCCGAGATTTAAAGGGTCATGTTCAAAAACTAAAATAAAGCCTATTTTATGTAAACATTAAAAAAATTTGCCGTTGTAATTATTAATGACCCAAATTTAATTTAATTTTCTTAAAGAAAAAATTAGCGCATGTATGCAAGTAATAAGTAAAAACTAATAAGAGAATAAGACTATGGCTAGGAGGCGAAAGATCAGTGGATCGAGCTACAGGAGTGTATTATTATTTTTATTTATTTGGTGGAAGTTGGGACACAGTGGGCCCAACAGGCATACAATGCAGCGTCCACAAAGTTCTGTACGTATCGTCGGACATCTCAAAAAAAAACACTAATAAGAGAATATATATCGATTAACTTCTATGTATGATAAGAATTGTATTGGTCAACGACTATAAAGTCTAAATCCTAGAAAATACTACTCAAATTTGCAAAACCTCCGGATCTCTCTCTGAGTTCTCCAAAACCAGTAACTCCTTCTAGCACCGATGATATATTTGGTACAGGGTTGACCCTGAGATTTAGAGGGTCATGTTTAAAAACTAAAAATAAAGCATATTTTATGTAAACATAAAAAATAAATAAAAATTGTCGTTGTCATTATTGATGACACAAGTTTTATTTAATTTTCCTAGAGATAAAATGACTCATGTATACAAGTAACAAGTAAAAACTAATAAGAGTATATATATCGATTAACTTCCATGTATGATAAGAAATTGTATTGGTCAAGGACTAGATATCTATAAAGTCTAAATCCTAGAAAAATACTACTCAAATTTGCAAAATCTCTAGATATCTCTCTGGCTTCTCCACAACCACTAACACATTCTGGCAATTCTATGAGTACAAACCTGGTAAAAAGAAAGAAAGAAAAACAGAGAAATCAACATAACCTTTTTTTTAATGTCCGGCGTAACGCACGGGACTTTGTGCACAATACGTTGCATGTCATTTGGGCCCACTACCCCCAATTTTCGCACACACATCCCTACGGTTCAATCCCAATACCACCCGCATCTAGCTAGGGAGGTTATACCTCTCCTTGCTAGGGGTGCAGCTCGGGCGGGCTAAATCTGAGACTAATCGAGTAAAGACGTTAGTAGGTTGGGTTAGGCTTGAAGATACTCGGGTTCGAGCTCAGGCTCGGGTTCAATATTTGAACCCGATCAAAAATCATGCTGGGCTCGGGTTCATGTGTTTGGTTACCCAAAGAACTTGAAACCCAGCATGGGGACGCATAATATGGATGGATGTGGATCTCTCGTGTGTGTGTATTAAAAAATTTAAATCCTAAATTTCTCTACTCAAACTCTTCAACTCATTATCATAAATCTCATTTCAGTTTGTATTTTGTAATGATCGAGACTCGATTGCTATTTGACTATATATTTTAATATTATTTTTGTTTAAAATTATTTTAAATATTATATTAGATTCCGATAAACCCGATGGATCCGAGCCTAAACCGATCCTTCGAGCTTGGTCTTGGGCTTCATATGTTGAACCCGAGGTTAGGTCGGGTCGGGTCGGGCTTAGGCTCGGACTATGCTTATGATTCATGGTGATGGAGAACAACTTGAATTTTCGGTTATTTTGGATTTATTTAGTTTGTTTGTTAGGATAAAAGAAATAAAGAGTTTTGTCCCACGTCAATCGGGTTGGACTGTGGTTGACCTCAAGTCCGACCCAACCCGTCTGAGTTGCACCCCTACTCCTCATTAACCACAAGAGCTAGCTGCGTTCGATAGAAATCAACATAATCAAAATATAATATATATGAATCAATAATGCAAATGTTAAAAGAGAAGAAACAAAAAATATCAAACAAACAGTATATAATTAAAAAATAAGTACCATCAAACATCAACCAGCAAAAATAACCAACACTAACAACAAAATAATCATTACAGAAAAGTGTCATTCTTGCATTTTTAGATGCAAAATCATGGATTAAGATTTGAATATCAACTTTTTCAAGAAAATTATTCTCAATAGATAACAAATCTAACCCGTTCAATCTTTTTTATGACATAGTCCATCGTAAGTAAGATTCTAGTAGTTTTAATTTGGGTTACTTAGTTTTAGAGTTTCACATATATATGGACATTAGAGTTCGGGTCTCGAAATGGACAGATGTTAGGATTTGGGTTTCGAAATCATTGTTCATTAGCCTACGTGAACACTGATTTCGATACCCAAATTCTAACATCGATCAATTTCGAAATCCAAACTCTAATATTCATGTATATGTGAGACCCTAAAACTAGATATCCTTTTTTAATTTTGATACACTTTTTCTCTGCAGAGGCAATTGTAACAAGAGTATGGATTGTCATGTTATATAGATAAGATTAATCAATCAGAAATTTTCATACAGGGTAAAAAAGTTTGGGATAATTATAAAAAATGAAAAGTTTGGGATAATTGCGGAAGGGGGGAGGACACGCCAAGTGGGCACGTGGGGAGTGGGGAGGGGGAAGTGGGGACGCGTTAAGTCACTTTGGGCGTGGAGAGTGGGCGCCAGGTCACTAGGCGCGTGGGGAGTGGGGGAACGCGGGTATAGAAGTTTGGGGTAATTTATAATTTTGAATGTAATTTGTCCGAATTATCCATAATAAATTTTAAATATGTTTTTAAAAAAATTATATTTTGAATGATAATATTGTGGTATTATCTATTGTTAATATTTTTAAAAAATATTTGATAGTTTAATTATATTTGTCAAATTTAAATTAATAACGAGTTTCTATTAAAATTATCTATTTGTTGTATTAAAATTATATATATGAACGGGATATTTATCATAACAAATTAGCTTTTAGTTATACCATAAAAAATATAATAATGATAACAACTATTATCTTATAATTTTTTTATGATGTAACTAAAAAATAATTTGTTATTATTGTCACGCCCCGCTCCCGTAGGAGCGATCGTCCTCGCTAAGGCGTGATGCCGCACGAGCCTAGATTGCGCTCGTGCAAGGCGGATTCCATAACGGCCAATTTCAGCGGCTGCGACGGGGTCGTCGCACAGAAGTCCCATGTAGAGACATTGAATAATAGCAGCAAAAATTTTTAAAGCAAAACACAAGTTATTCAAAGAAGCTCTTTATTGATATTGAAACAAAGATTACAAATGGTGCAAGGCCAAGATTATAAGTCTCTCGAGCTCACTTTTCTCACATTACCAGTTCACTCTGCTCTCTCTCATCTCTTGATACAACGCTTGAGCCAGCGGAAGCTTCGGAAGGCGACGTCCATAAATTATGTCCCGTATAAGTCTTGACTCCATGCGGCCGCACGCTTCGAATCGCCAAGGAACTCCGTGCCTCGACGCATCCAAGCGAGCTCCGCGCCACGAGCTTCTACCTGTGCCTGCACATGGAAACTATGTGGGTGTCAGTACTCAACTGTACTGGTGGAATGAGCTCCTCGCCCACCCATACAAAACCAACACGTTTGATTTACTTTACGTGTAACATAGTCCCTTTATGATTGTCTTTCTACTCTTTCCTTAGGATCGGTTTTAGGACAGACGCATTCGCCTATTTTGTGTCTCTAGACCATCCCGTGCTTGCAACATCAACGTTAACCTATCAAGTCGTTTTTGCCTTACGACCCAAAATCAGAGACGCAACTACACGATAGACTCCTTTTCCATGTGACCGTGCTACAAAACCCATATTGAGGCCGTGCCTCGCATTTCAGTAAGACTAAACCACATCGCCGCCTCGCGGCCCATGCTACTTTGATCACCAACTGACCCAATCAAGACTTCTGGGCTAAGTGTCACTCGACCGACTTGCCTTGCGGCGATTCCTGACTTAAACTCGAACAACTCAAACCCAACTTATACAACTCACATATCAACACTTGAGACTCGATGCCACGTCTCGTGCCAAAGCATGTCGCCTATGTTGTAGCCATTCTTAGGCCCAAACATTTGTGTTCTTACTGTACACATATTCAACAACTCAACTCAATCCAAAGACACACACGTGGATTGTCGCCCGTGTCGACTCATCTATATGAATTGGTTACTGACTCCCAGAGCCATCATGGACTCCTCTAGCTTTTGTCAGACGGGTGAGCGCGAGTAGCTAGTCCCGCTGCAAGTCACCGCCTAACCCGTGCCCAGCACAACTAATTACTCGTTTCCAATCGCGGCCGCAACGGTCCCGTGGCCGCCGGGTTGCCGTGCAGAGAAACGACCCACCTTGTCGATAAGTTGTCCATGACCATGCAAGACTTGACACAAACTGACGTTCTGAGATCGCCTCGACGACCTATAATCGCGAGAATTCTTCTTTCTTACCCTATCATTTTATTCAACTCAAGAACAACTATTTGAAACACTTCTCCAAACTCATTGATTCAACCGTGGCCCGTGTCTTAAAACACTAAGTCCGTGACATCGTGCAACCAACTTGAACTCTATGCGACACCATCGCCTAAGACATACTCTATATGACGGACTTCGAGACCGTAAGACTATGTGGATACACCCAGCCGTAGAACTCGTAGGACCGTGCTTGCTACTACTCCGATAGCCTAACATAACTTGCCTAACTTAACTTTGCAACAACTTGATGAGCAAGGTCTGCGTCAAGCTTTGCCTTGAAGGAACGTGCCGTGCACGTGTTCGACTTCGAACGACCAAGTCATTTGGGCGCCTAGACTTATGTCACAAGCCGTTCAGCACAACTTAAGTCATGGGCAGCCAAGGCTATACCAAGCCTTGGACGATGAGATCGTGCATGCTTTTTGATGCATTCATGCGGGCGATGCCTATGAATTAGGCTACGTTCATAACTTCACCAACTCAAACCAACTTTTCTTCTCCCAAGCCACGGGACGAAGGATCGAGTGTCATTTTCAAAGCACGCCGTGCACCAACTCTAAGCCGACCGTTGGACCTTTCCATATTCTAACTTAATTCGACCCGTCGGGATTATTCCCTTTAGCTATGTGAATTCGTCTCTTTTATTATCAAGCCTACTTGTGTAAGTTAAAAATATGCAATTTATTATATGAAGGCTAAGATGAGGTAAGTTTACCGAAGCTATCCCACCTGAGCGAGCGGTAGCCTTGACCGAACGATGTATTCATGCAGCCATTGCAAGGCTAAGTCCGAACACCATCGGCGTTTCGATTCCACCGATTGACTGAGCGGGACGGGGCACTACATCATACACCACTCAGAAAAGGTTTCGTCCTCGAAACTAACCGAGTACTTACTCATTGACTTATCACTCGAACGTTCAACGACTCTCGCACACATTTCTCCTATGCATTTCCCAAATGTGAGCCACTCTCGTGCTACTATCAATCTTTCCTTCAACACGATTTCAAAATTCTCGACACTTTTCTATTCCTCAAGTCTCACTTGATTCAACGTATCACTTAGTTGGATCGTACATATATTCCAAGCGTCCCCAAAATACATATATTTCAGCCAAGCCTCATGATAGAGAATCCTCCATCACCACTCCAGTCGGATCGTACACATATTCGGGCGTCCCTGATATATGTGCATGTCAATCGAGACTCGTGAGTGGTGCCTCCACAAATTCTACCACTTCGCACTCGGACGTCTGCCTAACCGCCAGGCTATGTCTTTCTGTCAGTATTGGAATCATAGTTCCCAAACAACAATATCAACACTGACCCCATCCTAAGGTCAACCAAATTGATAGTACGGGATTTTCTACCCAAGCTCGCATCACTCCGATTTCTAAACTTTAAGCATAGATTGCCTACACACATCCCAACATTTGTCGCACGGGGTCCGAGTCATTCAGCAAAGCCATCATATGACAACTCACGTTTCAACCAATTTCTTGACATATCAATATTACTTCGTTCATCAAGTCATTTCGCATAGTCTATTTCTTCGAACACATTCGACATAATACGCCTATCAATCCTTCTCAAGTCAAACTCGCTACGACACGATTCATTTCTAAACCATAATTCACATTTCATACTCCCTAAGTCATTTATCCCAATTCACGAAATCGATCACAAGGTCATCTGACTTAATAATACGTTGCGTCCCGATCTCACGCGAGTCAGATTATCCACGGTAGACATGAATCACCATGCACGCTCCCGCGGGATAATCATCCTCATCGGGACGTAACTCTTGTTCGAGTCTAGACTAATTCATTCTCGATGCGCAGATTAGACCTACTCAATCCTCAAGTTTATTTCATTCATCAATCGCAAGTCCTAACATCCTCAATTTTTCTTCACATCAAACCGACAAGTCGAGACAATCAAAGTTACCGCATCCTGATTTTCTGAGTTCGATCATTTCTGCGACATAAATTACCATGTCAGCGCTCATGCGAAACAATCACCCCAAATCCGATGCAACGCATGTGCAAGACTGGAGTTGCGCTCGCGCAAGACAAGAATGTCGACGCTGTGGTTATCCGCGTAACCCTCAAGACACAATCATTTTCATCCAACATTCATCTCAATCAAAATCCTAAGTATGGCATCCAACTAAACAATAACACTTGTACGATCGTCATTCGCCGAGTCAGAGTACTCCCGAGTTATTGCATATCGATCTTTGATACGCCTCAATACCATCGACGATATGCGTAACCTGACGATCTTCCTTTGCAACCAATTTTGAGTCGTACGAATGATGCCATCGTTCGACTGGATAATCTCCTCGACATTCAATTCAAGTTCGATCATTATCCCTTTATCTTAAGTCATCGACCAACGTATTTCCTCAATTCGCATCATTCTTACTAACTCAATCATCGAACGACATCCATTCCAATCCTCAGAGTCATTGCGTAACTTCAAAATTCAACTTTTTCATGTACGCTATCTTTTCATCGTGCTAACTTTTTCTATATGATTTCACCTATCGATTCATTTTATCAAGTCATCCGTTCGCTACACCTTAACTTTTTCTCGATTTAATTTACCTACTCAATCACCTTCGCATTTCATACTCGCACAATCCTCGATCTCGTGCACATTTCGTGCGCATCAATTTCTAGGTTGTTCGAATCAACTCATCCAAATCTTCAAGACTACATCTTGTTCAACGACACTCAATCTAAGGCTTTGCATAACGCGATGCTTGCTGATAGACTCACCGACACCCCGCATTCTCAATCGATCGATCGACATCCCTGAGGCTATCGCATACACCACTCAGGGATGAAGTCATTTATCAAATCCTCAACTATCATTCGAATCAAAATTCACTTCTTTAAATTTTTCGTTCGAACCATTCCTCAATTTCCAAGTACGCTTATCTATATCGCACCGACGTTGTCGTCACTCGATAGCACCCATATTGATAGTCATCTCATTTACTCAATTAAGTCCAACTCATTCTTGCTTAACATTATTTAATTCCCGTACTCGACTTTTCTAAGGTCGACGTAACTTTGGTGTATATGCCAAGCCCGACTCAGCCAATCGTGCTTACGCGAACCATCTTTTTGTTTTGTTGTCAAAAACTGTTCTCCTATATTTTGCAAAATAGATAGACTTATTGTATGGACATCCCGTAGGATATTTGAGAGAGAGCGCACCAACGATATCAACTTTGCGGAAGCAATATTTCAGAGTTTGTGGAAACAACAGAGTTAAAGAATTCAATCGATAGTCCAAGGACGTAAAGCCGTGCTCTGATACTGTCACGACCCGCGCCCTAAAGAGGGGCACGAGCACGTGGTTACGTCCAGCCTACGCCGCAGAATCGGCGGTAGAACGCTGTATATAGGGTCTGTAAATACTATGACTAAAACAGATAAATGTACCTGTACAGTATATACACTCCGAATGGAGGTGACATAGCAATACAGTCTCAATCACAAATGTAAAACTAAGGTAGATAGCATGAAAAGAAAATATGATAGATAAAACAGGAAATGAGTCCAAGATCCACAAGTCAGAGCTAAACAGAAACATCCAGAGTCTCAGAAAATATATAATAGATACTACAAACTGAAATGTACTAGCTGGCTCGCAGGCCAGGCAAACCTAACTAAACTAAGCTACTCAGGGTGAGCAAAGTCTAGTGGCTCAACCAACAAGCCACGGTCTAAGTTTACTCCGTCAGACTCGACCCCATAGTAGGTCGGACAATCAGTCTCAGAGTCATCTGTAAAATTTGTCAACGGTATTCTGTCAGGAAAATGAGCAAGTACAAACACCAACAACAGTTCCATATGAATTGAGAAATACTATAAGAGATAGCAATAATGAAATACAAGACAAAGATATAGGCGACTTGGGAACCATTTGAAAGTCGAGTTACAACCCTTGAACCAAACAAGGACCAGAGTTGTAACCCTTCTTTCAAACAGGACTTAGTCTCAAATCATGGTACAGTATAAAGACAGGTAGAGCATGTGAGTAATAGAATCATAGCATGGAGAGAAGTACAGAAAGTAAAGCTGAACTGGAATATAAGATACGCTAATAAATGTAAAAGGTGATTTGAACTATTAGAGCGATATGTGATCGGCTAGGGAGTCAAGAGAGAGTTATCCACTTGGCCCGGCAATCCGCGGTGTCCTCAACGGAGAGTCATGTCGTCCAACCTGGATAACTGGTAATGGGGTATCTGCTACACCCTACGTGAGGTGAGGGTGGCGCTAGCAAAATATAGTTACAGGGAGGCTTGATCACATAACCCCTAATAATTCCCCCATCCCCGAATAGTATCACGGATCCGGACATGGCACGTCAAGACACAGGGTTCGAGAGAAGGGGGCCAGCCCACTCCTAAATCAATGTCTATATAAGTACAGAAACACAAAAATATCACATACCCATATACCAAGGAAGTTCAGAAATAACATCTCATGACAGGATCCGACGTATACTAGTCCGTGAACCGTCGTGTCGGAAATCAAGTAAAACACTATAACTGAATCGGATATAGTAGATATCAAGACAATGATAACTATCAGTAAATATACTCGTCTGTGGTCCTGAGCTGATAGGGTGAACAGACGCTCAGAGTGATCACAGACCTAAAATAAGATACTATGAGTCAAACATGGCTTAATACTGAAAAAGGAAACTAATATAAGCCATGAATGCAAGTCTAAGTCAAAACTAGGTCAATCTAGGTCAAACTGAGTCATACTAGGTCATACTGGTTCATACTAGGTCATACTAGGTCACTGGGAGTCAATCCAAGTCAAACTAGGTCAAACGGGGTCAAAGGTTGACTTACAGTTGACTTTTGGGTCAAAAAGTCAACTCTGGTCAACTCTAGGTCAAACTAGTCTAATGTTGACCAACTGTTGACTTTCAGTCAACTGGTCAACTCTGGTTTGGTTTCGGTCAAATCGGGTCGCTTAAAGGCTAAGTTTGACTCTCGGTTGACTTTTGTTGACTTTTGGTCAAAAAGGTCAACCGACGTCAAAACTAGTCTATGAGCACCATATTTGATCATTACCAACCAAAGGAATCAAGTCCTAACCCTATCTTAGACTCTAGAATCAAATACCATATTCCTAGGTAAAACCTATATTACCTTTACCAATACCTTACCATGAATCATATATCACTCCTCACATCACTCTAGCACTCACATATATCACACTCACTCACACACAACACTCTCACATGATATCACACTCAAATAGGCTTTCCTATAGGTTTAGATATAGGCTATCCTATAGGCACTCACAAAATATATGTGTAGGCTCTCACATACACACACAAAACCTCACAAATATACACACACACAAGCTATATTGGATTGATTTATGACAGGCTTTGTGGGGACATGTTGGACTGAATGAAGTGGTTTTAAGGACTGATTTATGGTGGCAAAAGTGGACTGATTTTGATGGGTTTAAGGACTGAAATTTAGTGGTGTGAATGATGTATAAAGGGGCTGATTTTTGGGGTTAAATAGGACAGCACATTGGGTGTTTTCCGGACTGATTTGGTGCTGTTCTTGGACAGCAAGTAGAGGGTGTTTGGGGATGCAATGACAGCCAATATAGGATGATATTTGGGATTATTTTGGAGTGGGTAAGGGGGTAAATTCTGGACTGTTTGGGCAGCTGGAATTGGGGGGAATTCTGGACTGATTTGGGGGTTCAAGTAGGGACTGAAAATAGGCTAAGGGACAGCAATTAAAGGGTTTTTGGGGACTGTTATGGGGTGTTCTTGGATAGTCCAAGTAGGGACTGAAATGAGGCTGTGTTGGGGCTATTTTGTGGGGTTTATGGGGACAGCCACTGGGGACAGCAGCTGCTGTTTGGGCAGTGGTCCCCCCATCTCCAAACACTCTACTCACCACTCTCCACACTCATCTACTTTCACCAATTCTCAAACACCTTGCCTACACAACCACTCTACCAACACAAACACACACACTCATTCTCCACCTATATATATATATATATATACATATATATAAACCAATATATATACATATATATATACATAGATATTAATATATATATATCACCACATATATATACACATATAGATTTTAGAAATATGATACAATATGATACATAGGGAAACACATTCTAAACACATAGTAAAATCTGGAATTAATGTTAGAACAACACAAAATCAATATACAAATAATTCCACAAGTGTCCAAATAGGGTTTTCCCCATTAGGATACGATCCTACACATTGGACACCTCTACAAGTGTCCAAATGGACATGAAATGGACTCAAATGGACACAAAACAAAGAGGGTCATTCCTATAGGTCAAAACCATCCTAATGCATGAAAAGAATGAGAAGAAGAAGGAATTTATACCTCCCGGTGACTCGAATCGATCCCGATACGCCACCAACACGTAGGAATCCCAAACGGACACGAACAAGCTCTGAATCCTCTCAAACTTGGGTAGCACCCTCCTTGGCTTGAATGGAGAAGGAAGGATGAAGATTGGGTGAGAAAATGGAAGGATTTGGTGGAGAAATTTCTAGGGTTTGCTCTCTAGAAAAATTGGGGAAGAACAAGAGAGAGAATGAGAGAATGGATAATGATGAGTGGAGGAGCCTATCCATACACCATGTGGCCGGCCAAAATAGAGTCTTGTCCTATTAGGAAAAAGTCCAAAAGCCCCTTTTCTAATCTATGGGTTAATACATTGGTAAGGGGTTAAGTCGGGGCTAGTTTGGTCATTCCTAAAACCACTAATCCAAATTAGTCCTAACCAAAATAATTAGCCTAGTCACTAACTAAAATAACTAACATGTGGGCTATGGCTAACTAGTGTGTGGGCCCGCTAGAGTCAAAACTACCCCGGGTCCCCGATACAAGTCGGAATGAGTTGAAATTCGAACCCGACTCAAACAACCCCAAAATAATATAATAAATAAATAAATAATTCCAAAATAATTATAAAGTAGAAAATTACCAAAATACCCCTATTTATGAAAACTGGGGGTGACAAATCTATCCACCTTAAAAAAAATTATCCTCAAAATTAAAACAAAAATACACTGAATCACATGCAGAAACAAAAATTATACCTCAGTTCTCGAAGAGATAAGGGAAACGCTCCCGCATGTCGTCCTCTCTCTCCCAGGTAGACTCACCTGGAGAGTGATGCCTCCATGCAATACGAACCAAGGGTATAACCTAGTTCCGGAGCACCTTCTCCCTACGATCCAGAATCTCCACTGGCTGCTCTAGATAGTGAAGAGTAGGCCCCACCTCGATCGCTGAATGGTCCAATACATGGCTGGGGTCCGCAACGTACCGTCTCAGCTGTGACACATGGAACACGTTGTATACCCCCTCTAGCGTAGGCGGCAAGTCTAGCCGGTAAGCCACTGCACCGACCCTCTCAAGGATAGTGAAAGGTCCGATGTAGCACGGACTAAGTTTTCCGCCTCCGCCAAAGCGAATCGTGCCCCGTGTCGAAGAAATCTTCAGGAACACCAAAGCACCAGCCTAGACATAAAACAAACTCAGCACACAGGACAAACAAATCACAATCATCACAAACAGGAACTGAAACTAACCTCGAACTCTAATGGTCTTCGGTGGCTATCGGCCCAATGCCGCTGCCTATCCTGAGCCACCCGAAGTCTGTCTCTAATCAACCTGACCTTCTCAGCTGCATCCACCACCATCTCCGGTCCAAGCAGCACTTTCTCGCCAACATCGTCCCATGTCAAGGGAGTACGTCATCTCCGTCCGTATAGAGCCTCGAATGACGACATCTCTATACTGGCCTGATAGCTGTTGTTGTAAGCAAACTCTACCAGGTGAAGATGATCCTCCCAAGAACCCCCGAGATCTAGCACACACGTGCGAAGCATATCCTCCAAGGTCTGGATAGTCCTCTCCGACTGCCCGTCTGTCTGGGGGTGATAAGCGGTACTAAACTTGAGCGAGGTGCCCAAGCTAGCCTGCAAACTCCTCCAGAAATGGGAAGTGAAACGGCTATCCCGATCTGAAACTATGCTCACAGAAACCCCATGCAATCACACGATCTGACGAACATACAGCTCTGCCAACCTCTCCGTAGACAATTCCACCTTGAAAGGTAAAAAGTGGGCCGATTTGGTCAATCTATCAACTATGACCCAAATTGCGTCTTTTTCTCCTGGTGATCGTGGAAGTCCGGACACAAAGTCCATGGTGATGTGCTTCCACTTCCACTCAGAAATGGGTAGTGGCTGTAGCAATCCACCAGGCCTCTGCCTCTCGGCCTTCACCTGCTGACAAACCAAGCAGCGAGATACAAACTGAGCCACCTCGCGCTTCATGCCGTACCACCAAACATGCTCTCTCAGATCTCTGTATATCTTGTTGGCACCAGGATGCATAGAATACTGAGAGCGATGTGCCTCCTGAAGAACCTCCTCCCGAAGCTCCCCACTCGGAACGCACAGTCTAGCACCGTGCCGCAGCGACCCATCTTCGGCAATAGAGAAATCATCAAGCAGCCTTGCTCCCTGATGCACCTCAGGGCAACATCATCATACTGTACTGATCTGACTCTGTCCATCAACTCAGACTGAATCTGTAAACCCCACATCTGCACCTCCATGCCCGAAATAATTACCTCGATTCCTAAACTGTCTAGGTCAGCCAAAAGATGACGGTCTGCTGTCAGATACATAGCCACTGGATACCTGCTCAAGGTATCTGTAACTACGTTGGCCTTCCCTGGATGGTACTGCAAGGCGATATCGAAATCCTTCATCAGCTCAAGCCAACGTCTCTGCCGCATGTTCAGCTCCTTCTGAGTGAACACGTACTTCAAGCTCTTGTGATCAGTAAAGATCTCAACTCGTTCTCCGTACAGATAGTATTTCCACAACTTCAGGGCAAAGATGACAGCGGCTAACTCCAGATCGTGAGTCGGGTAGTTCTTCTCATGAGGACGTAACTGCCTAGATGCATAGGCAATCACCTTTCCGTACTGCTGAAGTACACAACCCAGACCCCGGCCAGAAGCGTCGCTGTAAATCGAGAAACTACCGGTCCCAGACGATAATGTCAAGATCGGAGCTGATGTCAACCTCTTCTTCAGCTCATCGAAGGCGGCCTGACACTCCTCAGTCCAGACGAACTCCACGTCCTTCCTGGTGAGTCTAGTCATCGGCTCCGCGATCTGCGAGAAATCCTGGACGAACTTCCGATAGTAGCCCGCCAATCCCAGAAAGCTCCAAATCTCGACAACTGTACTGGACGTAGACCAAGACTCTACCGTAGCAATCTTCCTCTGGTCTACTGAGATCCCGTGTTCGGTCACAACATGACCCAAGAACTCGACCTGGTCTAGGAAGAACTCGTACTTCGACAACTTTCTATACAACTGCTCCTTTCTCAGGATCTCGAGCACAATCCTCAAATGCTCCTCGTGCTCCTCTGGCGTCTTTGAATAGACCAGGATGTCGTCTATGAAGACCACCACGAACTTGTCAAGGTACTGATGGAATACCTTGTTCATCAAGTTCATGAACACAGCTGGGGCGTTGGTCAACCCAAATAGCATCACAGTGAACTCGTACTGGCCGTACCGAGTCTGAAAAGCTGTCTTCGGAACGTCTTCCTTCTTCACCTTCAGCTGATGACAGCCGGATCTCAGATCTATCTTCAAAAACACCTTAGCACCGCTCAACTGATCGAACAAGTCGTCGATCCTCGGCAATGGATACTTATTCTTGATAGTAAGGTTGTTGAGCGCCCTGTAATCGATACACATGCATATTGTACCATCCTTCTTCGGTACAAACAGGACTGGCGCTCCCCAAGGCGATGAACTGGATCTAATGAATCCCTTGTCCTGCAGCTCGTCGACCTGCTTCTTCAGCTCCGCCAACTCACTGTTGTTGACCCTATAGACGTGTTGTGAGATAGGCTCAGCACCCGACACTAAGTCTATAGAGAACTCAATGTCTCTATCCGGCGGCATCCCAGGCAACTCCTCGGGAAAAACATCCATGAAGTCAGCTATCAATGGATGCGACAATGCATGCCCCGCCAGTAAAGCTCCGCAGAACCCATCTCCCGGCTCAGCTGCTCCTCTGGCAAACACAATCTCTGGCTCTCCCGGTGGCCTAAACAAAATCCTACCTCCTCTACAGTCTATAGTAGCATGGTGCATGCTCAACCAATCCACTTCGAGTACCACATCGTACCTCGAAAGGGGCATTACGAGCAAGCATGCACCCAAAACTCGACCTCCTACAGTAACTCTCTGCCCCTTGCAGATATTGTTGACCAGGATGATGCCTCCTCCGGTCAATATCTTACAAGTCCTACCCAAAGGTTCAGCAATAATGTTATGTCTCAGAGCAAAGGAAACAGACACAAAGCTATGAGAGGCACCAGAATCAAATAAGGTAAATGCAGGGAATGAATCGAGAAGAACGTGACCTGCCACTACATCGCCTACTGGCTCTGCCTCCTTCTCTGCTGTCAGGGTAAACACTCTGCCTGCAGTGTCATGCCCCGATTCCGTAGAATCGATAGTCGTCCCCCGGGCGTGATGCCGTGCGAACCTAAGTTACGATCGCACAAGGCATAGTCATAAGATTATCCGAAACACAACATCAAGTTAGAGTACGCAGAAAAATTGAATGACACATTTGAAATAGAAATAGACTTTTTCATTGATGATAATAAAACTTTACATAGACTCCTTTACAATCATTGTCGCGCGGGCTACAACATGACTCGACTTACAAAATGAACGCCGATAACATAGTCGTTCCATACATTACATCCCTTTTTACAAGCAAAAACCATTACACATTTCTACCTGCTATCGAGGCGAGTCGAGTCGTCATCTTCTTTTGGACTGAGTGCGGGTCTTCTTCAAAAGGAATCCAGAAACAAGCCTTTACACGCGGACGAGGCTTCAAAAGGGTTCACGTCGCCTTGAGTTTCAAGTGGCACGCCCTTTGTAGTTCGGGGTACCTGCGTGGAGAGCGAGGATCAGTACATTACACTTGGTACTGGTGCGTGGCTATTTAAGTTCCAAGCTCTCATTTGGTTGAAGAGTTTAAATGACTTAAAGTATGAATGTTTCTAACCATCCTAATGAATTGTAAACGAGCATATGACAAACATAATAAAATTTACATTGAAACTTACCGACGGCGGCCCGCGCCGCACCTTATGAAACTTACCATGTTCTTCCCTGTCAATTGTTATCATTTCCATACCAAGTGCAATATTTCGTGTGTTGGTCACTGACTCCCAGAGCCATCGTGGACTCCTCTAGCTTTTGTTAGACGGGGTCCTTTCAGCGCGAGTAGCGATCCCTGCTGCAAGTCCTCGCCTAACCCATGCCCAGCACAGCTTATGAGATGTTTCCTTCTTGGCCGCAATGGTCCCGTGCCCCGAGTTGTCGTGCGGGAAAACTTTACCTTATCGACAAGCTGTCCATGACCGTGCAAAGACCATTTTTCTTCTTTTAGTTATTAAGACATAGCCTACATTTTCTTTAAAAACTCAATCATTTTACCTTGCCCGTGCCCTTGCATTCAATCTTTCATCCACAACAACACTATCGATTTACCAAAGAAGGGGTCAAGAAGAGAAGGGTCAGCCACTCACCTTGAGTTTACTTTGGCGAGAGAACTTGTTGGTCGCACTAGACGTCGCCTACGCGATTACCTGAAATCGCACAAGCAACCGATTAGAACACTGCATTATTCAAGGAGTTCGATAGGAAATACGAGTTCGAAATGAAATCCATAAAAACCATCAAAAACATTCACGAAAATGTATTCAGAAAACAAAGCCAAAACCAACGCAAGCGGCGTGAAAAGCAGAGCAACGGGAGGTCTCTGTCGACTCAGCCGCAGAGTCAATCCTCGAGGCACAGCCCGCTGAATATGGGACTTGGTTCCGAAGAAGACATTCCATAACGAGGAATGGATCTTAATTCAACCATTTTCGTTCGATCGACTCGGTCGATCCCGACCTATCGGTCCCGACCGAATCGATAGCGACAGTGTTCCTTTCTTGCGCACCCCGTGGACAGAGTACGGGGCACGATGTAGGGACGGGGCACTACACCATAACCAACTAAGAAAAAGTTTCGTCTTCGAAACTTAAAATAGAACCTACCTCTACGAGAACAATAAAGGGAATTTTTTCTTTATTTCTGACTCAAGCTTCCATGTCGACTCTTCGACCGAATGGTTTCTCCAGAGGACGCAGACTAGAGGAATAGCACGGTTGCGGAGAAGTTTATTCTTGTGCTCCAAGATTTGTACCGGCTCTTCGACATATGACAAGTCCGCCTTCAGGTCCAGCTTACCCAAATCCACAACATGGCTCGGATCATACACGTACTTTCGCAATTGCGATACGTGGAAGACATCATATACCTCTGACAATGCAGGCGGCAAGGCAATTTGGTAAGCTACCGGGGCGACTCGCTTCAATATTTCGAACGGGCCAACAAATCTTGGGCTCAATTTTCCCTTCGCACCGAACCTGGAAACTCCCCGCATGGGCATAACTTTCAAGAATACATGGTCGCCTTCCGAAAACTCGAGGGGGCATCGGTACGTATCGGCATAGCTTTTCTGCCAGCTTTGTGCTATCTTCAATCTCTCTCGTATTAACTTGACCTTCAGCACGGTCTGCTCCACCAGCTCCGGACCAAGTATCTGCCGTTCCCCGACTTCATTCCAGCAATGGGCGATCTGCACTTCCGGCCGTACAAAGCTTCATACGGCGCCATTTGGATGCTGGACTGATAGCTGTTGTTGTATGCAAACTCGGCCAGCGGTAGATGGACGTCCCAACTTGACTTCAAGTCGATCGCACAGAGTTGTAACATGTCTTCGAGAATTTGGTTCACCCGCTCTGTTTGGCCGTCAGTCTGAGGATGATAAGCTGAACTGAACTTCAACTTGGTCCCCAGTGCTGAATGAAGACTACTCCAGAAGCGCGCTACGAACCGTCCATCCCGATCAGAGACGATAGAAACTGGGACCCCGTGCAGCCGAACTATTTCATCAAGGTATATCTTAGCAAGGCGGACGACGCTCCAAGTAACTTTGATGGCGATAAAGTGCGCTGACTTGGTTAGTCGATCGATGATGACCCAAACGGCATCGTTTGCCCGCGGCGTCCTCGGCAAGCCAACAACGAAGTCCATAGTGATGTGGTCCCACTTCCACTCTGGAATGGCGAGGTTCTGCATCTCCCCGCCCGGTCGCTGGTGCTCGACTTTGACTTGCTGACAGGCCATACATTTTGACACAAAGAACGCTACGTCCATCTTCATGCCGTGCCACCAAAAGACAACGTGGAGGTCCTTATACATCTTGGTGCTGCCATGATGCAAGAAATATTTTACATAATGTGCCTCCGACATTATCTCCTTTCTAAGTTCTGCGTCGTCCGGTACGCATAGCCGTCCCTTTATGTGCAACACTCCCGACTCGTCCTCTACAAAGTTGGATGCTTTTCCTATTGATATCAGCTTCCGCATCTTTTCTAGGTATGGGTCGTCCTTCTGTGCAGACTTGATCCTCTCCAGTAGGCTTGGTTCTACCCGCAGTTGCGCTAGTTTCACGTCTCTGAAACGAACTCGGAGTTCGATGCCCATTCCTTCCAAGTCACGCAGCAGTCGATCGTTGATGCATAACGAAGCTAAGTACTTTTGGCTTAGTACATCCGCTACCACATTTCCCTTGCCCGGTATGTAGTCGATCGATAAGTCATAGTCTTTGATTAGTTCGAGCCATCGCCTCTGCCGTAAATTCAGTTCTTTCTGGGTGAAGAGATACTTGAGGCTTTTGTGGTCCGTATAAATCCTGCATGTCACACCATAGAGATAGTGACGCCACAGCTTCAATGCGAACACAATTGTCGCTAGTTCTAGGTCGTGCGTGGGGTAGTTCTTCTCGTGCGGCTTCAACTGCCGGAAAGCAAAAGATATCACCTTATCTCGCTACATGATCACACACCCCAAGCCCTGGCCAGAAGCATCGCTGAAGATTTGAAATTCCTCCGTACCCCTTCAGGAAGAGCAAGTATCGGGGCCGAAACGAGCCATTGTTTGAGCTCCTGGAAGGAAGCTTCACAGTCGTCTGACCACTTGAATGCGACTCCTTTCTGGGTGAGGCGAGTCAACGGCGATGCGATCTTCGCGAAGTCCTTCACGAAGCGTCGGTAGTATCCCGCAAAGCCTAGAAAGCTTCGAATTTTGCTAACTGACGCGGGCCGTTTCCAATTAGCAACTGCCTCGACTTTCTTCGGATCAACTGCGATGCCCGCGGCGGAGATGATGTGCCCAAGGAATGAGACGTTGTTTAGCCAGAACTCGCACTTGCTCATCTTCGCGTACAACTGATTCTCTCGAAGGGTTTGGAGTACCGTTCGCAGATGCTCTGCATGTTGTGCTCGATCCTTCGAGTAGACGAGGATGTCGTCGATGAAGACTACTACGAACTTGTCAACGAACGGACGGAACACCCGATTCATTAGATCCATGAAGACGGCAGGGGCATTTGTCAAACCGAACGGTATTACCAAGAACTCATAGTGGCCATAACGAGTGCAGAAGGCAGACTTCGACACGTCATCTGGCTTGACTTTGAGTTGGTGGTAACCCGATCGTAGATCAATCTTCGAAAACACCGTTGCACCTTGGAGCTGGTCGAACAAGTTGTCGATGCGGGGCAGGGGGTATTTGTTTCGGACGGTGGCTTTATTCAATTCCCGATAGTCGATGCAGAGTCGCATCGATCTATCCTTCTTCTTCACGAACAGCACGGGCGCACCCCACGGCGAGACACTCGGACGGATAAACCCTCTGTCTAGCAATTCCTAAAGTTGTGCCTTCAATTCTTTCAATTCTGCAGGGGCCATTCTGTACGGAGCCTTCGAGATCGATCGGGTGGCGGAGAATGTGTCGATGGTGAACTCTATTTCTCGATCGAGCGGCATGCCGGGTAGCTCGTCCGGGAACACGTCTGGGAATTCTGCCACAACGTCGATCTGACCCACGTTTGCACCATCCTGTCGCATGTCTCGAACAGAAGCTAGATAGGCTTCGCACCCGGAATACAGCATCCGTCGAGCAGATATTACGGAGATCACCATGCAGGTCGGCGACGCCTCACCACACGAGTAACAGAATTCAGGCACTCCAGGTATGCGGAATGTGACCTTCTTTTCAGTGCAGTCTATGGTTGTATTGCACGGCCCGAGCCAATCCATTCCCAGAATGATGTTAAAGTCCTTCATGTCTAGAACTATCACGTCCAGACCGATCTTTTGACCGCCGATACAGATAATCCCGCCGATGCAAGCTAAGTTTGTGAGAATTGGTGTGCCCTAAGGCGTGCTTACGCTAAGGTCGAGATCTAATGATATTACAGGGAATTTGTGCTCGACGGCAAAGTCCGCCGATATAAAACTATGTGAAGCGCCTGAATCAAATAACACACGAACAGGCACATTATTGAATTTTAGTATACCTGATACTACTGTATCTGATGCCAGCGCTTCGTCTCGAGTCATGGCGTAGACGCGGCCCTGAGTATTGGGGCGACGATCTTGGCCATATTGTGGTGCAGGTTGAGTGGGCGGAGGAGGTCGGGGCGCCTGCCCTCGATTCTCTTGGCGATATTGTTGTGGTGGTGCGTTATGAGTCTATCGAAAGCTTGGGCAGTTATGAGCCCTCTGACCCTTCTGTCCACAAGCAAAATATTTAATATTGCGGGAAAAGCAGTGGCTGGCATAGTGTCCGACTTGCCCGCAATTGGTGCACTTAGGTATCGTCTTCTCACCCTGGTGGCCGCCGTTATTTGGACGCTTTGATGCGTCGTTGTTGCCTCCCATATGGCGAGGACGTTTGTGATTGGAGTGGCGCACAACGTCGTCAGCACTGGAAGGAAACAGGTTCTCAAGGCGGAGGGCGTGATTCAGAGCCTCGCCCACGGTCTTGTACTCCGGGACCCCAATATGCGCACCGATAGAGTGTCGCAGACCCACTTCGAACCGTCGCACACGGCACTCTTCAGTAGGCAGAAACTGGCCAGCAAACTTAGACAACTTGTTGAATTCTATGGCGTACTGTTCCACTGTTCTGTTCCCTTGCTTCAACTGCATAAATTCATTCTCCTTCGCTTGACGAACGGCTGATGGAAGGTACTGGACTTCAAAAGCTTTGCGGAACGTGGCCCAAGAGATCGGCGCGGTGGTGTTGTCCGGTCGGATCGCTCGCTTGCGTACGGCCCACCAGTCGTACGCGTTCAACCGTAGTTGAAGTTGTGCACAGGCGACTTGCTTCAATTCTTCAATGCCGAGAAGCTCGAAATGATCTTCCAGCTCTTCCAACCAGTCAATTACCATAGAAGGACCCTCGGTACCGCTGAAGGAAGTGCGGCACGCCTTCTTGAATTCGGACACTTCAAAGTTGTACTTTTTCGGTGCCGCTGGTTGACGCTCGGGATCCTCCGTGTCGACTTCAATGGGTTGGATCGCCGGCACGGTGACGGTAGGCGCAGTCGCAGAATTTCTGTTGGTCGTCATTGTCTGGAAGATCCACTGCAGGGTATCTAACTGCTTTTGTTGTAACGCCCCAGTCCCAAAATACGTAGGACTAGGAACGTAGACATGCCAGCTGTATTCATACGAAGTATACTCCAATATATGGAAGCCTCGTATAAATACATAAGCTGTAAAATGCAGTAAAACCACAACTAATCTCATCCACACAGAATAATTAAATAAAAGATCATATAATGAGAATAAATTTGTCTTGATACAATATGTTGGGCGGAGACAAATCCACTACCAACAAAATAAAGAAAAGTACATAGAAAATATAATGAGTGGCGAGCGAAGCGAAGACGACCAAAAAGCAATCATCCTCAAGGAAATAGAGCGAATCACGGTTAGAGCTAGGGCACCTGCGAAAGACAATAGCACACACCTGGCAAGACAACCAGGTCCTCAGAGGGACGTAACAAGACACATCATAGCATGCCATATAAACTGAATAAATATTGCTCACTAAATAAGTCAATCGAATTTATAACATAGTCCAATACGCACCTACTGAACGAGCGTACCATCCCCCCAACCAAACAAGGACAGGAGATGGTAAACTAATTCACGGCGACGTATCTTTCCATGCCATGACACATACAATAGGGTACCTAACCGTACTATAGTGAATATGCAATAAAGAACAAACCTTTGACGCATGGGCCGGGTCAGTTAGGAATCAGGAATCAGGACCGTACCTCCCACTGGAGATAACCGGTAATCAGGACCGTGCATAAATGACCCATACATTAAGGAGATGTTCTTCCCACCCAATGCCTACCATGTTGTATCCACAACAGTAACCTCTATAACCGCTAAGTCAAACTATCATGCAACCTCTATTAGCGGTTATTCCTATCGCACGGCTTGTACGTACTGGTGGCCAGCCAATCACGCACTTCCGTGTTCTACATGCGACACACAACTTCGTGTTTACAACGTGTCAAGGCCAATGAATGCAACACACAAGGTGGTCCCTTAAATCTAGGTTTAATTTGTAAGAAAATAATACACAGCAGGAAATATAAAAGAACAGTTATGCCATGTATCACAGTTTATAAAGAAAATAATAGACATGCATGAAATATGAGCTAAAAATAATTAAACAGCTAATGGCAAGGTGTCTTGCCTGGTAGAGCGCCTGGTGTGCTGTAATGATCACTGTGGCACGATCTGCATCTTCGGTGCAACAACTGTACAAGGAGACCTCGGATAGTGGCACGGACAGTTTCATTGGGTTCAGAAGGGTCAATTTAGTTAAGGTGGACATATGGAGGAAGGATAGGATTGGCGAAGGAATTGGAATAATGGGCTTGGTCGTGGAAGGAGAAAAGTCAAAGAAAGAAAAGATGAATAATAACATATACGATTTTTGAGAACTACTATTTATAATACTTGAAAATAATTAAATTAATTACTTGAAAATCCAAAATCCTTTTAGGGAGAAAATCCTAAGTTTTGACAAAATAATATTTCTAAGTATAAAAACTATATTTTGTATATGTAGATATTTAAGTACTTATTCAAAATTAATAAAGAGAATAATAATAATGATTTATAACACCAATAATATTTACTCAAAAAAATAAAAGAGAACAAATAACAATAAAACTAGATAACAATAATATTAATAATATTAATAATAACAGAATGAAACAATACCTAGACACCAAAAATAAAACAAAATACAATATATATACAAAAAAAATAAAAACAAACCTAAAAATTTATAATAATAATAATAATACTGATGATAATGATAATAATAAAATATTATTGGCAGCAAGCTGTTGCTATTTTCTTAAAACCTACACAAATACATTGAATAAAATAAAAATAATTTAAGATAATCCACTGTCTCGTTTTGGATGAACACAAAACTTTGCAACAGAACCCAAGCAAAACAAAAGGTTGGAAAACCGAAACAAAGACTACTCTTCTACTAGGAAGAAAGGAAGATGAAAGGAGTGGGTTTTCGAAAATTTTAGAGAGAAGGGGGGAAGAGAGTGAGCTCAGGGAGAGGGAGAAGGGGAGCTCGGTGGGGGTTTGGCCGGACAGCTCGTCGGAGAGAGCGCGGTCGGAGTTTAGGGCGGTGGCGCGCTCAGGCGACTAGGGTCGGGAGAGAGAGGCCGGAGGGAGCCGGGAAGGGCGGCGGACACGGGCGGCTACGGTTAGCGCCGGTGGTGGCGCAAGGGGCTGAGGAAGCTTGGGTTCTAGGGCTCGGCGGAGCTCCCCGCTCCGGCGGCGCGAGAGAGGCGGCCCGGCGGAGGCTCGATCGGCGCCGGTGGGGGTCGTGGCGGTTCGGGTGAAGTCGGCAGAGGGGTGCGACTGCTCCGGCGTACGGAGGGCGGAGTCGGGCGGCGAGGGGTGAGCTCTGGCGCTGATGGCCGGGCGGAGGGTTTCTTGACCAGGCGAGGTTCGGGCTGCGCACGGGTCGGGGCTCGCTGACGCGGGGCGGCGTGGCTCGAGGATCCAGGTGAGTTCTAGGGCTAGGGGTTTGGTTCTCTTCTTATTCTGGATGATGGTGGCGGTTGTGATGGTTTTGGTGGCGGCGACCGGGGATGGTCGACCGCGCTGGCCGATGGCAGCGACGGTGGTGGTGATGACTGATGGCTGGTGGTTGGTGGTGTTGTCGCTGGTTGCGAAGGGTGTTTTTGGTTGGGGTTTGACGGACAGGGGGCTGGGTCGAGGCTGAGGAGGTGTGTAGGTGTCGGGGACATGGTGGACGGCAGGGGTTGTTATTACTGGCGGTGGCGGGGAACAGGCGATGGTGCTGTGGGTGGTCGCGGTGGCCGGGCGCGGGACGAGGATGGTGACGGAGGTGGTTGATGGTGGGTGTTGGTGGGTTGTCCCGAGGGTGGTTGGAACGACGAGGGTCGTGGTGGGTAGATGGCTCGGGTAGGATTAGGCTAGGTTTAGAGATTGAAAGTGTCGGGATTGTCGACATAGAGAGAAAATGTAATTGTAGATAATGGAATAAGAATCTGGCCATGGACACGGACACGAGGCACTGCACTTGTGGTGGAATTTGTGGAGAAATTTCATGGAAGATGAATAATGTGGAGGAGTACCTGCCTATATTTATAGGATGTGGGAATTCCCACTTTGGATAGGATTAGGAATAGTTTAAAACCCAAGTAGATAAATCATATATTTAATTTAAAACCAAATCCAATTACAAATCTAATTCCAAATACAAATTCCAATTTTAAATATCTAATCTAAATCAAATTAAATACTTTTTAGTTTTAAAATCAAATCAATTAAAATATAGATAGTTTACTATTTAAATGTATCCATGGAATCAAATCAAATTTTAAACTGTTACAAATATTTCAAAAATATATTTTCCAAAAATACTATAATAAATGAATTCCGAAAATAATAAATCCTTTTGAATAATAAATCTTTTTGAATAATAAAATATTAATATTAAATAATTTCGAAAATACATTATTATTTAAAATAAATAAATATTTATGAAATAAATATTTTTGCACGAAAAATTTTATTATTAATAACTGCTAAAAACAATAGACTTTTTATGGCAAGAATAATAATTCTATATAATATTTTGAAAGTGTAAGAAAATAAAAATAATTGTTTTTCTAAAATATGTATGCTCGCATATATTCGCACTCGTCGAGCAAAACGAAAATAAAATTTCGCGCACGACGTACAATACGACTACGTGTCATACAATACCAAAAATTTTAAATCCATGCAAATTAATAAAAAAAAAATAGTAGAAATTTAGGGGTTTTACATCCTACCCAACTTAAAAGAATTTCGTCCTCGAAATTTAGAATTAGGAGGGGGTGAAAGGCACAAGGGGTATCGATAAGGAAGCGTAGTCAAATCAAGAGAAGGGGACGACGTTTAATGAAAACTTGCATTAGCGTCGTGATTCCAATAAGGCGAAGATAGTCATGGATTAATGCAAGAAATGTTTAAGATGACGCGCAATAAAGAATAGTATGGGTTCAAATAAAATAAATTAGAGGCCTTAAAGTTATGGTCTCTTGAGGGCACGATTTTAGAGAACGAATTAGATTTCACTTCTATATTAAGTGAATTGGAAGGTCATGATAGGGCTGAGAAAGGACGAGTAGCAACATAGAGTGATAATGGTCATTATCGATAGAAGGCTAGAGGAGATACTAGTATAATGCGTTCGTCCTTCTAGAATAGGTGAAGGCGAAAGCATTAAGGGGTTCAAAGGCGATCTTATCGAATACGAGTACGTGATTCAAAGACAACCGTAAAAATTTCAAAGGAATTGTCAAGGCAGTCGTGGATGGGATTGTAAGGGCCAAGTTTAATTATGTCCCCATCCACGTAGAATAATAGACAAAAGCGAACCAAAGTGCACTTGGTTGATCAGACCATCATGCACCGGTTCTGAGTAGACAGTACGTTAGTGGATGCATCCAATAACATATGTCATGAACAAGCTTGATAAAGAATTGAGCTTGCAAAAACTAGACTACATTAGCATCATTAGTCAAAATGGTAAATTCATATGCACGAGAGATTAAGATTGAAAGAAAGAAGAATGATTCTAAGTCATATCCTGTGTTAGTCTCTATACAGTCGTCCTATAGTCTTCTTGTCCAAGTCCTTGGTTGACTAGATGGGTTTAGTCCTCTAGGTTCTAGGATCTAAATAAGCTTGCTAGTATAGGTCACTAGGTCAAAGGGGTTGCTAGTTCATAAGGTATTCTATCCAACTTAAAGAATTTAAGCTAAGGGTGTTTGGGACATCTAACTAGTAGGGTCAATCTCTAGCAAACACGAAGGGAAGATAAAATAATGATAGAAGGAATCAAGCAAGATGCAGTCGATGAGTCAAACGGTAGATCGAACAAAGTGGTCAAGTATGTGGATGAGATCCTAGACTTCTAATCCTATACGCAGGCTTGCTTGGTACGGTAAAGTAACCAAACAATTTATGTCGACCTGCATGGGCCACCACAAAAACATGTAACGCCCCAGTCCCAAAATACGTAGGACTAGGAACGTAGACATGCCAGCTGTATTCATACGAAGTATACTCCAATATATGGAAACCTCGTATAAATACATAAGCTGTAAAATGCAGTAAAACCACAACTAATCTCATCCACACAGAATAATTAAATAAAAGATCATATAATGAGAATAAATTTGTCTTGATACAATATGTTGGGCGGAGACAAATCCACTACCAACAAAATAAAGAAAAGTACATAGAAAATGTAATGAGTGGCGAGCGAAGCGAAGACGACCAAAAAGCAATCATCCTCAAGGAAATAGAGCGAATCACGGTTAGAGCTAGGGCACCTGCGAAAGACAATAGCACACACCTGGCAAGACAACCAGGTCCTCAGAGGGACGTAACAAGACACATCATAGCATGCCATATAAACTGAATAAATATTGCTCACTAAATAAGTCAATCGAATTTATAACATAGTCCAATACGCACCTACTGAACGAGCGTACCATCCCCCCAACCAAACAAGGACAGGAGATGGTAAACTAATTCACGGCGACGTATCTTTCTATGCCATGACACATACAATAGGGTACCTAACCGTACTATAGTGAATATGCAATAAAGAACAAACCTTTGACGCATGGGCCGGGTCAGTTAGGAATCAGGAATCAGGACCGTACCTCCCACTGGAGATAACCGGTAATCAGGACCGTGCATAAATGACCCATACATTAAGGAGATGTTCTTCCCACCCAATGCCTACCATGTTGTATCCACAACAGTAACCTCTATAACCGCTAAGTCAAACTATCATGCAACCTCTATTAGCGGTTATTCCTATCGCACGGCTTGTACGTACTGGTGGCCAGTCAATCACGCACTTCCGTGTTCTACATGCGACACACAACTTCGTGTTTACAACGTGTCAAGGCCAATGAATGCAACACACAAGGTGGTCCCTTAAATCTAGGTTTAATTTGTAAGAAAATAATACACAGCAGGAAATATAAAAGAACAGTTATGCCATGTATCACAGTTTATAAAGAAAATAATAGACATGCATGAAATATGAGCTAAAAATAATTAAACAGCTAATGGCAAGGTGTCTTGCCTGGTAGAGCGCCTGGTGTGCTGTAATGATCACTGTGGCACGATCTGCATCTTCGGTGCAACAACTGTACAAGGAGACCTCGGATAGTGGCACGGACAGTTTCATTGGGTTCAGAAGGGTCAATTTAGTTAAGGTGGACATATGGAGGAAGGATAGGATTGGCGAAGGAATTGGAATAATGGGCTTGGTCGTGGAAGGAGAAAAGTCAAAGAAAGAAAAGATGAATAATAACATATACGATTTTTGAGAACTACTATTTATAATACTTGAAAATAATTAAATTAATTACTTGAAAATCCAAAATCCTTTTAGGGAGAAAATCCTAAGTTTTGACAAAATAATATTTCTAAGTATAAAAACTATATTTTGTATATGTAGATATTTAAGTACTTATTCAAAATTAATAATGAGAATAATAATAATGATTTATAACACCAATAATATTTACTCAAAAAAATAAAAGAGAACAAATAGCAATAAAACTAGATAACAATAATATTAATAATAACAGAATGAAACAATACCTAGACACCAAAAATAAAACAAAATACAATATATATACAAAAAAAATAAAAACAAACCTAAAAATTTATAATAATAATAATAATACTGATGATAATGATAATAATAAAAATATTATTGGCAGCAAGCTGTTGCTATTTTCTTAAAACCTACACAAATACATTGAATAAAATAAAAATAATTTAAGATAATCCACTGTCTCGTTTTGGATGAACACAAAACTTTGCAACAGAACCCAAGCAAAACAAAAGGTTGGGAAACCGAAACAAAGACCACTCTTCTACTAGGAAGAAAGGAAGATGAAAGGAGTGGGTTTTCGAAAATTTTAGAGAGAAGGGGGGAAGAGAGTGAGCTCAGGGAGAGGGAGAAGGGGAGCTCGGTGGGGGTTTGGCCGGACAGCTCGTCGGAGAGAGCGCGGTCGGAGTTTAGGGCGGTGGCGCGCTCAGGCGACTAGGGTCGGGAGAGAGAGGCCGGAGGGAGCCGGGAAGGGCGGCGGACACGGGCGGCTACGGTTAGCGCCGGTGGTGGCGCAAGGGGCTGAGGAAGCTTGGGTTCTAGGGCTCGGCGGAGCTCCCCGCTCCGGCGGCGCGAGAGAGGCGGCCCGGCGGAGGCTCGATCGGCGCCGGTGGGGGTCGTGGCGGTTCGGGTGAAGTCGGCAGAGGGGTGCGACTGCTCCGGCGTACGGAGGGCGGAGTCGGGCGGCGAGGGGTGAGCTCTGGCGCTGATGGCCGGGCGGAGGGTTTCTTGACCAGGCGAGGTTCGGGCTGCGCACGGGTCGGGGCTCGCTGACGCGGGGCGGCGTGGCTCGAGGATCCAGGTGAGTTCTAGGGCTAGGGGTTTGGTTCTCTTCTTATTCTGGATAATGGTGGCGGTTGCGATGGTTTTGGTGGCGGCGACCGGGGATGGTCGGCCGCGCTGGCCGATGGCAGCGACGGTGGTGGTGATGACTGATGGCTGGTGGTTGGTGGTGTTGTCGCTGGTTGCGAAGGGTGTTTTTGGTTGGGGTTTGACGGACAGGGGGCTGGGTCGAGGCTGAGGAGGTGTGTAGGTGTCGGGGACATGGTGGACGGCAGGGGTTGTTATTACTGGCGGTGGCGGGGAACAGGCGATGGTGCTGTGGGTGGTCGCGGTGGCCGGGCGCGGGACGAGGATGGTGACGGAGGTGGTTGATGGTGGGTGTTGGTGGGTTGTCCCGAGGGTGGTTGGAACGACGAGGGTCGTGGTGGGTAGATGGCTCGGGTAGGATTAGGCTAGGTTTAGAGATTGAAAGTGTCGGGATTGTCGACATAGAGAGAAAATGTAATTGTAGATAATGGAATAAGAATCTGGCCATGGACACGGACACGAGGCACTGCACTTGTGGTGGAATTTGTGGAGAAATTTCATGGAAGATGAATAGTATGGAGGAGTACCTGCCTTTATTTATAGGATGTGGGAATTCCCACTTTGGATAGGATTAGGAATAGTTTAAAACCCAAGTAGATAAATCATATATTTAATTTAAAACCAAATCCAATTACAAATCTAATTCCAAATACAAATTCCAATTTTAAATATCTAATCTAAATCAAATTAAATACTTTTTAGTTTTAAAATCAAATCAATTAAAATATAGATAGTTTACTATTTAAATGTATCCATGGAATCAAATCAAATTTTAAACTGTTACAAATATTTCAAAAATATATTTTCCAAAAATACTATAATAAATGAATTCCGAAAATAATAAATCCTTTTGAATAATAAATCTTTTTGAATAATAAAATATTAATATTAAATAATTTCGAAAATACATTATTATTTAAAATAAATAAATATTTATGAAATAAATATTTTTGCACGAAAAATTTTATTATTAATAACTGCTAAAAACAATAGACTTTTTATGGCAAGAATAATAATTCTATATAATATTTTGAAAGTGTAAGAAAATAAAAATAATTATTTTTCTAAAATATGTATGCTCGCATATATTCGCACTCGTCGAGCAAAACGAAAATAAAATTTCGCGCACGACGTACAATACGACTACGTGTCATACAATACCAAAAATTTTAAATCCATGCAAATTAATAAAAAAAATAGTAGAAATTTAGGGGTTTTACATTTGTTGAAGTTTGGCATGTGCGTCAAAGCGAGCTTCGAACTGGGCCTATCGTTCCTCTACTTGTTGATATCGGTTCTTGGACTGGTTCCGCTGCGCCTCCATCATGCGCAACATCCTTTCGATGGTATCGTTAGAAGGCCCGGCCCGCGAAAGATGCGAACTACTAGAGCCGCTTGAAGCGCTCTGTTCTTGCTCGGCCGTGGGTTCCGTCACTTCTGCGATATAAAGGCAAACGCATCAGTCACAAATTATTACCGACTCATTGTATAGAACAACTTATCTCATCGATGCGAGGTCAAAGGTTTAGAACTCTAGACGCGAGGCCAAAGGATGTAAAGCTATGCTCTGATACCATTATGTCACGCCCCGATTCCGTATAATCTATAGTCGTCCCCCGGGCGTGATGCCGTGCGAACCTAAGTTGCGATCGCACAAGGCATAGTCATAAGGTTATCCGAAACACAACATCAAGTTAGAGTACGCAGAGAAATTGAATGACACATTTGAAATAGAAATAGACTTTTTCATTGATGATAATAAAACTTTACATAGACTCCTTTACAATCATTGCCGCGCGGGCTACAACATGACTCGACTTACAAAATGAACGCCGATGAGATAGTCGTTCCATACATTATATCCCTTTTTACAAGCAAAAACCATTACACATTTCCACCTGCTATCGAGGCGAGTCGTCATCTTCTTTTGGACTGAGTGCGGGTCTTCTTCAAAAGGAATCCAGAAACAAGCCTTTACACGCGGACGAGGCTTCAAAAGGGTTCACGTCGCCTTGAGTTTCAAGTGGCATGCCCTTTGTAGTTCGGGGTACCTGCGTGGAGAGCGAGGATCAGTACATTACACTTTGTACTGGTGCGTGGCTATTTAAGTTCCAAGCTCTCATTTGGTTGAAGAGTTTAAATGACTTAAAGTATGAATGTTTCTAACCATCCTAATGAATTGCAAACGAGCATATGACAAGCATAATGAAATTTACATTGAAACTTACCGACGGTGGCCTGCGCTGCGCCTTATGAAACTTACCATGTTCTTCCCTGTCAATTGTTATCATTTCCATACCAAGTGCAATATTTCGTGTGTTGGTCACTGACTCCCAGAGCCATCATGGACTCCTCTAGCTTTTGTTAGATGGGGTCCTTTCAGCGCGAGTAGCGAGCCCCGCTGCAAGTCCTCACCTAACCCGTGCCCAGCACAGCTTATGAGATGTTTCCTTCTTGGCCGCAACGGTCCCGTGGCCCCGGGTTGCCGTACGGAGAAACTTTACCTTGTCGACAAGTTGTCCATGACCGTGCAAAGACCATTTTTCTTCTTTTAGTTATTAAGATACAGCCTACATTCTCTTTAAAAACTCAATCATTTTACCGTGCCCGTGCCCTTGCATTCAATCTTTCATCTGCAACAACACTATCGATTTACCAAAGAAGGGGTCAAGAAGAGAAGGGTCAGCCACTCACCTTGAGTTTACTTCGGCGAGAGAACTTGTTGGTCGCGCTAGATATCGCCTACACGATTACCTGAAATCGCATAAGCAACCGATTAGAACACTGCATTATTCAAGGAGTTCGATAGGAAATACGAGTTCGAAATGCAAGCCATGAAAACCATCGAAAACATTCACGAAAACGCATTCAGAAAATAAAGCCAAAACCAACGCAAGCAGCGTGAAAAGCAGAGCAACGGGAGGTCTCTGCCGACTCAGCCGCAGAGTCAATCCTCGAGGCGCAGCCCGCTGAATATGGGACTTGGTTCCGAAGAAGACATTCCATAACGAGGAATGGATCTTAATTCAACCGTTCCCGTTCGATCGACTCGGTCGATCCCGACCTATCGGTCCCGACCGAATCGATAGCGACAGTGTTCCTTTCTTGCGCACCCCGTGGACAGAGTACGGGGCACGATGTAGGGACGGGGCACTACACGCAGGGGCTCCCCTCTGGTGCTGCAGAAAATGCTGCTGCTGCGTCTAAAGTGGAGGACCTCTCTGCTGAACTACTGGTCCTCTGGTCGGCTGCGCTCTGTCCTGGACTCCTCGGACTCCCCAAAAATGGCAGTCCTTCAGCTAGTGATCGGGCGCCCCACAGTATAAGCAGACGCCCAACCTCTTCCTGCAAACCTCTCTAGTGTGCCCTGGCTTCCCGCAGAAGTTACACTGTGTAGCCGGCCTCTGACCCTGACCCTGGCCCTGGTGCTGCTGGGCACGCGCCGGTGCCTGCTAAAACTGCAACTGAGGCTGCTGCTGCTGGAACTACCTTTACTGGAAATGTGGGCGCTTCACTGGCCCAGCACTCGAACTAGCTCCAAGAGCGTCACTGCCCCTCTTCGGCTTGAGGCCGAAGTCCTCATCTGCAATCTGCGCCTCCATAAGGATCTGCTCGAAGGTCACGTCATGTCTTCCAGAGGTGCGAGTGCGCACTGCATGTATAAGGCCCCTCCGGAACTTCCGGGCCTTGCACCTCTCATCCTGGACCAAACTAGGTGCAAACCTGCTCAGGCGGAAGAACTCCGCTGCATACTCGTCTACCGATGAGTTCCCCTGCACCAAACTGGCAAACTGCCCCTCCAAAGATGTCAAGGCTACATCTGGGTAGAACTTCTCCTTAAACAGTTTCTTGAAGTCCTCCCAAGATATACCTCTCACTGACGCACGCGGATCCGTACGGTACCAAGTCAGCGCTATATCGAAAAACTGGCTCGCTGCAGAAGTCACCCACAGACCTCTCGGGACCTCTGCCAACTCTAGACTCCGCTGGACATCCTCTAGCCAGTCGTCCGCGTATAAGATACCTTCGGTACCCTTGAACTCCCGCGGGTTCATCTTCCTGAAGTCGAGGTGTGTACCAGGCCTCCCCTGACCCTGCAGCTGTACTGATGCTCCCTAAACTGTAGCTGGTGCACCTCTCTCCACTGCTGCCATAGCTAGCAGATGTAAGTTCTCCATGGTCTGTCGCAGCACCTCTGCCTGATGGTGCTGTGCCTCTGTCTGTGCTCTCTGTGTCTGCAGCATCTGCTGCAGAAGGGCCATCATCCCCTGAGTGTTTGTCGGTAACTGAGGCGGCGGTGGAAGAATGTCAGGGATGACCAGGGACGGTCCCGCTGCTGGAGGTGGAAGACCTCCTGGAACCGTCTCTACTGCTGCTCCCGCCGGAAGGGCAGGAACTGAGGGGGCAGCTCCCTCAAGTGCAGCTTCCGTAGCCGGAGGTGGAAGACCTGCCGGATCGGGCCTCTCCGGTACAGCGCTAGAACCCGCTGCCTGAGAGCGAGTGATCGTCATCCTGAGGATAGATTAAAACAAGGAATCAATATGGCACATGATAGGAATATCAAAGAAGGATAATTAAATTCAATACAAAAGAATTTGTCATGGTAATCAAAAGATCAGAAATTTCCTAACATGTGATTGAGTAACTCCTATCATACCCTAATCCTACGTCCTAATTGCAGGCTCGTAATTAGTACTCTAGGTCGAGCACCATTACGAGTTTGCACTAATTACGACACAGACCTGCATGGGCCACCACAAAAATGTGTCACGACCCGCGTCCTGAAGAGGGGCACGAGCACGTGGTTACGTCCAGCCTACAACGCAGAATCGGCTGTAGAATGCTGTATATAGGATCTGTAAATACTACGACTAAAACAGATAAATGTACCTGTATAGTATATACACTCCGAATAGAGGTGACATAGCAATACAGTCTCAATCACAAATGTAAAACTAAGGTAGATAGCATGAAAAGGAAATATGATAGATAAAACAGGAAATGAGTCCAAGATCCACAAGTCAGAGCTAAACACAAACATCCAGAGTCTCAGAAAATATATAATAGATACTACAAACTGAAATGTACTAGCTGGCTCGCAGGCCAGGCAAACCTAACTAAACTAAGCTACTCAGGGTGAGCAAAGTCTAGTGGCTCAACCAACAAGCCACGGTCTATGTCTACCCCGTCAGACTCGACCCCATAGTAGGTCGGGCAATCAGTCTCAGAGTCATCTGTAAAATTTGTCAACGGTATCCTGTCAGAAAAACGAGCAAGTACAAACACCAACAACAGTTCCATATAAATTGAGAAATACTATAAGAGACAGCAATAATAAAATACAAGACAAAGATATAGGCAACTTGGGAACCATTTGAAAGCCGAGTTACAACCATTGAACCAAACAAGGACCAGAGTTGTAACCCTTCTTTCAAACAGGACTTAGTCTCAAATCATGGTACAGTATAAAGACATGTAGAGCATGTGAGTAATGGAATCATAGCATGGTGAGAAGTACAGAAAGTAAAGCTAAACTGGAATATAAGATACGCTAATAAATGTAAAGGTGATTTGAACTATTAGAGCGATATGTGATCGGCTAGGGAGTTAAGAGAGAGTTATCCACTTGGCCCGGCAATTCGCGGTGTCCTTAACGGAGAGTCATGCCGTCCAACCTGGATAACTGGTAATGGGGTATCTGCTACACCCTACGTGAGGTGGGGGTGGCGCTAGCAAAATATAGTTACAGGGAGGCTTGATCACATAACCCCTAATAATTCCCCCATCCTCGAATAGTATCACGGATCCGGACATGGCACGTCATGACACAGGGTTCGAGAGCAGGGGGCCAGCCCACTCCCAAATCAATGTCTATATAAGTATAGAAACACAAAAATATCACATACCTATATACCAAGGAAGTCCAGGAATAACATCTCATGACAGGATCCGACGTATACTAGTCCGTAAACCGTCGTATCGGAAATCAAGTAAAATACTACAACTGAATCGGATATAGTAGATATCAAGACAATGATAACTATCAGTAAATGTACTCGCCTGTGGTCCTGAGCTGATAGGGTGAACAGACGCTCAGAGTGATCACAGACCTAAAATAAGATACTATGAGTCAAACAGAGCTTAATACTGAAAAAGAAAACTAATATAAGCCATGAATGCAAGTCTAAGTTAAAACTAGGTCAATCTAGGTCAAACTGAGTCATACTAGGTCATACTGGTTCATACTAGGTCACCGGGAGTCAATCCAAGTCAAACTAGGTCAAACGGGATCAAATGTTGACTTACAGTTGACTTTTGGTCAAAAAGTCAACTCTGGTCAACTCTAGGTCAAACTAGTCTAATGTTGACCAACTGTTGACTTTCAGTCAACTGGTCAACTCTGGTTTGGTTTCGGTCAAATCGGGTCGCTTAAAGGCTAAGTTTGACTCTCGGTTGACTTTTGTTGACTTTTGGTCAAAAAGGTCAACCGACGTCAAAACTAGTCTATGAGCACCATATTTGATCATTACCAACCAAAGGAATCAAGTCCTAACCCTATCTTAGACTCTAGACTCAAATACCCTATTCCTAGGTAAAACCTATATTACCTTTACCAATACCTTACCATGAATCATATACCACTCCTCACATCACTCTAGCACTCACATATATCACACTCACTCACACACAACACTCTCACATGATATCACACTCAAATAGGCTTTCCTATAGGTTTAGATATAGGCTATCCTATAGGCACTCACAAAACATATGTGTAGGCTCTCTCACACACACACAAAACCTCACAAATACACACACACACACAAGCTATATTGGATTGATTTATGACAGGTTTTGTGGGGACATGTTGGACTGAATGAAGTGGTTTTAAGGACTGATTTATGGTGGCAAAAGTGGACTGATTTTGATGGGTTTAAGGACTGAAATTTAGCGGTGTGAATGATGTATAAAGGGGCTAATTTTTGGGGTTAAATAGGACAGCACATTGGGTGTTTTCTGGACTGATTTGGAGCTAGGGGTGAGCATTCGGTTTATTCGGTTTAAACCGAACCGAATAACCAAAAACCGAATTGGACCGAAACCGAATAAGCAAAACCGAAACCGAACCGAATTGGCCCAAAACCGAATCAAACCGAACCGAATTAAATCGGTTCGGTTTTCGGTTTATTCGGTTTATTCATATTTTTTTGATTTTTTTGAGCTTTTTTTGTTAATATATATAGTAACTAAATATACATAGACATATTTAGTATATACCTATATATATTTAGTATATACCTATATATGTTAATACTTATATATATAGTACACACACACACACACACACACACACACATACACACACACACACACACACACACACACACACACACATATATATATATATATATATATATATATATATATATATATATATATATATATATATATATATATATATATATATAAATTAATTAAAATTTCTTATTCGGTTTTCGGTTTTGGACCGAAACCGAAACCCAAAACCGAAACCGAAACCGAATAAAAAAATTTAGTATTTTCAAAACCGAAACCGAACCGATTTTTTTTAAAACCGAACCGAACCTCTTATTCGGTTCGGTTCGGTTCGGTTCGGTTCGGTTTTCGGTCCAAAACCGAATAATGCTCACCCCTATTTGGAGCTGTTCTTGGACAGCAAGTAGAGGGTGTTTGGGGAAGCAATGACAGCCAATAGGGTGATATTTGGGATTGTTTTGGAGTGGGTAAGGGGGTAAATTCTGGACTGTTTGGGCAGCAAGAATTGGGGGGAATTCTGGACTGATTTGGGGGTTCAAGTAGGGACTAAAAATAGGCTAAGGGACAACAATTAAAGGGTGTTTGGGGACTGTTATGGGGTGTTCTTGGACAGTCCAAGTAGGGACTGAAATGAGGCTGTGTTGGGGCTGTTTTGTGGGGTTTATGGGGACAGCCACTGGGGACAGCAGCTGCTGTTTGGGCAGTGGTTCCCCCTCCAAACACTCTACTCACCACTCTCCACACTCATCTACTCTCACCAATTCTCAAACACCTTGCCTACACAAACACACACACTCATTCTCCACATATATATATATATATATATATATATATATATATATATATATATATATATATATATATATATATATATATACATATATAAACCAATATATATATACATATATATATATATACATAGAGATTAATATATATATATATATCACCACATATATACACATATAGATTTTAGAAATATGATACAATATGATACATAGGGAAACACATTCTAAACACATAGTAAAATCTGGAATTAATGTTAGAACAACACAAAATCAATATACAAATAATTCCACAAGTGTCCAAATTGGGTTTTCCCCATTAGGACACGATCCTACACATTGGACACCTCTACAAGTGTCCAATGGACACGAAATGGACTCAAATGGACACAAAACCAAGGGGGTCATTCCTATAGGTCAAAACCATCCTAATGCATGAAAAGAATGAGAAGGAGAAGGGATTTATACCTCCCGGTGACTCGAATCGATCCCGATACGCCACCGACACGTAGGAATCCCAAACGGACACGAACGAGCTCCGAATTCTCTCAAACTTGGGTAGCTCCCTCCTTGGCTTGAATGGAGAAGGAAGGATGAAGATTGGGTGAGAAAATGGAAGGATTTTATGGAGAAATTTCTAGGGTTTGCTCTCTAGAAAAATTGGGGAAGAACAAGAGAGAGAATGAGAGAATGGATAATGATGAGTGGAGGAGCCTATCCATACACCATGTGGCCGGCCAAAATAGAGTCTTGTCCTATTAGGGAAAAGTCCAAAAGCCCCTTTTCTAATCTATGGGTTAATACATTGGTAAGGGGTTAAGTCGGGGCTAGTTTGGTCATTCCTAAAACCACTAATCCAAATTAATCCTAACCAAAATAATTAGCCTAGTCACTAACTAAAATAACTAACATGTGGGCCATGGCTAACTAGTGTGTGGGCCCGCTAGAGTCAAAACTGCCCCCGGTCTCCGATACAAGTCGGAATGAGTTGAAATTCGAACCCGATCAAACAACCCCAAAATAATACAATAAATAAATAAATAATTCCAAAATAATTTTAAAGTGGAAAATTACCAAAATACCCCTATTTATGAAAACTGGGGGTGACAGATACCATTATGTCACGCCCCGCTCCCGTAGGAGCGATCGTCTTCGCTAAGGCGTGATGTCGCACGAGCCTAGATTGCACTCGTGCAAGGCGGGTTCCATAACGGCCGATTTCAGCGGCTGCGACGGGGTCGTCGCACAGAAGTCCCATGTAGAGATATTGAATAATAGCAGCGGAAATTTTTAAAGCAAAACACAAGTTATTCAAAGAAGCTTTTTATTGATATTGAAACAAAGATTACAAAGGGCGCAAGGCCAAGATTATAAGTCTCTCTAGCTCACTTTTCTCATATTACCAGTTCACTCTGCTCTCTCTCATCTCTCGATACAACGTTTGTGCCAGCGAAAGCTTCGGAAGGCGACGTCCATACATTATGTCCCGTATAAGTCTTGACTCCATGCGGCCGCACGCTTCAAATCGCCAAGGAACTCCGTTCCTCCGCGCCACGAGCTTCTACCTGTGCCTGCACATAGAAACTATGTGGTTGTCAGTACTCAACTGTACTAGTGGAATGAGCTCCTCGCCCACCCATACAAAACCAACACGTTTGATTTACTTTGTGTGTAACATAGTCCCTTTATGATTGTCTTTCTACTCTTTCCTTAGGATCGGTTTTAGGACAGACGCCTTATCCTATTTTGTGTCTCTAGACCATCCCGTGCTTGCAACATTAACGTTAACCTATCAAGTCGTGTTTGCCTTACGGCCCAAAATCAGAGACGCAACTACATGATAGACTCTTTTTTCATGTGACCGTGCTACAAAACCCATATTGAGGCCATACCTTGCATTTCAGTAAGACTAAACCACATCGCCGCCTCGCGGCCCATGCTACTTTGATCACCAACTGATCCAATCAAGACTTCTGGGCTAAGTGTCACTCGACCGACTTGCCTTACGGCGATTCCTGACTTAAACTCGAACAACTCAAACCGAACTTATACAACTCACATATCAACACTTGAGACTCGACATCACGTCTCGTGCCAAAGCACGTCGCCTATGTTGTAGCCATTCTTAGGCCCAAATATTTGTGTTCTAACTGTACACACATTCAACAACTCAACTCAATCCAAAGGCACACACGCGGATTGCCGCCCGTGCCGACTCATCTATATGAATTGGTCACTGACTCCCAGAGCCATCGTGGACTCCTCTAGCTTTTGTTAGACGGGTGCCCTTTCAGCGCGAGTAGCTAGCCCCGCTGCAAGTCCCCGCCTAACCCGTGCCCAGTACAGCTAATTACTCGTTTCCAATCGCGGCCGCAATGGTCCCGTGGCCGCCGGGTTGCCGTGCAGGAAAACGACCCACCTTGTCGACAAGTTGTCCATGACCATGCAAGACTCGACACGAACTGACGTCTCACATAGTCATGCTACCTCTAGTGTTACCATCTCTTTCAGGGCCAAGTTCAATACTTCTCAAATCTGAGACCGCCTCGACGACCTATTATCGCGAGGATTCTTCTTTCTTCTGAGATCGCCTCGACGACCTATAGTCACGAGAATTCTTCTTTCTTGCCCTATCATTTCATTCAACTCAAGAACAACTATTTGAAACACTTCTTCAACCGTGGCCCGTGCCTTAAAACACTAAGTCCGTGACATCGTGCAACCAACTTGAACTCTATGCGACACCATCGCCCAAGACATACTCTATATGACGGGCTTCGAGACCGTAAGACTATGTGGATACACCCAGCCGTGGAACTCGTAGGACCGTGCTTGCTACTACTCTAATAGCCTAACATAACTTGCCTAACTTAACTTTGCAACAACTTGACGAGCAAGGGCTGCGTCAAGCTTTGCCTTGAAGGAACGTGTCGTGCACGTGTTCGACTTCGAACGACCAAGTCTTTTGGGTGCCTAGACTTATGTCACAAGCCGTTCAGCAAAACTTAACTCATGGGCAGCCAAGGCTATGCCAAGCCTTGGACGATGGGATCGTACATGCTTTTTGAAGCCTTTATGCGGGCGACGCCTATGACTTAGGCTACGTTCATAACTTCGCCAACTCAAACCAACATTCCTTCTCCCAAGCACGAAGGATCGAGTGTCATTTTCAAAGCACGCCGTGCACCAACTCTAAGTCGACCGTTGGACCTTTCCATATTCTAACTTAATTCGATCCGTCGGGATTATTCCCTTTAGCTATGTGAATTCGTCTTTTTATTATCAAGCCTACTTGTGTAAGTTGAAAACATGCAATTTACTATGTGAAGGCTAAGATGAGGCAAGTTCACCGAAACTACCCCACCTGAGCGAGCGGTCGCCTTGACCGAACGATGTCTTCATGCAGCCGTTACAAGGCTAAGTCCGAACGCCGTCGGCGTTTCTATTCCACCGATTGACTGAGCGGGACGGAGCACTACAATTATAAATATTCCATTCATATAATTTTAATTATTTGTTATCTAATATAGATAATAACTATTATCTAGGGAGGGGGAACGCGTCAAGTCACTTTGCGCGTGGGGAGTGGGGGAACGCGGGTATAGAAGTTTGGAATAATTTATAATTTTGAATGTAGTTTGTCCGAATTATCCATAATAAATTTTAAATATATTTTTTAAAAATTATATTTTGAATGATAATATTGTGGTATTATCTATTTGTTAATATTTTTAAAAAATATTTGATATTTTAATTATATTTGTCAATTTTAAATTAATAACGAGTTTCTATTAAAATTATCTATTTGTTCTATTAAAAATTATCTATATGAACGGGATATTTATCATAACAAATTAGCTTTTAGTTATACCATAAAAAATATAATAATGATAATAACTATTATCTGATATTTTTTTTATGATGTAACTAAAAAATAATTTGTTATTATAAATATTCCATTCATATAATTTTAATTATTTGTTTTCTAATATAGATAATAACTATTATCTGGGGAGGGGGAACGAGTCAAGTCACTTTGCGCGTGGAGAGTGGGCGCCAAGTCACTAGGCGCATGGGGAGTGGGGGAACGCGAGTATAGAAGTTTGGAATAATTTATAATTTTGAATGTAGTTTGTCCGAATTATCCATAATAAATTTTAAATATGTTTTTAAAAAATTATATTTTGAATGATAATATTGTGGTATTATCTATTTGTTAATATTTTTAAAAAATATTTGATAGTTTAATTATATTTGTCAAATTTAAATTAATAACGAGTTTCTATTAAAATTATTTATTTGTTCTATTAAAATTATCTATATGAACGAAAAATTTATCATAACAAATTATCTTTTAATTATACCATAAAAAATATAATAATGATAATAACTATTATCTGATAATTTTTTTTATGATGTAACTAAAATATAATTTGTTATTATAAATATTACATTCATATAATTTTAATTATTTGTTATCTAATGTAGTTAATAACTATTATCTGATAAATCTTGGATGATAAAAAAATAATTATTTGTTATCTAATATATTTAAAAATATATTTAAAATTTATTATAGATAAATTGGATAGACTACATTCAAAATTATAAATTATCCCAAACTTCTTTTCCTCCACCGTCCCCACGCGCCAAGTGAATTGGCGCCCACTCCCCACACACGTTCCCTCTCAACTCTCCACGTGCCAAATCACTTGATGTCCTCTTATGTAATTATCCCAAACTTTTTTCTTCTTTTACGATTATCCCAGACTTTTTTATCCTGAAAATTTCAAAATTTCTGTTAATTAACATATGGATTGTCATGCAACCAAACAGTCATAAGATTGCATTGCAACAAACCAACAGCAAATCAGATGCAAGTGGAGGTCGCATCTGCTGGACCTCCTCATCAGTGGGGGTGGGGGGTGGAGACACTGTTGGTTGTCAGCCCTCTCATTCTTCTCTTCATATTTAAGAGGCCCCCCATGGCCTTTGAGCATGTGATAGCAGGACATAAAAGAGAGAAACAACATGAAATGTTGCTTTCTTTACAGAAGTGAAGTGCCACCCCCAATTAAAAATTAGAAAGAAAAAAAAAGTTGTCCATCACACCTCAGGTTCTCTCTGAGATCAGAGCTTTCACATCAATTGCTTTGTTTTAGAAACCATACCTACATTGGTTCGGTTTGGTATGGCTTATGAAAAGTCCCCCTCCCCTTTTCTTTTATAAATGATAAATATTAAAGATACTACATGAATTATTTTGACAATTTTATGTATATATAAAAAAACTTACGGTCCTTGTTATTTTAAAATTCAAATTTTGACAATCTAATTTTGTATAGAATGTCAAAATTTTCATAGTCATTAATATGTACAGGACTATCAAAATTTTAATTTTTTCAAGATTGGGTATACACGGGACTGTCTGGCAGTCGTAGAATACCAAAAATTATATTACCCCCTAGTAATTTTTGTAGTACCAATAACATTTGTTTTTTAAATAGGTTCGATTGGTTTTGAAGTGTTGCAGTTTTAAAAAAATTGACAACACTTCAAAAAAAATATATCAAAAATTATCTCAAAATTGAATCAATTTTTTAATAAACTATTATTATCAAACAATTTCTGAATATTTAAAAGAAATATAAACAGTTCCTGGTAATCAATTTCAAACCCAACCTAAACAAATTTAGTGAACAACTTACCTACTGTCTATTATTATTATTATTATTTTGAAAAACATCATATATGTTATTGAAACACACTGTTTCTATCTTTTTATTAATACATATCTACCTACCATTACTGTTGTAATAATTTCACTTAAACCACCACCACCACCAACCCCCCCCCCCCCCCCCCCCCCCCACCCCCCACCCCCCACCCCCAACCCCACCCAACCCAACTTGCAACAGCTAACACATTGGATAAATTAAATTTTGTACTAATTAGCATTTAGTTCCTCAATTTTATACAGTTTAAAATTTAAGCCCTAATATGTTCAATTAAAAGGTTTTGCATTTTGGATTTTTATGTTTGATTTTATTTTTTCATTATACCCTCATTTTTATTACATGTGTTGGTTGTCGTCCTTGTACTCATGTCCAGAATATAATGAGAAAAGGAAACCAAAAATAAAAATTAAGAATCCAAAAAATTTAATTAGATATGTTAGAATTTAAACACTAATTAGCTCCAAGTTTTTTCAGTACCAAGTCCACACTTACAAAAGCAGCTTACCACAATCATTTTTTAATATATAAAAAAAAAAAAAAGCCCACAGTAATCTAAAATCTCAGACAAATTGTAGAGGAAAGCCATCACTTTACTTTTTGTGCATGGGTTCAGTTTAAGCAGAGACCCAACTGGTGAGGAGCAAGTGAAGCAGACCAGGCAGGTTGATATGGTTGGGATATAAATATGAATGTGACCACAACCACTCACTGCACTCCCCAAAAAGTTCTGCCTAGATATCAGTCATTAATCAATTATTTTTCCTTGCACACCCATACCATCATATCTTCTTCTTCTTCATCAGACTTCATACTCCATAGAAGAAGAGATCTACTCTTTAGCACAGGTATGATGCTAGCTGTGTTGTTTCTGCTATACTTCTTGTGTAGTTTGACTAATCACACTTTCATTCTTGATGATGATTATAACAAGGTATGGAGTGCTATGTTGCACATATACATACACCACTGGCATATGCTCTTCTGTGCTACTTGTGCACTTGCTTGTTGTTTATTTAGTTTGAGAAAACAAAAATGCTAAGTTTACAACCAAATGGGTTACAAACCATTTACAACCGCCTACGTGGCAGTAGTCAATTGGCTCCCCTCTCCCTCCCCAATAGATGAGTTGTAACCCATTTGGGTGTAATCATAGAATGGATGGGTTGTCATGTTATATAGATAAGAGCATCATAAACTCACCATTGTAAGAAAGTGTGTTTTTTTTATTTTTAAATCTATATGCTTCTTGATGAGTTTGGTGGTTTTAGATTGGTTTGTCTGTAGTTTGAGCAATGTGTGTGAAATGGGTTATGGTAGTGTAGGTGACATATGTTGCATTGCATACTAATCACACTGTTAAATTTTAGACAATGTTGGTATTTTCTCGAAACTGAGCTGTGGATCTGAAATGGGAGAGAGAAGAAATACGGCATGCTAGTACTTGACACGGAACGGAAACGCAATGACCCTGGATACGAGAAAAATAGATCTAAGAGCAACTCAAATATTAAATTTATTAATCAAAAAAATGTTTATTCTATTCTTCCAAGTCCTAGTTATAAGAAAGAAATCTAACTTAACCTCTAAGTAATAAATTATAATCAAATATAGGCAAGCAATCAAAAGACAACTATGAGACAAATATAGATTCGGTCAAAATATTCAAAATCCACCCAAAAATAGACCCTTTGAATAACTCGCGTCCGCATCATGCTATATGGATATGCCGGCAACACTCCACGACACGGACATGGCACCTAAGTTTTGGGGTGTCCTTAGCTTCCTAGGCACCAACATCTTGAAGCTCATCATTTTCACGAGGATTTTTGAGGTTTTATAGTGTTTGTACCACACTGACCTAAGATTCAAGTAGCTGATTGTGGGAGGAATAGAGGGTCAAATCAATACCCTTGGATTCACATTTTTCAGCTATTGGTGTTGTGGTTCTTGGAATCTGGAACTCCGATTATCCTCTCCGATCCTTTTACCAAAATGTGAATCGTCGTCAACATTTAGTAATATTTCTCGACGAGGTTCTTGTCATTGCTACCAGATGAATCCCATAACCTATTAGTCATTGTTTTGAACTGTACCCGATTTAGATTTGGAGCCTAGGTAATCTGACCTGTTTGAAGAGTGACATGAACAGACCCTCTTCGATCAATGCTCGATCCGATGAAGACCTATAATAGCTCAAGGAAGGTTATGGATAAACCTCTCTTACAGCAGTACATTGTCACATTGTCTGGGACAGGACAACGACTTTATGCCAGGAACTAAGGTACGTGCTAGTGTCAGTGAAGTTCTGTCACGCGGGCATTGCTCCAACCCACCTTCCTTAAGAGGTATTGGTCGTGGTGAGACTTTTGAGGACAGCTCCTATCATAATCTCGAATGATGCGCTTTTACTACTGATAAGAAAGAAAAAATTGGTTTCTCTTCCCATTAGGTTTAATTACATGATCCTGGTTTTTCACTAGAACAGTGAATGATATTTAAACTCCATAACATGCTTTACAAGTTATAGCTACTCAACTCATAAGCACTTTGCCACATCAAAGATCTGCTTCAAAGTGTTGAAATATCTTATAATAGAAGCTGGGTCTCAAAGTTTCTTCATCCGTACGTACATGCTACTAGGCTGTCCTACAAGCATCCTTTGCACCCAAGTAATCCGCTTCCACAACAAACAACCATTTTGTGTTTCTCATGCTTTTATTTGTGGATGTCGCGGTACCCTCTGTGGAGTCCTTCACAGTGGTCGGTGCTCTCTGTCCATCTGAAACCCTTGTCGGTAGGGAAACTGGGACGGGGAGACGCATCTTCTTCCAAACTTTACAATAGTGTTGCCGAAGATTTGATCTTCACTTTGAACATGCTGTACTGTTGGTTGCTGCCATCTATGTGAAAATGGTCAGGTTGCTGGTTGCCCATAGGCAACCAATGGAACTCTTTTGCCTCGTTGTTAGACAACCTTTTGCAATCAAAGGATGGTTCAGTTCAATCTCAAACTGGATTCTGAAGACACTGGGAAATCCTTCTCCCGGGTCACCTGCTTAAATTTTCGTGAACATGAATGTAACACGAGATTTAGTACTTAATGGAGGCTTAAGTTATTTTTCAGATTATTCCGAGAAGCTAAGACTCAAATAGTTTGAGACTAATACATTCGGACAACATTTAGTCTATGATCCATGCCACTAATAGCTTGTTTGAGCAGAAAGCTTCTTATTGTTGTGCTTCTCTTGTAGAAGAAAGCTTTTCCAGTTGGATTCGGTTCAAATCTGTTTACTTCAGGTTTTCATTTTATTGATTAGTTATACATTAAACTGTTTGAAAGTATTGTTTATATACTTACTGAAACCAGTAAATTATCATTTAAGATCAAATTTATGATTCGTTTTCTTATTACTTTGCATTATATAGAATTTGGTTTTGGGTCTCTTATTGGGTTCAAATGATACCATATTTAAACTTTAAACCCTAACCATCAAGAGTTGAGGGTTTGCTTTTGAAATCCAAACCCTATAATTCTAAAATAATCGGATTGCGGTATCGGGTTATAAGTTACCATTACCAGCCCTAATGCAAAGTATTGTGGAAGTAAAGAAAGAAACAAGTCATAAAAAGGTGGGAGAGTTCAATTCTTTTCTTCCATTGTGTGCTATTCATCATCTTCAAATGACTGCAAAGGGAACATGGGATACCTTTTTTTTATGTGATCAAACAAAACAAAGCAACTTGTTAAATATTCCTTTCCCCCCAGATTTAATATGTCACCAAACAAACACGGATTTAATTGTTCTTCGCATTTGCTTGTTCTATAATCTAGACATCGATTCGAGTTGAAGATAATTTCAAACAAGAACTACACCTCACATTTTCGTTTCCTATACTTCCTAATTTGTATTGATCTATACATTAAGGTTGCTTTGGTGCGCGTTTGAGGTGTCCTACTTGAAACATGTCGCCTACGCCTGAAATCCCTAATGCGACTAGAGAGATGGTCAAGGTCGGGACCACTGGCACAGTAAGCTCCTTAATGTCCCAGGAACTGGAGACTGTCAAGGATTCACCTCAGCCTGCTGCTGCTGCTGCTGCTTCCACCTCTAGGAAGAAACTTCAGACAGCACCAGTTTCAGTACCATGTGGATACAATCCTAAAAGATCTCAGCTAAGGAGAAACACCCCTCTCGATCCTGGCAGCAGCAGCAGTAGCAGCAGCAGCAGCAATTCGGGCAGCAGAAGCCCCCTGGAGACGCAGAAGCCCAAGCCTCGGAGAAATGGGCATCGGTCCCCGATGCTGAACCCTGCTACAGAGAAGAATGCGACTAGAGAGGACACGCAGAAGAAGAAAGGACACACCCACATCGTGGAAGTAGTCGATCTCAAGTGCAACAACCCCATGAGCAGCCGGCTTAAGAAGCTCGGCTTCTCCAAACTCTCAGAATCAGTCGGTTAAGTCTTTCTCCAGGCAGATTCTTGCTTTCAGTTCCGAAGCGGCCTCTGCTACTGTGGACTGTTCTTGCTGCAGCCGTTTTTTTTGTGTGCAAGGGGAGGAAGGGGGTGATATATGGCTTTGCTGCAGCAGCATTTGGTGGTGCAGTTGGTGCTTAGCTTGCACTTTCAGTGAGATTTAGATTTGCTGATCAGCTAGATGGATGAAGTGAATGATGAATGCTGCTACTACCATGTCTCCTGTTCAATAATGAGTTCTTGATCAATATACTTTTTCTGGATCAATATACTTTTGGTTAGCTCTTGGTTTGTTGCATTTGTCAGGAACTATTGGCAAGCCCTGCTGAGACTTTTGCAGTCAGATGCTACTGCCAAACAATTCTGCCGTGTCCTAGTGTGTTTTAGGGTGTACATACTTTGTCTGTTATGTATCCGATGCTGATTTTGCCGTGTCCTAGTGTGTTTTAGGGTGTACATATTTTGCCCATTATGTATCCGAGATAAGATGATCTAAACAGGAGATTGAGGTGATCCATGCTAAATATTTCCAGGTGCTAGTACCTTAATAATAAACACACAAGAGAACCAACTGATAAAACATCAAAGGTTAACAACAGCAAAACACCAAGATTTTGCTTGCATTCACTAAAACGACTTGCATACAGCAGGATCGCAGTTCCAGACATTGCTAGTTGCATGATATATGTTTGTAAGCCAAGAGTAACACTAGTTCCAGATGGGGGTGACTCCCCCTATGCCCACTAAAGGGGGTCCCTCGAGGGATCATCCCCTTTATATTTATGAAATCATATTGTGATATTACACACTTCGAATCTCTAGCTATTGCGAGTGGGGACTTCACGCGGGAAACAAAGTCGATAAAATCCATTTCCCATTTCTAAACATATAAATCCTATAACAACAACATAAGCCTCTCTCTCTCTCTCTCATCTGGTCCTCTATATCACTATAATAATAATAATTTATTTTGACAATTATTCTGTATATGTATTCATCTTAAAGTATATTTGGCAGATGGCATGTGTATCTCAACTTAGGATGTGATTGAAGTGCGTTCTGTAGAGCAACATCCACTCTTGCTCCCTCTCGGAACATGATGTCATACAGCAGACAAATAAACTGCGACAGTTCATCTTCATGGTCATCGTTCCAGTCGATGGGACCATCATAGCCCTTATCGGGATCACTATCTTCCCAGTCGCTCACTGGGCTAACTGGCTCAGGCTCTTCGTCCTCGTCGTCTTCATCCCCAATCACAAATTTTCCGTTCTCAGAGCCATTGTGTTCACCTGAACCATGAAATATGGACTGTGAATCAGGAGGTTCTGCAGCTGCTGCAATGACAGCTTTTGCACCTGAATCAAAGAAGGCCTTCAACAAGCTTGGAGCAGGGCCACACTTGCCAGTGCAGATTATAATTCGATCTCTCCATGCTCCAACCTGTAAATAAGTTAGCAGAGGAAAAGGTCATAACACTAAGCATCAAAGAGAATAGGCTTAATAGCAAGCATAGCTGCTTCCTGACTAGAGATCAAATCACTACATTCAAGTATGACAAGCAAGCTTCCTCTGCAATATAAATGACACCTTATAACTGAGAAACACCACCAAATATATATATAAATCATGTGTCGATGAGAACATAGGAGAAGCCAAATGATAGTATGCTCTCATATCTTAGTTTCTACAGGCTAACAGAATACATTAAGCCGAAGAGGAAGGGACTATATAAGCTTATGCCATTAAACCTTTTGTTGTTATAAACCCAATTCAAAGAATTATTATTAGGACTCACCTAGGATCTAGATATATTTTCCAGTTTATAAGTTGTATGATACTCTTGGCTAATTCTGATTTATAAGACTAACTCCAATCTTCGTGAAAATAGTCCAGATAGGAGGAAGGGCTAGTATAAAATCACAAAACTAGGTATTTTGATGTCAAGAATCAAGATTCAAATGCTTAATATTAATATGAAGACAATTGTGCCCTAGCATGTTATTGAAAAGTTCCTAACAACATTGGAAGTCCCTCTCAAATCAAATTTTCAGATATTCATAATACCTTATATGGATTCAGTAAGTAACAACATAAGGATTAGATGTGGTTAAAAGCAAAATTAAACTACAATGAAAGGTTGTTCTCTGTATATAGATCTAAAGAATTGTCAATAATTAACTCTAGGAACTAACATAAGAGAATAAGCACCGAAATATCTTAAGGAAACAATAATATGTTACATCATGTAAGAACTCATTCCAACATACCTGTTCTATCGGCTCAATCATTAGAAACAAGACTTCAACTAAAAATGTTGCAAATAACATCTATCCACTAGTAACATTCAAAGAAACTTGTAGAGAACTCACCATCCAGCGAACATCCTCAGATGTTAAGTGAACAGCAGGAACTGTACGCCGAAACATAAAAGCACCAATCTCTTGGTTATCCTCCATGACCTTCAATTGACATTGTTACAAAGACTTAGGTTCTTGGTAAAGTGAACGAGATAAAAGACATGATCTATTGACCAAAAGAGAAAAGGACATACTTGAGTCTGGCGTCCTATATAACGATGGAGTATACCTCCAACTTGAAAATTTGGCCAGTGTGCAACCAAATCAGATACAGATAAAACCTTAGATAAGGGATAAGCATCCTTCCTTTTATGGCCTCGCATCAATGGTAACAAGCTCACCTTAACAGTCTGCAAAAATTTATCAGCAAGCTCCCCAGGTTCAGCAACCACAAACACATCATTCTGCCAACTGGTAGAAAAAAGTTTCCAATCAGTTAAACTCAAGACATTCATATTCTTACATGATTTCATATCGAAGAAAGAACGGGAGGAACGACCTTAATATTGAACCTGTTGAATCATTTTGAAGAGCCATATGTATTACACCTACTTGGGGCAAGTTCTGTAGTCTCTCATGTAATGACCGAACATGTATTGAGGGCTGCCTAGATACTGAGGGAGAACTTGGTGGTGACAGAGATACCTTCCCAATTTGATGACCATCCAAACTAAGCGGCGGAACTGAATCAATTCGATTCGCTCGTTGAGCACCATCAGGACTGTAAAGAAGTGGACTTGATGGGAAGCTTCCTGTAAATAGTGGAGATGCAAATGGTGTAGGATATGTACTTGCTGGCTTAGAAAACCCTGGGGTCCGATTTGTAAGAGATACTTTAATACCACTACGAGCACAAAATGTTTCTAGTGATCGAGCATGGTGAATAGTCTTCCCAGAGTCAGGACTATACGATGACTCGACAAGCAGTACCATGCGTCTCCAGCCTAATGAAGGGCCACTTTCTTCATACCCTGAGAATATAAATGTATTACTTCATCCATGCGTACCGAGTCTACTGACTAAAGCAACATATAATGTATTGACATCTCATACAAGCAACTAACTATAGGAACAACAACAGTGATGCAAACCTGAATTTAAGGGTTTCAACTTTGAAAGGTGAGCCTTCAATTGTTCACTAAGCTTGTCTTCACTTTGGTATCTTGTAACCAAACGCTCACAGACATTCTTGAAAGCTTGACCATTTTTTTTGATGTATTCTTCAGTTGCAGCTTCTAGTTTTAGCCAAATAGCAGGATCAGTTTCGTCCAGTTCCATACCAAAGCGCTCATCCACTGTGAACATGAGATTTTTTTTTAGCAAGGTATCACATAAGGCTAAACCTCTTAAAAGGAATTTAGTGCGACACTACACATTACAGCCCTACAGCTGCAGATGAAATTGAACCAAAATATACAGGCAAAATGAAGTTTTTTTAACCACATGAATTGAACTTGTAAATACGATTAGTTACCTGGATTAAAGCGGAAATATTGTATTTCTGGAAGTAAAGGTATTAATGTATCCAATGCTTCCTCAACTCGCTCCACTGAGCATGCACTCTCAATCAACACTTGTCCAGTATCCAGATACCGCCAACCACCCTTACGGGCCTAAAACATAGTTATTAACAAAGACAACAGTTACATCACAGGAGTGTAACAAAGAGAAAACTGTGCTCCATGTGACTGCCAAAGCTTATGAGCTATGTTCTCAAATCACAATGCGTATCGTGTATCGTGTTGCTTGATTATTGTAATGTGTATCAAAGGGTACATATCCCATTGGTAAGTAGATTGTAAAACTAACGCAACATAAGGAGAAATAGAACACATTAAGCAACAATAAAGATTGCATTACGAATCTAAGTCATAATCCTTGTAAACTACTAAAAATGAACTATAACAACACAAATTAGACAAGCATCATAAGTTCTTAACATCCATAAATTTATCCATTCAACATTATAAGGTCCATACTATAAAAAAATGGGCAATGAAACACTCAAAAGAAAAGAAAAAACAAAGGAGATGTACAAACATTTAAATAAAAACACATATCTTATCAGTGTAACGTATCGGACAATACAATAAAATGTCATATGGATTTTGTCACATTCGGTACACCTATACGACCCATATCGAAAACCCTTTGTTATTACAAGATTCACAACATAGTTTGAGTTTCTAATACTTAAATCTATATACAGTTTCATAGTGATGGTTAAAGGTATAAATTACCTGGCAATAAAATTCTCAAGTTACTAAAGCAAGACAGATACTATGTCCCCGGTTGCTTGACAGCCCACTTTGACCATATTAACAAGCTATGCAAAAATTACACAGGAAGTGAAGGGAAGAACAGCTACCTTGTTTGGAACTGAACCACATCCTATAGAAACTAGGCAATCTATTCGTGTATCAGGCCATAGAAGTTGTGCTTCTCTAATGGCAAACATAGTTGGATTGTTTGCTACAATAGCTCCATCTTGCCAGCGATTTACATCTGAAAGTAATTTGAAGTCAAATTGTAAATTTATAATGCAAACGCACTTCAAAATGCTACATGCAGATTGGGGCCATGCCCAATACTGAGGAAATTGAAAGGCAAGGTGAAGAAACTCAAAAAGAATAGAAAACAGTTACCATCTGAGTAGTCATCAAGATAATATGGTGCAGCAGATGATGCTCTTATTGCTTCCCATATCCGATGCTTACAGCTTCCCATGGAAGCACTGCGCCGGATACCAATTTGAGCACTTGGGGTGGTTGTCCCAGTTGAAGAGACAGCAGGACCTTCAATCAGCATCGAAGGCAACTCTGGTGTGCCGGCCGGATACTAGAGAAGAAGAAGAAGAAGAAGAAATTCTACATTATCAGCTCAAGGAAGAGCATAGCCAATGCTGAAAAATAAGCAATAAACTACAAAAATTGCCGTCAAACACGAGGTGTCACACTGAGTAATGTAGACCATCACTAGTGCAAAGCACACATCTTGGATCCTAACATAGACCTCAGCAAATTTGAGCAAGTTTATAGGCATGTCTGATACAGTTAATGTAAGATAAATAGTTCCACCCACAATTGACTTATAATTTGTAACAGATAGTTTCAGATTGCTCTGAATGATCTTAGATGCAAAAGATTGAGAGGATTTATTTTGTAATATGTATATTTAGTAGTAATTCAGGTTCTGCAGCGTTACCCTCCCTAAGTTCACAAATGTGGTAAAAAATAAGAATTTATGAAGTGGATCTGTCATGTTGTGGTAAGTCCATATGTATGCAAAACAAACATTTACTTCTCACCAATCATGCTCATGTTATCATCCAAGCCCTCACTGGAATCAGGGTTAGTTATGGAGCACAAGCAAGCTTCACAACTGAATAGATAAAGTACCCTGTCAAATTGCACAGGTGCCAAATTCCTTGCGAAGGTAGTATGAGCAAGAGGGCATTGTCATAAATTTAGAAGGTCATGTGGCGAGTAGGTAGATCTACCTTCTAGGTACTGCAGTTTAAACTCATGCAACCAAGGAGCACCCTCCTAGTTACTCTAGATGAGAAATACTCTAGGGCCTCGTTTGGTTCACGGATTCAAGGAACCAAGAAAGGAAAGTTGTTCCTTTCCTTTGTTTGGTAGCCACAAACTTGGGAATCAATTTCCTGACAAGGGGGAAAATTAGTGGGAATATGGTTCCACTCAAGACCCATGGGATTGATTTTCCCTCCTCCTTTCCCAACATTTATTACAAAAGTTATGACAAAAGTAACCATGTGTCATTGCTTATTTTACCATTAATATTATTTTTTATAATATTATTTTTATTTTAAAAGGTAAGGATATTATTGGAACATTGTTATATTTTGCTTTCCTTTCCTAGGTAGTTTCCTTGTTTTACCAAACAACGGAAAGGAAATGTGACAGGAATTCTACTTTCCCATTCCCATGGAAAATACAAGGGAATTCATTTCCTTTCCGTGAACCAAACGAGGCCTAGAAGTAGACCAAAGATGATACAATTTGCTATAGAAATTGTATTAATCTCTGTCATAATAAGCCGAAGCAAAAAAGAAATTATCCCAGACAGGTATATCTCAGGAAAAATATTAACAAGATTGGAATGAACAAAATGATTCATAAGCTGACAAACGGTTAAAAAAATCATCTTTCCAAAAGGACAGTCGCATTGTATGCAACAGATAATGTAGGAAAACTGGTAAATAATATACATCTGAGTACATACTGAAAAAATAAACAAACCTGATAATTTCTGAACAGAAATGGTTGGGCAGGCATAACACTGACTAGGGTTGATACCACAAAGACCTTTGGGATGGACTTTACGGCCGACTCTATCAAAAGGTCACCATCGTCATCTGCACACATCTCTTTCAACAACCTTTCAAACTGATCTGCACTGTGCTGTAAGAAAGTCATGAGGTAAGGTATCTTGCCAATTACTGATGAAGGTTAAACATAAAGTTATAACTATTTCATACTTTAGACCCATGTACAACTACTCTAAAACTCTGTGAGGAACTCTTATAGAGTTGATCTAGCTTCTCCCTCCATGTGGCGGCTTCATTATCTTTCAGGATTGGTTCAGCAAATACAAGTTTTCCTTGAAACATAGAACATAATTAATTAGGAGAAGAGGGTTCAATTCTTAAGAAGAAAACAAACATGAAGTAACTTCAACGGCATTCTGTCATCGTTACCTAATTTTTTGTATATTTCTTCACATTGATCCAAGGACATTTGTTTGATCGTAAGTGCAATGGCAAGCATACCACCAGTTGACGTGCCACAGATAAGGTCAAATAGTTCATGGATACGCTTGCCGGTTCCCTGTTCAATTTGTTTTAGCATTTGCACGGTTGCCAAACCCTTCATACCCCCTCCATCCATTGAAAGTATGCGCAATCCTTGCTTCCCAACTGGTTTTCCTTTGATTGCTCTACGCAAGTTTTCATTTTCTCCTGAAATAAAGAAAAAACGTTGTAGAAGTTAGTATATTTAGAAGTTATTACCTCGGTGTCAGAGTTGTGGTATGGTTTGTGAAACAGAACTAACATACCAAGAATCGCCAATGCTCGAGCTGCAGCCTTGCTTACACGTGGCTCAGGTGTCACTGTCAGGCGCAAGAGAAGTTCACGTAGGCTCTCAGATTGAGTTAGGGTGCGGCGATTCTCCAAACAAAAAGCTAAATTGCCAACAGCAAATAGAGATAATTGTTGTACCTAATAAGAAATAATACAAATTATTGTTATTGCAATAAATATTAGAAGAAATATTAACAAACATAAATGAAAATTCCATAAGCTACCAATTAAGTCTGTGATAGCTCACCTCTGTATTCTTGTGTGCACATAATACTTTAAGTGATTTTAATACATCTTTCGTCAGCATCTTCTGGGCAACATTATCACAGGCAAAGGCTAAGTTGACTACAACTTGCAAAACAGAAATTAGTTCTTCAGGGTCAGCTGATCTCAGAACTGATTCGATTGGTTGCATAATATCAGATTTCATCAATTGCATCGCCAATGAAACATCTGTTGCCAGTGAAGATAGAGCGAGAGATGCTTGTTCAACCTGCAATTTGCAGCATGTGAAGAGAAAATGAATTTAACTGTGCAGCTAAATGTATTTACATTATACATTCTTACAGAAAAATGACTACTACTTACAACATGCCGATTGTCACTGCTTATCATGCTAATAAGCTGTCGTATGGAGTTTTCTTCTTTGTTTATAGCTATATGATTACTACGATCTTGCATGAGTTTGGCCAGCGCAGATGCAAGTAAAGGATGATGCGATGATGAAAATCGGAAAATAAGAGAGAAGAAAGGACCCAGTTTGTGCCTTGATGCGACAAAATAAGAGCTATTATCTGTCTGAAACCAAGAAAGAGAGTTGAGGAAAATATTTACTTCAGTAAATGCTAAAGAGCCTTAAAACCAAAAGATGAAATTTTACCTCTATTTGCACATTTACTGATTTAAGATTTTCAGTTGCTTCAATTCTGATATTGGCAAGAGACAAATGTCGAAGATTGTGCAGTGGCAAAATTTCAGGAAGAAACTCAAGAGGATTACCAAACAGTCTTAGAACACGAAGTTCAGCCATAGCCCTGCCATAAAACTGAAAAGGATCTTTAGATTTGATGGTTTATCCAAAAGGTAAAATCTTTAGTGAATTTCCAACCCACTGAATGACCTGAAATCCAGAAGTGGGCGAACAAGTCTATTATGTTCCAATGACAATTCCTCAAGCATAACACACTGCTTCAGTTCCACTGCTCGAGAGTTATGATGTGATAAGATAAGTAGATATAAGAAGAGAGCAAAACTTGGTCACAACCTCAAATGATATATAGCTCAAGAAACAAATACAATTAATATTGGCATTAAGTCACAGAAATTCAAGTTTACCAGGGATAGACACCAGCATGTTATTGTCAACTCTCAGCACTTTTAACCTTTTCACTTCACCAAGTTCTGGTGGAAGTTGTGTTAGCTTATTGTTATCAAGATATAGTCTCTCTAGTTGTGGCAGCCGTGTTAACTCAGCAGGTAGTGACTGTCAAAATCCAAGAAAAACTTAAATAAGAATGGAACCATGCAGATTATTCAATTATACAATCACCACAAAATGATATTGCAACGAGGCACAGGTAATCAGCAATATATAGACAGCAGTTTCTAAAACAGCAACAGCCTTCTGTGTTCATCAGATAGATAACAGCAGCAGTGGCATGTACATGCATGCATACACACGAATCCACATACACACACCCTAGTAAAAAGGAATATGCACTCTTTTTGCACTGGCACATGCCTTCACTTCGTGCCTAGCATCTAGAGGACCTTGGAGCTGAGAGTGCTCTGCAGATGCTAGTGCTAGAAATGCTCTAACTAGAATTTACAATGCATTTACTTGGATTTAAAATGCAACAGAACATTTTTAAAAAATTAACCTCTTAATGTGTCAAAGTTACTGATCACTTTATAAACATGTGTAGGCCAATGAAAAGTTTTTCAAACTTAAAGACAAATTTAATAACTTACCAAATAAGCTCCACAGATATTAACTATGCATTCAGGAAATGTCATATCAATGCTAAAGTGAGAACGCTTATGGCTTCTTAGAACCATAGCACATCTTGGTTTGAGATCAGTAATCTTATTGATAATATTGCTTGTAGTGGAGGTAGAAAACAGACTAAGTTATGCTACTAGCGATCTGTTATTATCTGAATCTTAGCACACCATAACTCGGTCATGAAATGTCCCAAGAATCAAAGTACTACCAAATAACCTACTTTGCCCTCCTTAACACTCATCCCAGGATTCCACAATCCACACCACACTTTCACAACCCTCAATCTGTTGAACAACCATACTAACAAACAAGTTTACCGAAAGCACAATTGCATTGGTGACAAACGTCTTCCATGACTCCAGATACTCAGCAGCACAACTCGTGAAGGAAACAAATAGCTTGGGCCTCTTAAACACTCGCCCGCGACTTCACAAACACAATTCACAAATCCTAATGTTAAAAACAACAATCGTGACCACAAAAAAAAATATCAAATACATCAATATATGACATTGCAAATGAATCAATAACTACATAAACCATCCTAAGGACTTGCTGGTGACCCACATTTCTATAAACTCAGCACCTAGGAAGCACAGGCACTTCAAAAACTGGTGCCATGTCCATGTAGCATCTTGTCATACACATAGTGGACACAACATAGACTCATGGGCGACTCCAGAAACACAGATAACAGCCCTAAATAATCATGATGGTAAACAAAATTACCAACCATATAAACCATCCCAGAAACCAATCGAAAATGCTATGTTGCACGGACACGATAGGGATGCAGCAAAATGGATAAGACACCAATTGCTGGCGCGTCTTAGTGCACTTTGGATACATACATGACTCTCGACGCCTCCACGATTCCTAGCTAAAAGCTCCACAAACACAATTAACAACCCTCAATAATCACGATCGCGAACAAAATTACCATCAGCATAAACCGGCCAAGAACCCAGTCTAAATCCTATGTGAAGAAAATGGTCAGACAAAAATAGGCCCATGACCATTCTTTGGGAGCATATATAGGATTGGATTTTCATATATTGGATTTCCAAATATGGGCTTTCCATATATTGTATTCCATACACTGGATGGACACATGACATGCTATATAAAGAGAACCTTTTTTGTCCGACATTTTCCTTCACTATGTTGCACGATACGACACGGAAGGGATGCGGCCAGGGACGGAGCCAGGACTCGTGCTAGACAGGGGCCGAACAAAACTAATAACGTCATAAAAGTTATTTTTTCAAAAGGTGAAAATAAGTATTTATAGTGAACTACACAAATAATTAAAGAAGTAAAAAAAAATATTGAAGGTAGTTCTATCTCCAAAGGAGAATTCTAATTGAATTTATATCCTACTTGGCATTGAATAATAAGAAAATTTTTATCATAGTAGGTAGAGTTCCTACATAGAAATTGTACCCAAAAATATATATTCACTAGTTTTCCACAAATTTTATCATACATGGCACTGCCTAATATTAAGATGGAAGAATAATAAATGGAAAATTTTATGATTTAATTTGAAAGTGGAGCCAACGCATAATTTCTATAAAAGCTTCTAGATGTAGAAACTCTCATAAAAAAAACTTCATCCTATATCAGCGTCACGTAAACGGCATGATGAAAATTGGAATAGAAACCACTGGAATAAATTTTTTTCTTTCTAGAAAGTACTTCTACCATAGAAACATGGAGATAGAAACCCCATTGAATATGACCTAACTAACTTCGTACCAAACTCGGACCACATCTAAGTTTGATTTTTTTTTATGAGTCAATGGCCAAATTAGATGAGTTGAATGGAGCTGAAGCGATGATTTAGCCCACATGACCACATTTTAGATTGATAACGTTTTATTATATATATTTTTAGACTTCTTATCAAATTTTAGATAATCAAAAAAAAAAAAAAAAATCCGGGGGGTGGGGGGGGCCATGGCCCCCTTTGGTCTCCATATAGTTTCGTCCCTGGATGCGGCAACACGGACACGGCATTGATTTTGGTGTGTGTTAGTGTACTATGGACTGTCCAGGTTATATACATTTATGACACCACGTGACACGGACACGACACCGACAATTAGCATCAGTTATCTATCAATCGAGAGGAGGGGGAGTAGAAGCTCACCAAGAGTCCACAGCCGGACAGATTGAGCACGGTGACGGTCTTCCAGTGGTCGGGGATGGCGTCGGCGGGGGCGCTAGGCCCGGCTGGCACGATGTTGGAGCGGATCAGGCGGGTGAGGACCCCGATCCCGTCGCTCTGCTGCCCGGATCCGACGGCCTTGGTCATCCTCACGGCCCGCAGCGGCTCCCTCCTCTTCATCACTCTCATCCCAACCCGAACCCTAGGCCCGGCTCCTTCCTCCTCGGCCTCGTGGAGGTCGATGAGGACGGTGTCCTGGGGAGGCGGGAGGGCGACGACGAGCTGGGACTGGAGGCGGAGCGCCACCTGGTCCTCGTCGTCGTAGGCGGACCAGTCGAGCTCGATCCGGAACCCTAGCCCTAGCCCCCCTCGATCTTCATCGTGAGGGGACGGAAAGGGGGAGGAGGAGGCAGCGGCGGAGGGGTCGCCGTAGTCGAGGGAGAGGTGGAGGATCTCGGAGGCGCGCTTCCAGCCGAGACCCCATGACATTTAGGGTTAGGGTTTTTTTAGGGTTAGGGTTTCGGTGGTGGCCGGGAAATGGCGGGAGAGGGAGAGGGAGGTGGAGGAGGGAGGAAGTGGTTGATGTGCAGCTATTATGTACTGTTACCCTTCTTCTTTTTTTCCTTTTTGCAGTATGGTACCTGTTGATTCCATTTTATTTCATTAGTAGTGATATGCAAAGTCTATAAAATTAATTAGGGCACAAAAAGTGTAGGCGAAAAAAAGTTGGACACCAATCAATAAAAAAAAGAAAAAGGAATGTATAAAATATTCTACTCAAAAAGTGATAAAAATAGTAGCTAATAGCAGCTAAAAGAGAGGTTGTTAGGATTGAAGATGGATGCACGAAGGAACATAGATTTTTGTATTGTTTCTGGAGGACATGGATTTTGCGGAAGAAGAAAATTATTCAAATAAGATGTATGTCATTTTTTTTTCCTTTTGGAGTATGGTACATGTTGATTCTCCTTATTTCAATATAAATTAGTTTATTCGTAAAAGTTGGAGGTGGTATCAGAGAGGAAGAAAATACTAAAAAATGTGCGACGTACTATAGATATTTTAGTGATGAGTAATAAGATAATTTTTAAAACAACTGCTAGGAACGAAGATGTAGGTCTAAAGGAACATAGATTTTTAATAGTATTTCAGAGGCAACATATACCTTAACAGAAGTAGCCCTAAGAAAATGATTCACACAATTCAACCCAAACGTATTATGATGAAGACTTATTTTGTTATTGTTGATGTAGTGGTGACTATAAATTTCATAACAAATGATCCATTTGCTTTCATTGTAATTTTTTGTAAATGGGTGTTTGGTTGGTTGTAAATGGAAAACGGATATGATGATTTTATGTAAATGGTAAAATTGATATAACAAATGGTATATTGTCGTAAGGCAAAAACTCAAACACACGGAGACGAAGCTTTCTCGTATATTATCAACCACACAAGTGCACCTTTACAAGCTATTTCAACCTCTCTTTATTTCATTAGTAGTGATATGCAAAGTCTATAAAATTAATTAGGGCACAAAAAAGTGTAGGCGAAAAAAAGTTGGAGGTAACACCGATCAATAAAAAAAGATAGAGGAATGTATAAAATATTCTACTCAAAAAGTGATAAAAATAGTAGCTAATAGTAGCTAAAAGAGAGGTTGTTAGGATTGAAGATGGATGCACGAAGGAACATAGATTTTTGTATTGTTTCTGGAGGACATGGACATTTGCGGAAGAAGAAAATTATTCAAACAAGATGTATGTCATTTTCTTTTTCCTTTTGGAGTATGGTACATGTTGATTCTCCTTATTTCAATATAAATTAGTTTATTCGTAAAAGTTGGAGGTGGCATCAGAGAGGAAGAAAATACTAAAAAATGTGCGACGTACTATAGATATTTTCAGGGCCGGCCCTGAGCAATTGGGGGCCCGAGGCAAAACTTCGAAAATAGGCCCCAACATAATGTAAAAAATATATATATAAATAAAATAAAATTTTGTTGTAGTCAAGATTTGAACCAAAGACCTCTTAAATATAAGTCTAGCATTGTATCCCCTACACTACAATGTATTTTGTTAAAAAAGGGCACATGATACATACTAGTTCTATTATAGACAGTTTTATGTTGGTGCTCCCTTTCATCAGGGGGCCCTGGGCCGTCGTCCGGCCTGCCCTGGGCCAGGGCCGCCCCTGGATATTTTAGTGATGAGTAATAAGATAATTTTTAAAACAATTGCTAGGAACAAAGATGTAGGTCTAAAGGAACATAGATTTTTCATAGTATTTCAGAGGCAACATATACCTTAACAGAAGTAGCCCTAAGAAAATGATTCACACAATTCAACCCTAACGTATTATGATGAAGACTTATTTTGTTATTGTTGATGTAGTGGTGACTATAAATTTCATAGAACTAATTTGTAGTTAAATCTCCTTTTTTTTTGATGTTGCTATCAAAATTTTAACTTATTACCATTCCATAGTAAGCTAGGTACTTTATAAATGTAGAATATCATTATTAATATTGTAAGGGTGATAAGTTACACATCGAGAGAAAAAGTTAAGGATATTTAGCTACAAATTTGTCTTTTACTTGAGAAACTAGATTTGACTTCCCCAACAGATTATTTGACTCCCCAAGTATATTTTATAAGAGATTGCAATTTGATAAGGCCTACATTAGAAACCAAGTTGAGTCAAAAATGAGTGACATTTTGGCTTGTATTAGTATAAAGGTTTTATAGTGGAAAATATGAAATTATGTTTAGTAAAGGTCTAGACACGCGGGCTTTAGGACCTTGATGGTTAGAGGTCTTGGGCCAATGATCCATTTGCTTTCATTGTAATTTTTTGTAAATGGGTGTTTGGTTGGTTGTAAATGGAAAACAGATACGATGGTTTTATGTAAATGGTAAAATTGATATAACAAATGGTGTATCAATTTTTTCCAACTACTATAGCCAAAATGATTACAAGACCACTTACAACATTTGGAACACCATTTAGATAATTTTCAATTATTCTATTTTCATTTAATATCGAAAGTCACAGTCAAATAGTAGATTTTCATTTAACACATAAAAGATTGTAACCATATATGCTAGTAAATAATGAAATTAATTGTTCTGAACTAGTAAATAATGAAATTTTTTTGACCACATTGTAAAATTTGTTTCGTGAAACTTTTTTTAACATGAAACTGTATGGAATCTATGGATCTTTTATGTCCATATTAAATTCAAGGGAGTTTGAGAATTAATTGTTCTGTCGGAATAAATTTATTGAGTAATTGGAAACGTGTTCCATATAAGAAGAGGATTGAAGTTGAACTCAATTTTGTTTTATGTAACCTAAAAGATAATAAAAATAAAAGCATCTTAAGTCTTAAGGCTCAAGTCTCACAAGTTACAACCAAATGTTTAAAAGGGAAAAAAAGTTGTGTACCTGGTCAAGGCACTTATGGAACCCTCTTTTTGACACATGACCTATAGACCAAGATTAGAGCCAAACAGAAGAAACAGAGGTGCCACTTTATTGAGGGAAAAAAACATATTAGAAAGAAAAAAAAAATCCTATAGGGAAAAGAATCTATGAATTCTTGTTCCCAACTCATGTTCCAGTGGTTGGAGATTCTTCCATAAGAATTTGGTATATATATATATATATATATATATATATATATATATATATATATATATATATATATATATATATTCATTTTTAATATTCCTTGTTAAAACTTATATTATTTCTGAACAATAATAATATTGCAACAAATGTAGGAAGGATCAAGTAATATGTTGCTGGAAACAAGCATAAAAGCTGTCAATGAATCTTTAGAATACTTGAATTCAAATAAGCAAAGTTAGTTCACCTCTCTTTTTCATTTATTGCACAGATAGAAATTTTGAACTTCATTCTGGCTTTAAAAGAAATGATAGCTATATATGCTCTAACACATGCAAGTCAAACATTGTTACCGACAGAAAGAATTTGATGGACAATCAATCATATCTGTTACACAAAATTACATACAATTTAAGGATCATATACACGAAAAATACACTGTATCATATATAAGACGAGAGAAAGTACAGTTTCTGATACTAGTCATACAACACAAAATACAATTCAGTATTTGCCGGCTCCGATACCCGATCTTGACCCAAAACTATCTCAATCTTTGATAATAACTGGCAGCGACTGCACCGGTAGCTAGTAATCACTTCATCCCTCCATATTAAATAACAAGACTAAAAAGCTAGCAAGCTTCCATATTCTCAGTATCCTCCAAAACTTTGTTTACTCATGGATAACAAGCACAAGGAAAGCTGCTCTGCTATTCCCAGAATTATTGATCTCGACAGCTGTGAATGCAATGAGCAGGAGGAGGTGGCGGCTTCAGCAGCTCAAAGAAGTCGAGTATTATCAATGTAAAAAAACAGGCAAGAGCTTTCCAGGTAACCTACGCAGTTCAGCAGCAGCTAAATCCTGCATCCATGTATTACTCTATCCCATCAGTTCTTTAATCCAATGAATATAATAGGACTATTAATATTGTAACATGAAAAACATAATAGCAGCAGATGGACTAAAGCAAGAATATGCAGTAACGATATAGCAAAGGCGGAACTTTCTGGAGGATCGAAACATGATGCACCACTGACATAGTTCAATAGTTCTAAAATGATTAGCAGTTGGCAAGTCTAATAACCTTCAATAGTCCACATAAAGTAACATATCATCCAAATGAAGACGAGAGCAGTTTAAGTAGAAGACAGGTTCTTCAAATTATAGCTCCTTTGCAAATTCAAATGAGTCTAACAGAAATGAGGTAGTGAGGCACCTCATATAGGTCTGCCAGTATTTTCCCTATCACTTTTGCCCATCTTCAGATCGCACATAAAGATTTTCCATCTTACATCTCACTCTTAGAGACCTCCAATAATTATGACCTTTATGAGCAGCCTCACTGATAAATCAAATGAACACGAGATATCTAGATTATTTAGCAGTGCAAGAAAAGAGTATTGAGGCTGATAAACTTAAACGCATCTGGATTTCACCAAGCACCCTCAAATAAAGGTGAGTCAATGCCAATACAACAACAACAAAGCCTTCTTTAAAACTTCAAACCATGTTCTTCTACTTCTATCTCTAGTCCTAACGACTCCATTAACTACTATATTATCGCTCATGGAACAAAGCATCTTTTGATATGCATTGCACATGTCCGAACAACCTAAGATAATTTTCTCTCATCTATGCCTCCATTGGCGCCACCTTTAACTTTCCATGATACACTCATTTCTTATCCTATCCTTTAAAGGTGAGCCAATACCAAAGTCGGCCAAAAAAACCTACGACTTTATGTTATCAAGATAATTTATAGAAATTTAAAATAGACAATAAGTTTGATTCGGTAACTCAGCTGCAAAGACCCAATCTTTTAACAAACAACAAATTTTAAACATTAATCACAAGTTCAATCTCTCTGTAGCATCGTACATCTTCATAGATTTCAGTTTGTCTGTGTGTGGGTGGGGGGTGGGGGTGGGGAGGATGATTTAAAACTGCGTCTGACATGACAAAATTTTCAAGGCAAGCACAGCCACGAGCATGCTGATTGTTAAACTACCCAGGAAGAGCTAAACATGCTTCAGGGGATAAGCAAAGGTAATGGGAAGCTGAAGATTAGAGCCAGCCAAACTTCATATGTTAGTGCCTCAAATTTACAGAAACAATGATGAATCTGGCAGAATTGTCTTCCCTGGCATTTCCCCATTTCTTTCAAGAGATTGAAATGCAGCTCTTCTGCATAATATCTTACCGCAAACTGGACGCATTTTTCAGTATGGCCACAATTTGGCACATAGATACCAGGAACGCGGTACATCTTAGTTCGCCATACAGGATCCAGTACGGGGAACATTACTCATCTAATACTAATACGATGGTTCAATGGAGGTAGGTTCAGTTGGATCATCATTTCGGATCGTGGTCCGTTTAGTGTTTTACTTAGTTCGTTAATAATATTTCAAAATAATATTAGAAATTTTGACTATTGACTCAAGTGAAAATTATAAGGCAAAAATTCATATACTACAGATCTGAATTCTATCCAAATGCAAACAGCCAAACAGTGTAGAATCATGATGACCAAACTTGTTTACAGTCCTGATGACTTCTCATGAATAAAAATTTGTTCCTTTATAAGTATTAGAATCATATTGAACCATTTGTTTATAATCACAAAACTTACCTAGTTTGCTTGGAAGCTGGGCTGAAACTCAGGTAATTCAATTGTCTATGTTACATCTTTCTTTCTTTTTATCGTTACATGAACCATTCGGACCGTGAATGATTCCGTGTCAAAAAAGAACCGTGATTCGGACCGGAAGATCCGGAACTTAGCTCCATAGGGTATGAGTGATCCCGATAAATATGACTTGGCAGCTCCGAGTTTCAATATAGAATGGAAGACCTTTGCAAGACTTCAACACTGGATAATAAACTTGGAAATTTTCGAGTTTGACTTATCATTCAACTCTGCTAAGATAAATTAAGATATATGCATCTTGTTGGCAATTGGCTTGTGGGGCAACCTTATTCATAGATCAAAATGACATGTGACGGAGGAGAATGCTGCAATTGGTAGTTGATTGTTCTGTATCTACTTATCTATCCACTTCAGAGTTTGTTCTTATTCTCTGTATCTACTTATGCATCCATCTCCATTCTTTTTACCCTAGATAAGTCCGGAACTGAAATCATTAAATGATGAACTATATAAAGAACATGGCACATTCAACTCCGAATAACTTTCAGAGCAAGGCCACAGGAAAAGGGAGCAAGTAAAACTTATTCTAGTAAATATGCAAGTGGCGATGAAATGAATCATCAGAAAGGATAATAGATTCCAACCATCCTAAAATCTTCTTAACTTTCTTTATATATATATACATACATATCCATAAGTATTCATATGAAGAGAAGAAAGTGAACAATAGATTCCATCCATCTTAAAATTTTCTTACTTTTCCTTGTCTATATACATATCCATAACTATTCATATTAATTCAAGAGAATAAAGTGGACGGTCCTCTGCGCAAAACTAAACCATATATGATGAGTTGTTTGAGAACAAATATTTTTATACAAGTCCTGCTGATAACTCATTGGCGAAGATAACATATATGTTCTAGAGGCTATGTTGCACCAGATACGCCTTGGGAAACATACACATGTCCGTGTTTGGACTCAAATCTGTGTCGTATTGGAGACGCACATCAACAATCATGTTGGATATGGCTTGCCTATGTGTAGGCTCCTAAGGGATCCAAAAGATGGTTGAAAGTGATTTGGCATGGTCGTGATCAGCCAATCGTAATTGAGATGAGAGTAACCTTTCTTTGCAGTGAATCACTACTAGAAGTTTTTCAAACCAAAACATGCTTAAATGTAGATATTATTAATATTTACCATATAATATATATATATATATATATATATATATATATATATATATATATATATATAGCAAATGACCTCTAGCCTAGTGGTTAAGAGAGATGCATGCGGCCCGAGTGGTCAGGAGTTCGAATCCCAGTGGGAGCGATTCCAGAAACAATTTACCTAGTTCCAATATATATATATATATATATATATATATATATATATATATATATATATATGTTTTGTGTATAAATAACTATATCCATGTCAAACCCATTTCCCAAAATTTGGGAAAACTATACTTTGGTCACTGAATGTTTGCAAAACTTAAGTTTTAATCACTCCCTATATATATTTTTGGTCGTTGAGTGACTAAAACTTAAGTTCTGCAAACATTCAGTGACCAAAAGTATAGTTTTGCCCCCGAAATTTTATGGATGCCATATTTTGAATATGAGTCACGTCCATATCCAAATTGTTCCGTGTCTATGCAACTTAGGCTAGAAGATATAGTGCAAGGGATGGATTTATCTATTTTCTTTTTTTAGCACACTTCATTTCACATGTTCAAAAAAAAATCGTGGATTTTTTTTGGGTAGTAGAATTGATGGAATACGATCGAATTCCGTAATATATATTATGTAATCTTTATTTTTCTTCTTGGTTTTCTTATCGATCGTAGACAAGTAATCTACACTTCTTTTTCCTAACTGAAATCCCTATTATTGAAGATATCATAGACTGTAATGAATACATTACATTTGGAACTTCAAAATTTGGTAGCAAAGGAATATAATAGATGATTCAGTTTATTCATTTTTTTTTCTTTTTTGGTAAAACAAAAAAATTCAACTTTTCCTTACTCCTGGTTAGGGTACAATGGAGGTCTTTTCAGCTAATTTAAGTGAAGCTCCAAACTAAAATCTTCTGATCCATTTTTAGAAAATGTTAACTAGGAGATAACTTGTAAATCCTTAAACTTTATACACAAAGCCATTGAAAAGAAAAGCCAATTATATAAATTCACTCGCTTTGAGTAAAAGGAAAAACCTATACACAAATACACAATAATAGTGTCTATCACAAAATTAGTCTTTCATCAGACTATTTTACCATAATTAACAATAGATGCAAATGAAGCCATCAATCCATTATCATGGCAAGTTGTGGGGGGGGGGGGGGGGGGGGGGGGGGGGGAGGAAATATTATAGTTCAGAATTAAAGAAATACCAAAATGATGGAAAAATCAATTTTTTTAAAAAAATTATTGCAAGAGTGAAAAGATTAGCATTTGGGCCCTGAAGCGAAATATGAGCAAGTACTCTTTTAAATGAGAAAGCATCCTTGAGAATAATAAAAGACTAGAAGTTTAGGACTGACCTCCAATCTTGCAGACAAACACCAGGAGAACTAACTCCTTTATTCTTTTAATTGGAAAGGCAGAAGCCCAAATTACATCAAGTTGCATCAAACATGGATGCACCAGTAGCTTCATGGCACGTGATAACATACAAAATATCCCGGACGCAAAAGGCAAACTAATCAAGGAAATTTATTGAAATGAGTAGTAACGCCATAAAGAAGTAATCCAACCTGAATATGGTGTGAACCCTCTGATGGCACCTACTCAGACGAGGCAGTCTGATACAACATTTTTTAGAGAAGGCAGCACGTTTAACTTGCCTGAACATCTTAAGCCCCATCATGGAGATACAATTCTGTTTGGTCAACAATGAGAGTTCCAACTTGGTTCTACCTGTAATGATCACTTCACCTTTTGCCTTCCTGACTATAATCCAACTTCCTCCCCTACTTCCCTTCCCAATCAAAGTTTAATGTTACTGCATTGTGCAGAGATGTAGACCGAGTAAAAAGTGTAGGATTCTTCTAATAGAGATCTGTATATACCCATTTGGATGCTAGGAAAACTCAATGATGATCCATCTAGGTGTAAATTTGGACCATTCATAATCTTCCAATATGAAGACCATGCAGAGCGATCAAGTTATATGTAGGACAGCCTTGAAGAGAAATTATAGGTAAATGCACTTTCTCATCTTTGAATGAAGATTGGTTTCTTCGACTATAGAAGTGACAGGCTGTAGAATGCTAATTCTCTAGTTCCTGCCAATGTGAGACTCAGCAGGTATCCAGTCTATCCAAGAGTTTCAAGTTGTTAGAACTCCATTGATATTCTGGGACTGCATGCCTGAAGTTCAAGATTCATGTGCTCCAACCCACTCAAAGAAAAGAGTATCTGTTTCTACCAGAAAGATGCCGTGAACATGAGTTTAGATGGTTAACTTGCAGCCTCTATAGGTGACATTATTGCCTGTAGGAAACTCAGAGAATAGCCTCCATGCAGAGGGTGCAAACCATAGAAGTATCATGCTAATTGTGCCACTGTATGAGACGTGGTTATAACTTATAAAGCATGCCAGAAAGCACAGTTGAAGCGCCACATCCATAAATCATCACTGTGCAGTTTGGAGGGAATATGATGAGTAAATGACCAAAAGTGAAGGGATGATACTGCATTACTGCTTGATGTTTCCACACTCCAGTTTGTGTTGATAGGTAGATCCACCTTGACAGTTGACAGTGTGATTTCTAAAAAACAAGTTGGGCGTCAAAACTGACAGCTTCTTACCATGCGCCGTAAGAATATTGATAGAATCAGATTATGACCATATTCTTGGCAATAATGTCAATTTGACATGTACTCTTTTGTGGAGATACAAGCTGTAGGGAGACAGCGTTACTCGAACCCATGACTCTCTTTCACAGTCGCCGTAAGACTAGCACTGCCCCACGGTATTCCCCATGATGTACAAGTACTGAACAACAAAAGATGACACTTGAGACAGCCAATACCTCTTTCTATACCTCATCCAAGGGAGACTTAAAGACCTCTATGACAAGCAAATAACCTATACTAACTTCTGACTAGCAGCAACTATAGTCCCCATAAACTCACTACCTAACCTATGAAAGCACATGTGTAGATTCTCATTCAACTTGTACTAATTTCATCAGTCTTCTCACTTCCTTGAAGATGTGGTTGAGTGCTGGTGCCTCCCCTTATTTTTATGCCGGCTGTTGTGCTGATGTCCGCTCAAGGAGGAGCCCAGCCCTGATACTTGGCTAGCCCGCCTTGCCATTCGCCGCCTTGGTCCAGTGCCACCACTGCCAAGAGCAGCCTTGGCAACGCTGTCAGTGGTTGCCTCTCTAGCCCGTTGTGGCTTGATAGGCTGTTTGTTGAGGTAAGTGAGATGTGGTAAGAGGCTAGAGACTGCCCTGCGGAGATGGTCATCACCGATATTGGTCTGAACTGGGTTTCCAATTAGGTTGAGAGCCAGAAGGGAGTTGTAGTTGGCTACAAGCTGCCCGAGGGCCTTGGCTGTTGCGATCTTGTTGAAGCTCAAGTCAAGGACTGTGAGCTTGAGGAGACGGTGGAGCCCCTCAACATCGCTGATCTTGTTCCCAGCTAGGTAGAGCTCTTTGATGAGAGTGCAATTTGACAGTCCTGAGAGGAGAACATAAAGACAAACATAACTGGATATGTAAATGGTACTCGGAATTGACAAAATAGATTACAAAATTTTTAATGCAAATAAACAATATGATTTCATTATAATAGTTTCTTTTTATTTTCCTGTTATAGCCACACCCTTTTTGTTCAAATGGGGTAAGTTGTACAGCCGAAGTCCTATGTTATCACGATGAATCACATAGAGAAAGATGAACAAAGGGCTAGAAATGTAATAATAAATTTGATCAGCTAATCGAAAGGGTGATTTTTGTAGGTACAATTAAGGTACACATTAGATGTTTGAGGCATACTAATACTCATTTTGAATTTAAGTTTGATTCCGAAAAGTCTCATGTTAACATTCATAGTTGATCTGATTCTTACAATGCTCATAAGTTGAATCAAACTCTAAAAAGAAATTGTACCCAACTAGGAAAATATTGGCCATGGTTTTGGCAAGTAAGTCCTTTGCTACCACATTAGTGTTTGATAAGCATTCTAACAATTATACTGTTTGTTCTGAGCAGATCAGTGTCAACCAGCAGGTTACAGTCCCATCAGAAACTTAGGAGCTTGGCTCAGGGGAATTCATTTTGGAGGGATAGCTTATGCATTTTCGGTGTACTAGTCTTGCAAGATATAGAGGTCAGTAACATGGTTATGGCATCATGTTTAAGGTTTAGGTATTTCAGAATCATGCTTTTTGAACTTTGCACTTTAGTATCAAGAGTATCCGACCAGGGAGTTTGGGCTAATGTCTTTGTTGCTGTTGATTATGCTGACAATTGGTTTCTGTTGTTTACACTCTTTTTTTTTGTTATTTTCATTTAATGGAACATAGGGTGAGTGTTAACTCTCACCATTTCTCTTAAAATAAAAGTTTGCCATTTCTTTCCTACTACTTTCTTCTCTCCTCAATGGAACAGAACAAGCTTGAATTATCCATATACGACAAAACGAAGAAATCCTTGCTTACCATGACCAATCCTTGATATCCGGTTATAGCTAAGATTAAGAACTCGCAACCTTGTCAGCTCCCTAAGCCCCTCAACCGTGCCAATCTTATTCCTCGACAGGTCCAGGGTGTGAAGGCTCCTTGGCAACGATCCCGGATTAATTTGAACTGCAAGAATGCCAAATTTGTCAATACCACATCCACACAGTCAGGAAGCACGGGTAAGGAAAAAATAGGTTGCCATGTCCATGGAGCCGCATCGTACCGTATTTATGTTCATGAAACATATATGCTACAGATATTCTTGAACAAGTTGAGAAATTTATCGACCAATACCTATAAAATTGCCGGATAAGTTGACGGAGCGGAGGCCAGTGAAGGCCGAGATGGACGGGACTACCTTGAGTCCCATGCCTGATATGTGGGCCACCGACGAGAAAGAGTTGAGCGACTGTATCACATTGTTCGCCTGAACAACTTCCTCGCGCGCTCTGCGAACAGGGTTGCCCTTCCCTGAACTCTCCCCCGTCTCCGCGAAGACAAACCCCCCCACCTCTTCCTCCTCATCGTCTTCGTCGTCGTCAACCGGGGAAAACCGGCTCTCCTCCAGGCTATCGACCCACGCCCCCACCCTCCCCAGCGGCGAAGAGGACTCCGCCGAGAAAGCGACCCACTGGTACTGCTGCTTCCCCGACTCCTCCGTCTTCTTCTTCCTCTTGTCCGTCGCCGGCTGCTCGATCGTGTCCGACGAGTACCCGGCAAGCCGGCTCGCCGACGACGAGGGGATCGGCGGGAGCGGGCCGTGGAGGTTGCGGTGGCTCCAGAGGAACAGCCTCCACCAGAGCTTCCGGCTCCTCGACGGGAGCACCTGGCTCGACGACCGCTTCTTCAGCATAACCCGATCGGCGCTACAGTCCGACCGCACCGACATCGGGCTCCCGCCCCTCCTCTTCGCCGCCGATGCCGCCGCCGAAGCGTCCTCGCTGGGGAAGGGGAAAGATCGCACCTTTGCCGACCGCTTCGTCTCGATGTTCGAGCAAGATCGCTTCAGCGCCGGGGAGGACCCACGTAGGGCGGCGGTGGGCCCCGTGCCGGGATCGCTGACGTGGCCGCTCTGCGGGGGAAAGTCTGGGGTGGCGGTGGCGGTGGCGGTGACAGCGCCGTCGTCCTCCTCCTCCTCCGCCGGTTCCGGTTCCGGTTCTTGGATGGCAAGGGCCTGGAGGTCCAGGTCCGACGCATCGCGCTTCATCGAGAGGGTCTCGTCGTGCTCGTCGCCGCCGTCATAGCCGGTCGGACCGACCGGCCCGGGGGGCGTCTCCGTCCGGTCCGGGTTCCTGGAAGGTTGCGGATCCGGGTCCGGGATGGGGGCCTTGGACCGCCTCTTCTTGCCGACGAGGAGTGAGGAAAGGAAGCAGCTGAATCTCGACATTGCTAGGGTTTGAGGAAAAAAAATTTCTGCTGCTACATGGGATGATGGACGACGAGGAGGAGGAAGAAGAAAAATGGAATCTTTGCTTTGGTAGTGTGTGGATGGGAGAGGGGAGTGGAGGAAAAGAGAGGAATGGGAGAGAGAAAGAGGACGAGAAAGTGGTAATCTTCTCTCTTTATATATACTAATGTATATATTCTGCAAGTATTTTTACTTATTTATTTTTATGGTTTTTATGGTTTTTATTTTTTATTTTTTATTTTTTTTAGAAAGAGTAAAAGGTATTATAATAACTATTTTTTTTAAAAAAATTATATGAAATTACCTAATTTCCCTTGTTAAGTTTAATGAATAGTTTTAATTAGTAATGTTAGGTAAGGACATATTTAGAAGAAATAATTTACGGTGAACTCAAGTTTTCTTACTATAGGATAGTATAAATATAAATATCTCCATGTGTGTAATCAAATTGACACATTCCATCCTTGACAAATTTATAGGAGGTACTCTAGTCTATTTTGTGTGTGTTAACACGAAATAGCTTCTTTTGGTATATAGAACTTGCTATTGTATTCATAGGTATACTCTACCTTTCAATGACAAAACTATAAACATTCATATTCAGCTACAAATACAATGTATTGACTGTACGACTGTACCATAATTTTTCCACCAATGAATATGTACTTTCATATAATTTTTGCGAGGGATTATACCATGTACCTCAAATGTCTATATTATGTATGTGAGAATTCAGTATATTATGTGCACAAAATCATGTAATAGTCTTTTGGAGAATAAAGTTAATTTTTATTCATTCTCATACTTTTTCTTCCCATACGTCTTTTGCTCGACTCTAAGAGCCGTTTGGTACGCGGAATATTAAAAATTAAGGAATTCTATATTCCAAAAAAATTTATTCCAAGGCATCATATTCCCGGATATTCTTTATTACCACGTTTGGCACATAATATAATATTCTCGGGTATATATAATTTATTCCCAGGTATATATAATACATGCGTTTGGTACCATAAATAAATTCCTAGGAATATATTATTCCTCAAACTCAAATGGAAAGATGTTTAAATATAAAAAACGCGTTATAGCAGTGATAATATTTTTCGTATCTACCAAATAAAAAATAAAAATATTGCAGGTAAAATTGTCAAAGTCTGATAAATTAAAACACATACTAAAAAATCACTATCCAGAAGTAGCAAACTAAAACTTAAAATGTACAGGAAGAAATTATTTCAGCAATATTCAATCAAGACATGAGCAACAGAGACAATTCATGATAAGAAGTAGCTAATTATTTAGAATTGGATTCAAGTTCGGATAAGAAATCTACAAAGCCACGTGGATACAAACCAAAACAACATGAGACAATTATACAAACAACAAGTAGCATAAAGATCCACACATAGCTAACCAACAAGAGTATGTAAATGAACTACTATCAATTATTACTACTAAGTAAACCCTGGAGGTAGAGCTTCCTCAATCCATAAGGCAATGTGAAGAAGTAATTGGCCCTAGCTGCATCCCTGCTCAATATCTCTCCCTTCCCTTAGCATGTCGGCATCGCTAAACCCATCTACCTTCGATACTTCCTCAAATGCATTGAGTCTTCTTGAACCCCATTCCGCTTCTATCTCAAAATGTTTGGCAATTTTTGCCACATTTGTAGATGTTTCTCCATACAACTTACACATGTCCTTCATTACATCGACAAGACTTTCAAGAGTAGTACTTTCAGTTGTATTAGTTCTTTTCCTCGTCCTCCTACCACTACTAGAAGCATCTCCAGTAGGTACATGTGAATGACTCATATTCTCATCGACATCCACATTTTTCTGGATGTCATCCAAACCATGAACCACCTCATTTGTTGCTTCCTCCTCCTCCATTGCTTCAACAGCATCAGTCGGTCCCTCAGCTGCTTCACCCCTTGCCCTGTCCTTACCAAATATAGCACCCAAATCATCATAGTATGAAAATGGCTTGTTCCTCAAATACCCTTCGCATTAGGATGGCTCTGCAAAAAAAAGAAAAAAAAAAGACTATATTTCTGAGGTTAAATCACAACCTACATCAAACAACAGTTATGGTAAAATTTTGATTACATATACTAACCTATATTCAAATATATACAAAAATATAGAGCACACGCATGCCAAAGTATCAAAGAAGCTGAAATTATTCAAATATATGGTCAATATAATACTGCATTGTAATATACTACCTGAAATTATTCAAATATCAAATGAACATATCCTTGTTCCTTTTCTATGCTAACTAGTTATCGTCCTTCAAAAGGATCTTCAAGTTTTTACCAAAGCAACTAGAGGTACAAAAGCAACTAGAGGTACATTAATTCTAGTATATGTTTTTACCAAAGCAACTAGAGGTACAAAAGCTACTAATCAGTTGGCCATGTTAACAGTACATGACAACGTAGAAAAATGGATTAATTTTTTTAGCAATTATGAACCTAACAAAAGGGTGCAAGTTAGTCCCCAACTCAAGATCCTCGATTTGACATAGAGTTTTGTGACAGCATGAGCAATCTTTTGAACTATTTCTAATCTGATGGTGCAGACAGAGAATAACACATGATATATAAAGAAAAAGGCAAAGACATGCGTTTACCTTCATCCAATCTTGAAAAATATCTTTGTCACACACTACACATTTTAGTTCGTCATTCCATCCAAACCCACTAGCATTGGGTCCCAACATCTCCGCAATAGCACAATATTGTTTTTTCATATGCTTCAGTCTTGATTCAATGTGGGGTGAAGCTTGTAGTGGACAACCAGACAGTTTTTCATGGAGCCAAACTTGCAACTGCTTAGCATATCCAGCACTAAAAGTGCCATTGTCTGCCTTCCATTTTCCATCACTTGCTAAGTCTATGAGACACTCAACAAGTTTAGCATCCTCAATCGTGGTCCAATGATGCTTAGAACTAGCCATCTTCACAAAAAGAAAAATTATATTAAGAAATGATCTAACAATCACAACTAGAAAATGTATATGATATATGATACTTGCTACTATATTAAACATTCTGGCTAGTACATTAACAAAAACATATTGTAACATACATGTACAGACTGTTGAACCTTGGTCTATAACAACCAATTCAAGCAACAAAATTGAAATGCATATAAGAAACTGAGAAAAGTTACTGTTACATGGGCAGTATCCAGTGAGACATTGAAGTTCAGAGTTGTGCCAACATGCCAACATGCCATTGAAAAAAAACACAACTGAACATGACAAAAAAAAAACAACTGAACATGACCAAAAAATGGGAGACTATTTAAAACAAGTTGCTAACAGAGATTGCCAACATGCCATACAAATTTTGATCAGCTATTGCCAACATGCCATGCAAATTAAATTAGCAGTTGTTCCCAGTAGAAGCAGGTACACCTGCCCCTGTAAAAAACATGATTGATAGTTAATTACGAATTGTATAGGATAAGGAAACCAAACATTTTTCAGATGATGGCAAAGTAATCACAATATTTGGGATCAAAAAATTAATATATTTTAATATAACTGTCATATATCCCATATATGTAGAATCTAAGCATGAAAATGAGAATCAGTGGCAAACTCAAACAGCCAATAACATAAATAAACATAATGTGCTCCAGCATATAAAAGAGCTTTACATGAATGTTATTTGAAATCAATTTGGCTGATTTGTAAACTAACATATAATGAGTATGAAACTAACATATAATGTACAACCTCAACCAGATGAAGACTTGAAGCACGACTTAAAAGAACAAAAGTGAATTCCCTAATTTGTGTCAGCGACAAGCCTACCTAAAAACATACAAGTCAAGGTTTAGTTCGAAAGTGAAAATTTTCCAGATCAAAATAGCACAAATATAACGAAGGATGGACCAATATATTTTCAAAAGTGCCTACAGACACTTGAGAAACTGGACCAATATTTTTCAAAATAGTATCATATACTGAAAAACTGGACCAATATTTTTCAAAATAGCACAAATATTTTTCAGATCAAAATAGTATCATACACTGAGAAACTGGATCAATATTATCTCAGTCAAAACAAAGCTCTCACATGTTAGCTTCAAGTATCTTTAGCACTCATCAAGTTGCTAACAAAGATTAATATTCAAAATTGATAGAGCTACAGTCATTACACAGCATTCACATTTCAAAGAGAAACAAGAAAAAAAAATCAATTTCCATTCCAACTATTAAAAAGCTCTTGTGTTAAGTTATCCCTCCATGCACACCAAGCATTTGAGCTCTCGACAAATCTAATCCTCTCCCCCTCCAACCGTTCTGGAACATCAACTTGCTCTCCTTCCTCTTCATATGGGTCAACGGCCATTTGTTGTCGAATGTGGTTATGTAGAAGACAACAAGCAATGATTATCCTACATTGAGTCTTGACAGGATAATATGATTTGCTCCTAAGGATCGCCCATCTTCCTTTCAACATACCAAATGCTCTCTCTATCACATTCCTAGCACGAGAATGTCTCATGTTGAAATATTCTCTAGGTGTTTCAGGCAAGTGATCTGTCCCCCATGACTTCAAGTGATACCTCTCACCTCTACAAGGTGTCAAAAATCCTTCACTGTTGTTATACCCAGCATCACATAAATAGTAATAACCTACGATTAAACAAAAAAAAAGTGAGTGTTAAAAATTTGAAAGTTTATCACCAACCAACCTATATCAATAAGAAAATTTACCTCGAGGGACCACCAACCCGTTTCTCCTAGAAATAGCATCTTTAAGAACCCTATAATTAGCTGTGGAACCCTCCCATCTAGGTAGTACATAAATAAATTGTTAGTCCCGGGGCTTGATCAAAGATGGTAGACTCGATGTCGAGATCAGAGGTTCAGCAAACATTTACCTTCTGATATTTCTCGAGATCCAAGAGGAACACTACAATATGAATATGATTACAAAAGCAACAATAATCAGAAAATAAATCTTACGTTCTTCCTCGCAATCACAGTTGCTGACGGACAGAACTGAGTTACAACTCAGATGAAGGAGAAGAAAGAAGAAAGAAGAAGAGGAAAGGTTCTTGCTGGGGTGATTGAGATCACCGTTGCTTAAAGCAAAATTTGCCCCACCACGATCTGCTTCCAGGAACCAGCAAGTTCACGAAGAACTTCTAGAACGCTTGTAAGTCAATAATTAAGACTTGAACGGGCTTCCTGGACTTTATGGACTCCCTTAACTCTCTTCTTGGTGCATCTTTCAAAGGAGGCCAAGGAGCTTTATTTATAGAGTGGAGTGAGACTTCACCGCTTCTCATATCCGATGTGGGACTAAAATACAAATACTCAAAAATAGAGTTTGATATTTTAGATCATCCCACAATCAGCATAGAAGTGTGACAGTTCATGCCTACCCTCCGAACACTCTCGTGCATGCACGAGACATCCTGGAGTCCGAGTCCGCACAACAAAAATCAACTTATATCTTTGTTGGAATTAATCCTTTTTCCTTCTAGAAAAATACTCCCACATGGCATAAACTTGTGCCCTACTACACCTCATATGCACACTTCAACACAAGCAATGCATTATATTGAGATACTCACCATTTGGTATAGCCGATGTGGGACTATCTTTTCTAGTCCAAAGGCAAAAACACCAACAATCCCCCACATATCTCAATATATGGGTTGAGCGTTCCCCACAGTGACTGCCCATCATACATTAGGAGAGATGTTGCTATGACTTAAATCTTCCCGCATAGGTTAAATAATAGCATGATACAAGAATGGACTAAGCCTTGAATTCTGCACCATAACTGCAATTCTTCCTACTCACATAATGACATCAACTGTGCTTCTGGCTGCACATTGAAGGTCTTGTGCCAGCCTAATTTTAGTGTATAATTTTTAGGCGTCTACAAGTTTACCCTCAAGAGATGGCATGATATCTCTGTCCATATACTATAGGTGAGTTCTTTATAAAGAGTCATGGCATGAAGCATTGCGCTTCTTTGCAGTGCTACGCCGTTATGACATGGCTTAAAGCCGAGGCTTTACCCCACCTGGGTACCTCATCGTAGTGTCATACTATTGTAGCATGAGGTCACAAGCCTCTTTGTAGTGCCAAACTACCCAGTATGAAGCCTTGCGCTTCCGTGCGGTGTTACGCGCTATGACATGGCTCGCGAAGCCGAGGCTGTACCCTACCTGGTACCTCTTCGTGGTGTCATGCCACTGTAACATGAGGACATCGTCCTCTTTGTAGTGTTGTCTACCTCTCTTTATTACGATTATCATACAACATTAGGCTACCTGTCTATTTGCGGTGCTACTCCGCTGTGACTTGGCTTGCAAAGTCGAGGCATTACCCCTACCTAGGAACCTCATGGTGAAGTCACCTCACTGTAGCATGGAGTTACACTCCTTGTAGTGCTGCACTACCGTGCTTCCTGTAAAGCACTTTCAGGCATTCACTATGCTTGAGAACTCATTAAGGCATTTAAGCCAACCTTCCCACAAGATCTATTTTTCGCAGAAAATAATAGTAGACAACAGTGGTTGTAGGTCCGTAACCTCTCCATGTCATAGAGGACAAGTACCCACCATTCTCGATATTCTTCTGGTTAATAGTCCTTCCTTGAACCAAAAGCTAGATGCCTAGTAGATTTCTCTTTGAACTAATAGCATAAAACTTTATGGTAGGAATGTAATAACACAATATCAGAATACCTTCAAGCTCATTTTACAATCTGTGTCATCGACTAGCTGGCATTTGAGGCCCTTGGTGAACGGATCCGCCAGGTTCTCCTGACTCCAAACATCAATCACTGCAATAACACCCCTCTTGATGAGATCATGTACTGCCCTGTGCTTCAACCGTACAGTCTTTTTCTTCCAGTTGAAGAGGTCATTTGATGCCACCGCCGCAGTCGCCTGGTTGTCGCAGTATATCGATATCCTCGATATTTGTGCACTAACTACTGGAAGATCATACATAAGCTTTCGAAGCCATTCTGCTTCCTCCGCTGCGGTATCAAGAGCAAAGAACTCAGATTCCATGGATGATCGCGAGAGCATAGTCTGTTTCTTCAATTTTTACGATATAACAGCTCCATCCATAGTGAAAATATATCCACCTGTGGACCTCTTGCTCTCTACTTCTGAGTACCAACTGGCATCACTGAAGCCTTCCACTACCGGCGGATCTCCGCTGTAGTGCAGTGCATATGTCTGAGTCTTCTTGAGATATCTCATAATCCATTTCACAGCTTTCCAGTGCTCAATGCCTGGGTTGCTCGTGAAATAACTCAGCATTTCTACAGCAAAATCTATGTCAGGCCTTGTGGCAGTAGTAGCATACATCAAACTCCCGATTACGCTTGCATACTCCAGCTGTCTGACGCTTTCCCCTAAATTAGGCTTCAGCTTAAGATCATACTTGTACGGTGTATCGATCCCTGGAAGGTCCTGATACTCGTAACGGGTGATCATCTTCTCAACATAGTGACTGTGACAGCGCTAGTCCAGTGTCTGTCCAGATGATCTTTCCCAAGATAACATCAGCATCCCCCAAGTCCTTCATACTGAACTTCGTCGAGAGGAACTTCTTTGTCTCCGTGACACAGCTTATATCCGTACCTAGGATTAACATGTCATCCACGTATAGACAAACGATGACTCCTCTTCCGTCAACAAACTTCGTATAGACACACTTGTCTGTTTTACTGACCCTATAGCCATTTGAACTTATGACTTTGTCAAACTTCTCATGCCATATTTTGGGAGCTTGCTTTAAATCGTATAAAGATTTCACCAACTTGCAGACTTTGTCTTCAAGGCCTTTGATGACAAACCCTTCTGGCTGTTGCATGTAGATCTTTTCGGTCAGCTCGCCATTCAGGAATGCTGTTTTCACATCCATCTGATTTATCACCATCTTATGTATCGCTACGAGAGAATCAACATTCTGATGGTGGTCATCCGGGCTACTGGAGCATACGTGTCAAAGTAGTCGATCTCCTGCTTTTGAGAAAACCCCTTTGCCACTAGCCTGGCCTTGAACTTGTCAATGGTTCCATCAGCTTTCATCTTCTTCTTGAAGATCCACTTACATCTGATAGGTTTTGATCCTTCAGGTAGATCAACCAACACCCAAGTGTTATTGGAGGTGATTGATTCAATTTTATTGTCTATCGCCTCCTTTCAGAAAATAGTACCTCTGGTCTTCATCGTCTCATCATAGGTAAGTGGATCTGCTTCCACATGATAGGTGATGAAGTCATCTCCGAAGTTCTTCGGCCTCCTCGCTCGCTTCGACGACGGCTCAGCGAGTTCTGGTTCAATCATTATCTCCTCAGTAACAACTTCATCTTGGACAACTGGCTCATTAAAGATCTCAGTCTCCTTTGCACCTTTATCATTCTCCGGAGTGTCCGTTAGAACAATGTTCTTGTGCCTTACAAACTTGTCTTCAAAATATTCAGAATCGCAAGATTCGATGATATGATTTAACTCAATATCAAGAAATCTCCGAGTATCACTATTTTTGGCATACCCCAAGAAGATCATCTTCGTAGTCCTAGTCCCCAGCTTCTGAATCTTCAGATATGGGAGCTTCACATAAGCCAGACACCCCCACACTCAAATGACATTCAAGTTAGGTCTGACTTTGAACCAGAGTTCATGAGGAGTTACGTCCGAAGTTGCATACGACACTCTATTTAGAATAAAAGTGGCCGTCAATACAGCTTCTCCCCAGTAGCATTTAGAAAGACCCGCAGTTAGCAGCATTGAGTTCATCATTTCTGTCAACGTTCTGTTCTTCCTCTCCGCTACTCCGTTAGACTGAGGAGAATACGGAGTAGTAGTCTCATTGATGATTCCATGTTCTTTGCAGAACGATGCGAATTCATGAAACCTATACTCTATATCTCGATCACTTCTGAGTAGTTGTAGATAGGTTTAACGTTCAACTTCAGCCCTGAAGTCTCTGAACTACTCGAATGTTGCATCCTTCTACTTGAGAAGTCATGCGAATGAGCACTTCGAGAAACACTTCGAACCGGCCTTTGTGGAGAATTGATAAAAGTCACAGATATCTGAGTGTACTAACTCCAGATGATCAATACTTTAGTTCAATCGTCTGAGCAGCTTCCCAACAGTCTTGTATCTATACAGACCTTAAACTCCTCCACCCCCTTACCCCCATATTTCTAAGATAAGGTCCCGGTAGGACAGCTTGAGTATGCTTCTATCACAGAACAACTCTTAGTCCATTCAAGGAAGTAACTTCATCGTCATTAGCAAAAGTTCAAACATTCCTTTAGTACCGAACATCTTTTCGAAACATGTTCCTTGCCAAGAAATTACCATCTGGCTAGTACGAATTGTCACGCCCCGACCCGGAATCACCCGAATCATCGTCCTCGCTGGGGCGTGATGCCGCACGAGCCTAGAGTTGCGCTCGTATAAGGCAAGATTACAAGTTCTCAAATGGTTATCTTTGAGTTGAACATTAATAATGAAAGCAAAACAGAGTATACGAAATGATTCTCTTTATTGATATTCGAAATCAGATTACAAAGGCTTTCGATAGCCCAACGAAATTTGCCAGATTGGCTACAACACTCAGGTTCTCTCTTGCCCACAAAAGATTTTACCGTTCCATATATCATGCCTTCTATATCTCGGCCGCATCAATCCTGTTGCGAGTCCGAGCGTCAATACGATCGCACGCTTCAATACACTTCGGTATTCCAAGCCTCAACGCGTTTAAGCGAAGCTCCGCCACGAGCAGACCAATCCCTGAACCTGCTAGCAAACTAGTGGGGGTCGGATTAGTACTTTCGTCCTCGCTGTACTGATCAAAAAACCCACTTAACAAACTGACATTTAGTATTGTATTGATTCATGCAAGCATACAATTTAGTTCTCTTTCTATGTTCTCCTTAGGATGAGTTCAGGGCATATTCGAAGACTGTAAAGCATGACAAGCATGTTATTCATTTCACATAAGTAAACAAGCAAGCAATCTCGTGTTTGATTCGTGGCGCGACTTAGCAATATCGACGTACTCGCCCTTGCACCGACGCAAGGTGAATACGCCTATCCGTTTTCCCTGTCATGTTATAAATGCTCGCTATTCAGGATCCATCCATGCAGGATATATGCATACCTTGCACTTCCAAACCCGTCGCCCCTAACTATATGAAGGTTACTAGCTTTTCGGGCTAGAATGGACTTATATTCATCGAATCGAAACATAAGACGATGTTAACTCCATGCGGTTGCTAACCAACATCAGAGGCCACTGAAATAATTGCAGCAAGTGGCTTATCACATTCACCAGACGGTCGCTACCCATTTAAATGAAGTGCACCAACAATATCGTAAACGAATCCCTCCTACGCCGAACTGTTACAGTACCCTGGCGTGCCGCGTTCGAGGGAATACCCATGCACGGACTTTTATATCTTTAAGTCCATTTGACCATGCAACGAATCTTATCTTTCATACAACCAAGCAAGTTCGCTTATCTCTATTTCAATTGGCACAACGCCCGAATGTCCTCAACGAACGCCCGAAGGCCTCGAACATTTCGAAGGGAACCATGCCGTATTATTGTCTCGTGTTCCTTCCGTTAACTTTCTATGTTCTTATGTTTCATACTTCATTTCAATGTCCAATGGCATTATGCCTCAACTCAATGTTCATCAACCGAACGACCCGAAGGTCCCGAACACCTTTCGAGGCATTATGTCATATCCGACAGTTCCGCCACATTCATGCCACAACTCTATTATTTTGCAACGAAGCCATCTTTTATTATCTCGTGCACGAAGGCACATTTCGACCGTATTTCCGATGTTCTATGACTTAGCATTCAATGTCCGTGGCTTGCGCGCTAGGGCGCTCGCCTATTGTCTTTCAATGTTCTAGCCATTCTAACGCGTGCGCGAAGGCACGATTTGGTTCATGTACTAAGGCACTCGCCGAGTACAGTTATCCCATGTTGTTGCGGCTTGTGCACCTAGGCGCTCGCCTTTGCGATATCCAATGTCCCGTAGCGACTCGTACATTTGTTGTACGATTCATTTCAGTTGTTCTATCTTAGTGTTCGACACGCACTATGTTTATCTCTCTATCGAGCTATACCCGTGGCGTTGATAGGTTAACTCAGCATACAATGATACATATTTTACTTAAGCATGACGGAGTAGGAAAGAGAGTTAATGTCCCCCCACTTTGAGTCGATACGCCTTATCGTTTTGCCGAGCCGATGCGGCTCGATTTCATAACTTCGTTGCACGGACAACTCTCCTGACTTAGCCATTCGAGCACTTCGTGCTTCATTGAATTATACGTCCGATTTGGCTTACTGTGCCCAAGTCTCAGCCCATCGCGAGGCGACGATTTGCTTTCGCGGACCCCTTACTGAATAAGGCAAAAGATCGACCTCTAACATTTCAGCGTAAACGTATAGCCTGCACACGAAACCAACTAAAATTAATACTTGTATCGATTCGGACTTGCGCCTTGGTCGATTCGATTTCTTAGAATCTTCGAGCTGTCTCAACGCACTTATCCTTCGAGGCAACGCGGAGCTTCGCATTGATTCACTCGATGCATTCTTTGGGACAAGGCAACTCTTCGCATAGACTTAGTTCTCGATGCGTTGCTCGGGTCGATATGTTTCTCGGGACAATGCAACTCTTGTATCGATTCGCATCGATATGCAATCGGGTCAACGCAACTCTTCGAGTCAACGACTCAGCATAATGCACCGTGCGGAGCGGGGCATTACATAATATACCACTCAAAACAAGGTTCGTCCCGAACCGAAACCAATACTAAATTTCCAAGGGTTTTATTAGATCGTTCCACGATCTCGTCTCACTATTGTTTGGATCGTACAACTTAGTTTGGAATCATACACATATTTTAGACATCCCACCAATATATGTATTTCAGCCAAGCTCAGTTGTAAGATATCGAAACAACGCAAACACGTAACTCTTATTCTCGATAACTTGACATCTCGTATTCTCGATCGGACTTGGCTCTATTATTTGTTCTCGTAATTCTAGAGCATACGCATATTGATACATACGCGATCCTCCAACGAAAGTCAAGGCACACGACGCGATTCAAAAATCGTATTTCTCAATTTGTATGTTTCATCGGGACTATCAATTCTACGCGTCGCGTCAAGCCGTCGCGCATCCGATCACAACGAGTCTCCGCAACGCCTCGCGTTCGGCATCACTATCCAACGATTTCTGATGTTTCACTTCGCATCCTATCTCGACATGATTCTCTTTTGTTGACTTTACAAAAGCATCAACATTCAGGACTACGTCCGCTAGGTGACTTACCTAGACACCGTGCTCAAATCCTTCCGATGCAAGTTTAAATTGACATTGCACAAAGGCCATAATCTATCCGACACAAAGTTTAATTCAAGGCGACGGTGCTCAAAACAACGATCGCCTTGATATGAAGGTCTTTACGACGCGTCTTACATTCGATTCCTAGCGAGTAGGAATTCGCTAGCCAAATTCCTAACTTATCCGTCTCGCAATATCGAACCTAATTTCGATTCACGCAAGCTCAATTGCAAGGCGAATCCGAATCTAATGACATGACTCGTAGGTCGTTCCATTATCGTTCCTCCTCGTGCATAGCACGTTTCTCGCAATTGCCTACTCGCATCACCAAATTCGTTGGTGAATTTCAAGTTTGTTTATCGACCAACATAACCATTCAAGTATTCATCCGACGAAAACTCAAATCTAACTATATCATTCTCAATCGAAAGTCGTTCCAACAATTCTCGATCGCCTAGACTTATCGTCAACATGTACCGTGTTATATTTGTTATCGGTGTAATCTCATATGCGATATCGCAAGGGTCATCTTGTAAGCATCCTCTCATTTTCTCTTTCTTGTAGCTTTTAGCTCTAAAATTATCATAATAAATATCATAGTCATCAGTAACAACAACTGATCTATCATATCCAGTTGAATTATCAAATAGATGAGTACCCTTCTATCTTTTGTCAAAGAAAGTCGGTCCATTTTCTGACATTGAAAATAAATAACATATTAATAACATATTATTTAACCTAAACAAACAAATATATATAATAAATCTTTTGTTAACTAAACTTGTTAGATTTACTTGAGCACTACATATAATTGTTGAGATCATATTCAAATAGAGATGAGCTAGAGATTTAGTTGAGCACTACGTATGATAATTTAGATTTACATGGGTACTTGTTCACTTCATGGGCACTTGTTCATTACCAAAATTATATATAATACTCCCTAACATATCAGATGCAAATATTTGTGTAATTTTTTTCGAATTGCCTCAAAAACCAACAAATGGGTCATCCCGAAATGTTTCAAAAATAATTTACAGACACAAATCACACACCAATGGGTAGACGAACATTTCATCGAACATGTCATAGGCATCAAATTTTAAACAACCACTCGAGATCGAGGAAGAAGCTGATTGAAATCAGCAGACATATTCCATCAAATATATATAATTTCTATAATTAATTCTCCAAATTTTCTCTCCCGAATCCCTAAAAAAATTACCCAAATCTCAAATCAAAACCTAATCACCAAATCCCCCCAAAAAATCAAAATTTAAATACAATATATAATTTATCTAGCAACCAAAACAACATCATAAAAAATTAACAGAAATTTAACTAAAAAAAAAACCAAAAAACAAAAAACAAAAAAAATTGAATAAATAGAAATCCATACCTAGATGAGAGCGTGAGAGAGAGAGAGATCCGAGTGCGAGAGTCTCGAGAGAGAGAGAGAGAGAGAGAGAGAGAGAGAGAGAGAGAGAGAACGAAGAGGAAGAGAGAGGTGTTCACGAGAGAGGAGAGAGAAAAGTATCGGGTTTTTAAAAAAATTAGTGGCAAAATGGTAAATAAGTTAAGTTTTTGGCTGATTTTATTCCTAGGTGAAAAAAATATAACCACCTATTTGCTTGGGAATAGGTTTCCTATATTTCATGGTAAAAAAATTACCCTTGCATTCTTAATTCCTAGGCATAAATTTGAATAGGGCAAACCAAACATGGGAATTATTTTTCCATGCCAAATTTTTTCGGGCATAATTTTTTTTTCCGCGTACCAAACGTCTCCTAAAAGACATCCCTTTTTTTAAAAAAATCCTTTTCAATATTTATATATTTACTCGCTTCACTAAACTTGAAATAATTTTAGTTAGTAAATATATGCAAGGGTATATATGAAAAAGAAAAGTTCCACACTGAAGTTGAACTTTTTTCCATTGTATAATAGTATGGATTAGATTTCTCTACAATTTATATTAGACTTTTAAGTGGCAATTTAGTTAAAAAAGTTTGTTTGGAGTGAGACGATTTTAGAGAGCATTAGATGTAGAGAGAAGATTTTGGCAAAATTACCTATACCGAAAGAAATTGCCAGTCGAAGTGATGCATTTTTTACTGGCATATTTTGTACAGTTATTTATTTAAATATTCAAACGGTCAGAAATTCGACCGTTGGCTCTAGCACCTGCACCTGTAAAAATAATAATAATATAACTTTAGGTTGTTAGGCCATCAACATTGGGGGTTTCTATCTCCTCTATTTCTATGCTAGAAATCCATTTTAGAAAAAAAAAAATCTTCCAATGGTGATTTCTATTTTCATTTCTATCCTAGGCGGCATTGATGTAGGATTGAGAATTTTTATAAGAGTTTCTACATATAGAAACTCTCCATCTCTCATGACCATTATTATTGGGTTCCACACCATTAAATTGACCATTTATTTTGTGACACATATGATAGAAATGGAGAACTATTGGAAGGTATTTTGTTGTATCTGCAATTTCTATGTAGAAACTCTTCCAAGTATGATATAGATCTCCTTAGTCCATCTCCAATAGTGATTTCTAAAATTGAGTTTCTATCCTACTTGGCACGTGCTGGAAAAAAAAGATATATCTATGTGTCATAAAATAAAAGGATCAATTCAATGATGTGGGGTCCAATAATAATTGTCATAGAGGGAGAGTTTCTATGAAAGTTTCTACATGTAGAAATCCTCCTAGAAACTCTCCATCCTACATCACCGCCACGTAGGATAGAAATGGTGATAGAAATCTCCAGTGTGAGGTACTTTTTACTAAAGTGGATTTCTACCATAGATACCCCCATTGGAGATGCCTTAAAGTACAATGCCAAGTAGGATAAAAACTCAACTCCAATGAGGGTTTTTATCTTCCCTATTTATATGGTAGAAATTTATTTTAGAAAATTTTCTCTCAATCGTGGTTTCTATTTCAATTTTTATCATATGTGACATTGATATAGGATTGAGAGTTTTTATAAGGGTTTCTATATGTAGAAACTCTCCATATCTCATACTAGTTAATATTGGACCCCACGTCATTAAATTGATCCTTTTATTTGTTGTCACATACGATTAGGCTGAGCATTCGGTCGGTTCGGTTGGACCGACTCAAATTTTTTGTGAACCGACAATAAATCGAACCGAAATAAGGAGAACCGAAACCGAACCGTATTTGTTGAGAACCGACCCGATCCGAACCGAACCAAAACGGTTCGGTTGGTTCGGTTGGGCCAATGGGCCTGGAAAAATATTCACAAAGCCTCTCTAAAAATCAAACTTCATGAAAAATTACTGCAGTCTCCACAGTTTTTTTTCCAGATAAATTCAAACTTCATGAAAAATTATTACAAAGCCTCTCTAAAATTCACAACTACACTACATACAAAAAATGATATTCACCATTACTGCAACAAAGAGCACATATACAAATGGATCCAGACGTTCGATTCATGTGCAACCATGAAACAATAAATGAGAACAGTAGTCTACATAATTTGGCTCAATATAGAGCCTTTCATGACAATGCTATGAAACATCAAAGAACAACAAAATGGGTTCAATGCCTCTTCTTCATACACCAAAATGGGCAAAATGGGTTCAGTTCATGTGCAAGTGGAAAGTGCAACTCCACCACATACAAACATGAAACACCAAAAAGGGCTTTCACCAAAAACTAAAATGAGAACAAGTGAACAACAGCAGTCTACATAAGTAAAATAATTGACATAAGAACTGACAAGAGAACATCAGGCAAAAAAGATGATACAAATTTCATAAAGAGTTAAACCTTTACTTCCCCTTCACCAAAAAGACAGCTACAAACATTAATTTTGCTGTCAATTCTGAAGTAACGTGTAGGCAACTCTAGAGGGGGGTGAATAAAATTTGTGTCGATAATCACCAAATAAAAATTAACTCTATATCACCTCCACAAAACGACTATCGATATAATAAATAAATCAGAGAGAAATGCGAAAGTAAATGAAGATCAGAAGAGCATTCGCAGACATAGCAGTTTTAACCTGGTTTCCCTCGTGTAGGACTAGTACAGGCCTGAGAACTCTAGCTCAGGATGAAAATCTAATATTTGTGAAATAGTGTACAACCACGTGCCTTTACTCAGAAGAGCACGCCAACTTCTTACAAATACGAGCCTTTGAAGCGCTCGCAACTTTAACTTCGCAGTGGCGAAACTTGGAATTTTCCAAGTGACTTCTTTTCAACTCTTGCACAAAAACTTCTAGTTGAATCGTACTTGAGCACCTTGGGGCTTAGGAAGTTTTGTGGCTAGTAGATTGGAAGAGTAAGGCTTAGGTAGTATAAGGCTTAGATGATTAAGAGTGAGAGATAGAAAGATGATATGAAATGAGAGAAACCAAGCCTTATTTATACTACTATGGGGAGGCAGAATTTGGCCCGAATTCTGTCCCAAGAATTTAAATTTTTGAACGTTGGACAGCTTGTACCAAGCAGGCCCTAAAAATCAGGGTGCTGAAAATCAGGAGATAGAGTTCGGCCCTAACTCTGTCTCCTAGGTAGCAGAATGGCTTTTGTGCCTTTGGGCTTTGTTTGACTTGGTGGAGCTTGGGCTTGGTTCAGGAATTGGTCCGTTTGCATGGTAGAGCTTGGAGAGATATGTCTAGGGGTTGAGATGACACAATGCGACTCAACATACACATTCTCCTAGACTCAATAAATTAAAGATTACAGACTTGGAATAAATAGAAAAACTAAGAGCCCTTTGATGACGCATTTTTTCTAATATTTGAGTAGACCTGAAGACGTTTTTTTTTGACAGCAGTCGTTCAAAGATAAGCAGACCTGGAAATCTGAATACCTTTCGGGGGCTTCGCCCCCGAACCCCTAACGGAGGGTGCTGCCCCCTCGACCCCTGTCCGCTGACCGGGCAGCGGAACCCCCGATACAAGGCCTCGGATAGGTCGCTAGGTGGTTCAGAGAAATCTTTTTATATGACGCCGTCTTTGGTCCATCATTAGTTCTTCATTGCTCCTGGTTTGATCATGTTTGATCATGCTTACTGCAGGTCTATAAGTTCATGTTAGGCGAGCAAAATATGTTGCAGTATGATACAAGCATAGCAATATAATATAGGATAGTTAGGACAATGCTAAGTTTAAGTAGCAATAGATAGTGAGTATATGAATATTAGTGACATTATTATGTTAAACTTAATTGACTAGCCATATTCAAAAATACGATGTAATCATTGGGCTAACAAATTCACCATTTCCATAGCCCTGCACTAGAAATAGAGAACAAAAAGAAAATATAGAGTATAATATGGCTCAGATGGCTAATTTATGCATCATAGTATGATGTCATGTAGTATCAATTATCTTTCTCAAGCTGTAATCACCATTGCCACTTTTTCGTACTTAATATGTTAGTAAAATTTTCAAGAAACAATAAATGAACTGACAACAATAAATAAAGAAGCAATCCTCACCAATGGTTACAACAAGTGCCACGCCATTGGCTTATTGGATGCATCAAATGTCACGACATTGGCTGCATCAAATGCCACGCCATTACACCATTGTAGTATCAGGTATAAAGGACCAGATAGAGGAGAATCCTATCCACATAGAGCACATATACAAATGGGTTCAGCAAATGGCAGCACTAGAGCAATATAGCAGTATATAGAGGCAGTAAATCCTGCTGTAGTGCAATATAAACAGACAGTAACATCTGTTTATGATGCAGTACAATCTAAATTAGATAATAAACAAAATATAAACAGGCAGTCAATAGTACAAAATATTGCACAAATTAAGTTTTTTTTTCTTTTTGCAGGCAGCAGTAACTGTACAATACTAAATGCCAAAACATCAACAAATTAAGCTTTTTTATTTCTTGTTGCAAGCTGCAGTGCAATGCTAGATGCTTCATCCTTTTTTTCTACTTTTTTCCAGTAAGCAATAAGCAATTTTCCTGCATATAGGATACAATTATAAAACAAATATACATTTGAGCAGTTAACAGTAAACTTACAGTGGCTAGACTCAACAGAGTCTTGAGATAAAATAGAAATATATAATAAATTATAGAATACTGTAATTGAGCTCTAATATGGCATTCTGTAACTGATTGTAGTGCCCCATCCCGTTCAGTCAATCGGAGGAATCGAAATGCCGACGGCGTTCGGACTTAGCCTTGCAATGGCTACTCGGAGACATCGTTCGGTCGAGGCGACCGCTCGCTCAGGTGGGATAGTTTCGGTGAACTCGCCTCATCTTAGCCTTCACATAATAAATCGCATGTTTTCAACTTGCACAAGTAAGCTTGATAATAAAAGAGACGAATCAACATAGATAAGGGAATAATCCCGACGGGTCGAATTGAGTTAGAATATGGGAAGGTCCAACGGTCGGCTTAGAGTTGGTGCATGGCGTGCTTTGAAAATGACACTCGATCCTTCGTCCCGTGGCTTGGGAGAAGGAAAGTTGGTATTCACCGCAAAGCCAAGAGTTAGCCTAAGTCATAGGCGTCGCTCGCATGAATGCTTCATAAAGCATGCACGGTCCCATCGTCCAAGGCTTGGCATAGCCTTGGCTTGCCTATGAGTTAAGTTGCATGGAGCGGCTTGTGACCTAAGTCTAGGCACCCGAGTGACTTGGTCGTTCAGGCCGGACGCGTGTACGGCACGTTCCATCAAGGCAAAGCTTGACGCAGCCCTTGCTCGTTGAGTTGTTGAGGCAAAGTTATGTCGGTCGACCTAAGACGTTACAAGTACCGTCCCGCTCTTTCGCGATTCGTCAAAGTTAAGTAGCCCCACGATCTCAAGGCCCGTCAACTTGGGCAGGAGTATTGCGTAGAACACAGTTGGCTTAAGGCACAATGCACAGACTTAGTATTTAAGGCACGAGCTACGGTGGGTTTCAAGTCGAGTTTAGAAAAAGGGCTATCAAATGGGCATTCCTAAGTTGAGTAAAAAGGATATGGCATCAAGGGAAAAGGCTTGCGACCGTGGGTCGTCGAGGGATCTCAAGGATAGAAGTCTTGAACATGGTTTTGAAAGAGAGGGTAACATTGAAAGAAGGATAACTGTGTGAGACGTCAGTTTGTGTTGAGTCTTGCATGGTCATGGATAACTTGTCGACAAGGACGAAGTTTTCTCGAGCGGCAACCCTGGGCCATGGGACCGACTCGGCCTAGGAGGAAAATAGGGTATAGTCGTGCATAAGGTTTTAGCACGGGTTAAAGCGGGGGCTTGCAACGGAGCTAACTACTTGCATTGAAAGGTCCCCGATTTAACCACACTATACGTCTCAGGATAGCTTGTGATGCTAGTGGCCAAGTTTATATAGATGTCGACAAATAGCGTCCATCCGCGTGTATGTCTTTGGATTGAGTCGAGTTGAAGGTGTATACAGTTAGAACACAAAGTTTGGGCCTAGTATTGGGTTTCAACATAGGCGTCGTGCTTCAGCACGAGATGTGGCGTCGAGTCTCATGTGTTGACATATGAGTTACAAAAGTTGGGTTTGAGTTGTCCGAGTTTAAGTCAGGAATCGCCGCAAGACAAGTTGGTCAAGTGACATTTAGGTCACAAGTCCTGATTGGGTCAGTTGGTGATTGAAGTAAAGGGCCGAAAGGCGGCGATATGGTTAAGTCTCACTGAGTTGCAAGGTACGGCCTCAGCAAGGGTTTGTAGCACGGTCACACGGAAATGGAGCCTCATCGCGTAGTTGCGTCTCTAATTTTAAGCCGTAAGGAAAACACGACTCGATAGATTAACGTTGTTAGCACGAAAAGGGTCCTGAGGCAAGATATGAGTTAACGTTGTCGTTGCAAGCACGAGATGGTCTAAAGACACAAAATAGGCCAAGGCGTCGGTCCTAAAATAATTCTAAGGTAAGAGTAGAAAGACAATTGATAAGAGGGGACTATGTTGCACAACGTAAATCAAACGTGTTGGTTTTGTATGGGTGGACGAGGAGCTCATTCCACCAGTACAGTTGAGTACTGACACCCACATAGTTTTCATGTGCAGGCATAGGTGGAAGCTCGTGGCGCGGAGCTCGCTTGGATGCGTCGAGGCACGGAGTTCCTTAGCGACGAAGCGTGCGGCCGCATGGAGTCAAGACTTATACATGACATAATTTATGGACGTCGCCTTCCAAAGCAACCGCTGGCTCAATGTCTCTGCATGGGACTTCTGTGAGACGAGCATATTTGAGTGATGGTAATCTTGGCCTTGCGCCCCCATTGTAACCTTGTTCAATATCAATAAAAGAGCTTCTTTGAATAACTTGTGTTTTGTTCTAAATTTCTGCTGCATGTTCAATGTCTCTGCATGGGACTTCTGTGCGACGACCCCGTCGCAGCCGCTGAAATCGGCTGTTATGGAACCCGCCTTGTACGAGCGCAATCTAGGCTCGTGCGATATCACGCCTTAGCGAGGAAGATCGCTCCTACGGGAGCGGGGCGTGACACTGATCACCCCTAGTCCAATATAAAACTGCAAGTAGAACAAAGAGTCAAATATGTATCATGTTACAGGTATGCTCAAAGAGCCAAATACTAATATTTTACAAGAAATAAAAATTAAAAGAGAGTCTGTAGTAACTGAGCTCCATTACTATTTTGTAGAGAACACTGTAATTTTCCAAACCCTCTTAAGGGAGTGTAATTTTTACAAACGGAACTAATAGTCCAGTATAGAACACTGTAATTTTCCAAATCCAAAATTAAAAGAGAGAGCAGATGCTAACAATTTAAAAGAAATAATCTTTTGAAATTAACTTACTATGGTGGAGCAGATAGTATGATCAAATAGTTAATTTGTTAAATATGAACATTTTACAATAAATAAAAATTTCAAAAATTTACTTATTCCTCAGAAACCAGAGAGGAAGGCCCGGGTGAGCAGATCTCGTACTCCTCAGAGATCGACTCAAACTCAGATCTCGTACTCCTCAGAGATCGACACTCGACTACTCGAGAGATCAGAAAGAGAGAGAAATAGAGAGAAGACTGAGGAACTCAGGAAGAGTCTCGGCCAGTCGGCCTCCGTCTGTCGATCTCTAGGGTTAGGTACTTAGGTGAGAGAAAAGTTAGGGTTAGAAAAGTTAGGTTTGGGAAATTTTTAGAGCGGCGGAGAAGAGTAGGCCAGAATGAAATGGTAAGAGAGAAGTTAGGGTTAGAAACTAGTTTATATATGAAGTTGAGGGTAATTTAGTAATATCACACATCCAATTCGGGTTTCGGTTCGGGTTTAAAATCGAAACCCAAAATCGTCGACCGACTCGAAAATCGATTTGAATGGATAATAAGAACCGACATCCGACCCGGATGTCTCAAAATCGACCCGATAACCGAAGTGGGTCGGTTCGGTTTGGTTTTTACGGGTTAGACCCGATATTTGCTCACCCATAAATACGATAGAAATTAAGAACCATTGAAAAGTATATCTTTTGTTTGTGCAATTTCTCTGTAGAAACTCTAACAACTAGGATATAAATTTTCTAAAGTACAATGCCTAGTAGGATAGAAATCCAATTTTAGAAATTTTCATTGGAGAAGGCCTATAATGGGTTTCTATCCTACTTGGCCTGGTACTTTAAGCAAATTTCTATCTTAGTTGTTAGAGTTTATATCTATAAATTACACAAGAAAAAAATGGCCTCCAATGATTCTCAATTTCTATCCTATGTGATAACAAATGAAATGATTAATTTAATGTTGTGGGGTCCGATATTAATTGGTATAAGAGATGGAGAGTTTCTACATGTAGAAACCCTCCTAGAAACTCTCCATCCTACAACACGGCCACAGCTAGGGTAGAAATTGGAATATAAATCTTCATTGAAAGGTTTTTTTTCTTTCTAAAATTGGTTTCTACTATAGAAATAGGAGAGATAGAAACCCGACATGGCCTTAATAGTAAACCGCATTCATGACTTTTATTCTTATTTGGCTTTTAAAGAATATTTTAGCAGATGTCCCCATTCAAAATATAGAAATTAGTATATACCCATATTTTTTTTAAAATCTAACAAATGCCTCCATTCTTTTGTAAATCAGCCAGAATTTTGATTAAATAATTGGGGTATATCTTAAAATTTTATTTGTTCCATACAAAGGAAAGGGAACATTTGCTATTTTTTTTTTCAAAAGTGAAAGTATTTGCTAGTTTCAATATTTTGAATGGGGACATTTGCTAAAATATCCCTAATTTAATTAAAAAAAATTTTGGGTAAATTTTTTTTTAGAATAAAAGTATTGTTGAATTCTTTATAAATTTAGTTAAAAAAAATAAGTCCCTCAAATTTCATTTTTTGCATTATATTATATATATTATATTATAATTATATATACTATAATTTTAGGTTGTTTCTGGTTAGTCGTTTTCTCAACCATATTGATATGACTCTTAATCTTATTTGATTAGCATCCCATCATAGGCACTAGATGGTTCTTGGTGGCCTCCAAAACTTTCTTGGGAGCTTGCAAGTCCTTTACAACATGCTATTATCTTAGAACTAAAATTGCAATATTCACTTTAATTTTAACTTAGAGTTCCAATAATTTTACTTAAGAGTTTTTTTTTGGGTAAAAACAAAGAAGTCAATTTTCGAATGAAAATTTGGTTGATTTTTTTACAATTTTTGTTTTCAAAAATAGTCCCTTGAATGCCATTTTCCATATTATATTATATATATTATATACAATATTATATTAGTATAATAAAATTTATAAATAAATACATTTACCTTTCCTATATTTCATGGGTATTACAAGGACCATTCCTATTTTGAAAATAATTACATGGATCACCCCTCTGCTTTATATTTTATTTTTAAAATAAGGGTAGTTAGAGTCATAACTTTCTATAGAAAATATAAAATATAAGGGTGGTACGTATAATTTGTTTCAAAATATGAGTAGTTCTTGTAACAAGTATGAAACATAAGAATAATTAACGTAAATTATCCTAAAATATAATACAACTTTAGGTTGTTAGCAGTGGCGTAGTCAGAATTTTCGTCTAGGGGGCGCGACACTTACTCTTAATTTTTTTTTACAATAAATACATTTATAATTTCAAAAATATCACATATTTGTTGTATTCTTCTCATTCAAAAAAAATTAAGTTCTCCTTTTTAGTCCCACATTGACTAGGACTTCTCATTCTCATCTTTATATTAGTTTCTCTCACTTACTCACTTGTGAGTTGTTGTGGACTAATCATGTGGGCCACACGTATGTGTCGTCGCTGCCGTCCAGACCGATTCGGTTCGGCGCCCGTAAAGTGTACGTGCCTACATCCCAGTACATGTCTACATTTTAAATTCCCAAACACGTCCCAAACAAAAAGTCCTCGTCGAATAATTTCTAAAAAAATTGCCATCCTTAATAACATCTTCTTTTTTGTGAGTGAGTTAGGAGGCATTCATATTATATATATAAAAGTGTGATAAAAAACATTATATATAAAGATGGTGATAAATTGTTGAGTGTTGCCAATATAGAAATATATCTTATAAACATCATTTTTTTAGTGATGTATATACTGCTTTACTAATTTCCTTTTTGTTCAAAGTTCTACTAAGGTAAATCTTATAAAAACCAACATATTTAGATGCTTCCTTAGACTTTAGGATTTTGTTCATACTAGACATGTTCTTTAAAGTATATTGCAATGATTAGTGCTGTTTTGTTGTTACCTAAATATAAGCCCCCTGAATTTAGGGTTATTTTTTTTAATTTTCTAAATCAACTATGTTCAATAAATATTGTTATTTGATTATTATTTTTATTTAATGTTCTTTTCCGTGACTTTGACTTCTGGAGCGTCAGGGATGCCAATATCTGGAAACTCTCTTCATAAGTTTGTAGTAGACAAGATTATCTTCATTTTCATATATCATGTCCCACTCAAACTTGTTCTCTTGTACTCTTTTTGTTTCGCACAACTTCGGGTCAATTTAGACCATTTGATCGTTGAATAATTATTAATTAAATTTCCACTTTTATCCTTGATCATCGTATGCACGTTATCGTGACTTCTAATTTAGGAGCACAAGAGTAGTCATTTTCTTGAAACCAACTTCTCATGCATGATCTACTCGAGACACCTTACACCCATGACCTTCGCGTCCCACTCAGACACACCATCTTGTGCTTCATTTGCTTCGCACAACTTTTGGGTCAATTTAGGCCAATTAATTATCCACCGTAAAATATGACCTGACTTCCAATTTAATTTCGGAACCCGACATCGATCCAACCTAGTCGACCAATATATGGTTTTGATCCATTTTGAGCCTACTACCCACATGATACTTGTGTCCCATTTATTTGAGCCTCCGCATGCTACTTATTTATCCATGATCATAAATATCTAAAATTAATCTGTTTATTGTACCAAGTCTGTTTTGACCCGACCCAGCTCAACTGAACCCAACCCAAGTTTCATGTTGTCCCCTTCATGAATACCCATACACTATTTTTCCCTACAAAATATAAACACCTAGTCTAGGTACTCAAAATATTCTATGTACAACCATTTGATTAAATAAATAGAGAATGACCTATTTTAGCTACATTTAATCCTAGCCCTTGTTTTGCCCCCATAAATCCCAATTGTCACGTCCCGCTCCCGTAGGAACGATCATCCTTGCTAAGGCGTGATGTCGCACGAGCCTAGATTGCGCTCGTGCAAGGTGGGTTCCATAATGTTCGATTACAGCGGCTACGACAGGGTCATCGCATAGAAGTCCTAAGCAGAGACATTGAATAATAGCAGCATAAATTTAGAACAAGATACAAGTCATTCAAGCTCACTCTTCTCACATTATAAGTCACTAAGCTCTCTCTCATCTCTCAATACATGTCTTGAACCAGCGGATGATTCGGAAGACGACGTCCATACATTATGTTCCGTATAAGTCTTGACTCCATGCGGCCGCATGCTATGAATCGCCAAGAAACTTCGTGCTTCGACGCATCCAAACGAGCTTCGCACCACGAGTTTCTACCTGTGCCTACACATAAAAACTGTGTGGGTGTCAGTACTCAACTGTACTGGTGGAGTGAGCTCCTCGCCCACCCATACAAAATCGACACGTTCTTTTACTTTGTGCAACATAACCCTTTTATTTATTATCTTTCTACTCTTGCCTTCGGATCAGTTTTAGGACAGACGCCTTGGCCTATTTTGTGTCTCTAGACCATCCCGTGCTCGTAATAACAATGTACTCATACTTTGCCTCTAGACCTTTTCGTGCCAACAACGTCAACTTATTGACTCGTGCTTGCCTTTCGGCCCATATTTGATATGCAACAACTCGGTCGTACCATAAATCCCTTCTTATAACATAATCGAGGCAGTGCCTCGCCACTTAGTAACTTGCCTATACTTGTGTCGTAACAACATGGTCGTGCCATAACATATCGAGGTCGTGCCTCGCGACTCAACAAGACTTAACCGAACTTGTCCTACGGTCCTTGCATAACTTAACTCAAAACGTCTAACCCAACTTGTGGAACTCGTGTTGAGAACTCAAGTACAACGCCATATCTTATGTCGAAGCATGTGTCTTACGTATAACCAAATCTTAGGCTTCATAATACTTTGGTTGCAAACCGAGCACACATTTCATAACTCAAGTCATACCGTGCTTACACTTCCTTTGATACGACCGACACCGTGCATACGGATTGCCGCTCAGCATACTAATTATCTATATGAAATGCCACCGGCACGACAAGCCATTGTGGACATAGCTCGGGTAGGCGGTGGGTCTTTTCAATGCAAGGTAGCTAGCCCCATGGAAAGCCCCCGACTACCCACGCGGTACAATTCAGCGTTTCTATAACGTCTTCCCTTAGGTCGACTGGCCCCGGTGCCCCGACGTAATACTAGTCGAGGAAAAAATCCTTGTCGACAAGTTGTCCAATGACCACGTGTAGTGCCCCGCTTCTCGCGGTCCACTATGTAATACCTACGGCTTGTTGACTCAGTCATGAACTGAGTATTTGGTGAAACCTTTGCCGGTATCGATTGATCACGGATGAAATGCAACGAATCTTTCCAATTGATGGATTGGCTTCTATTGAAATGAATCCAAGAGTTTTGCTGAATGTTTTCTCTTTGCTGCTTGGTTTTGATGAATGCATTTTTGTGTTGGTTTTCGATGATTGGTTTTCATTGTTCACTTTCATCGTATTTTGCATTCATTCCGAATCTTAAGAGAAAGAAGTATGTTAATCAACTGTTGGTGCCAATGTAGGGTGCATGAATTGTTCGTGAACGGCGCGTGAAGTCCCTCCTTCTCTCAACTAAGATTCGTTTCGGTGAGTTGCTTCAACCGAACAAACATTGATCTGTACGCCTAAGAAAAATGATCTCTAGTCCACCCTGTTGCCTTGTCCCAATGATCAACGATACCACATCCACAAAAGATAAGAGAAGATAATTAAATTGAATCAAATGCAAGAATATGTGTTGCTACTCTATCTGCTCGATAAGAATGATCATCTGCTTGTCAATAGTATGCTTGAAAATATAGACACGTACAGACGAACTTGTACGTGTTGAGATGAATATGAAGGCACGAAATAAATGTGTCGTATATCTGTGCATAAGTCCAAGTGTGTCTCATCTGATAGAATGGCTAGTGCATGCATTTGGTCTCGGACAACTTGTATACAAGGAATTATTTGTCTCTCAGATGGTATCTGGGGGCACCTGGAACCGCTCAGCCTAGGAGAGATTATGAGCACACTGGGAAAAAAAAACCAATGTTAAAAGTGTAGCCGATATCTGAGTCCTTAGCGACGAGCTGAACCAAAGAGTCACATCGGCTAATCATGGGGATAACCCATGGACCAACATGTAGAATAGTCCACCTGCATGACCCGAATGACAACTTCAATATCTGCAAGAATGAATATGAATTACTCGTTATGCAAATTGTGCTAACATGTTTTGTGCAGGGATGACTACCGGCGTTGGTAAGTTGCTTATGATATATTTCTACTATCATGTCCTTATGAATTGTTAAAAAGAACCTAGACAAGTAGAAAGATCACTAGTAAATGTTAGCTCAACATATTGATTTAGTGCAGAGATTTGCGAGTTCGGCCAAAAGCCGCTCGCCAGTACATGATGTGTGCTGACCCACGTTGTGGGCATCCTTTTCAGAAAGCAAAAGGAGACAGGGGGATTTCAAGTGAGGCACCGAAGCTCGTCTAGCCCAGTAGAGCTCGTGGATCGCCTCGAAGTTTCATTTTCAATTCCAGTCAAGTTTCAAGTTTTCATTTCCTATGAAGGTGTCTTTCAATTCCAGCTTGTAATAAAGGATATGATGTATGGGCATTGTGGCTAATTTCAAAAGAGTGTTTCAAAGAGAATCATGTAGCCAAATTATAAGGCAAATCTGAGTTCGCAAAGCTTTGTACTTGTATTCCTATCGAGTTATCAATAAAATGAGTATTTCTATTTCAAATCTCTGTGTCCAACATTTGGTTTTCTGCAATGAATGGGTGCGTGCGTGTGTTTTGCTTAACTAATGGGTACGTACGTGTGTTTTTGCTTGACTATTTATTTTTGTACAGGTACATGGCCTTGTGCAAGCGCAACTTAGGCTTGCACGGCATCACGCCTTAGCGAGGACGATCGATCCCGCAGGGATCCAAACAAGACAGATGACCCTAGCGGGATCGGGGCGTGACAAAGTGGTATCAGAGCACAGTTTTACGTCCTTGGCCTCTTATAAATATCGATTTTGAAAAAAGTATATAAAGTACTTTGACGGCTTTCAAAAGTGTCCCAATTTTGAGTTATGAAAACCAATGCCCCATACAATAAGTCCATAATATTTTATGAGACTGACATAAGTTATACTATTTTGTAGAGAAATGGCTCATTCTCGTCCATCTGGCTCGACCGATCCGGTAGAACGGATCATGACAATATTGGAATTACAGAGACAGGACAATGAGAAACAAAATCAGATACATCAGGCCCGAGCGGATGCCCAACAAAAGCAGTTGGATGCCTTGACCCAGCTTGTCACGGCGCTTGCGGCAGATCGAGATACCACCGCAGCGACAAAACCAACGGAAACGCCCGAAAACGAGCCCATAGAGGGTGATGAGCCCCAGCCAGCGCAAAGGCACACTGTCTTTAGGCCAAAGGACTTCTTAGACGCGAAACCTCCAGAATTTGAAGGCAGGACATCACCCAATAAGGTGATGGACTGGATTGATAAAGTGGAGAGTCTGTTCGTGTTCATAGGAGTTCCCAACGGCAAGAAGGTAGTTTGTGCCGTTATGCTTCTACGGCAGCGGGCAAAGGATTGGTGGAAGACAAAGAAGCCGGCGCTGCTCGCAACGGCTAGGAATGGGAAGATCTCATGGGCCTTGTTTAAGAAGGCATTTCTGGATCAATATCTGCCTCCAGCCATGAGCAAGAAGATGGAGGATAACTTCATCACACTGGAACAGGGGAATATGTCCGTGGAGGACTATGAGTCTGAATTTGCTAAGCTGGCAAATTTTGTCGCTGCTTTGCTCCCCACGAAACAGACTCGCATAAATCGATTCGTTGGAGGTCTGAATGACGACGTCCAGTTAAGTGTGCTGAATCGAAAATATGAGTCCTATTCTCAAGCCTTTGAGACGGCACTACAAGTAGAACAGTTCCAGCAGAAGAAGGCGTCCAATAAAGCGCAGAACAGTCAGAATCAGCCCACCAAGAGATATCATGACGGAAAGAAAAAGACCGATGGGGAACCACGAAATGAAATAATCTGTACCCACTGCGGTCGACGAGGACATACGAATGAAGAATGTCGCTTTGCGAAAGGTTTGGTATGCAGTCACTGTAGAAAGCATGGACACACCAAGGAGGACTGTCGTTCCGCAAACCACGCTTGTTTTCGTTGTGGCCAACAGGGTCACGCCATCAGAAATTGTCCGAAGAGAAATCAAAATAGAGATGACACTGAAGAGCGTGGGTAGCTGCCAGGCCCACCGCCCCTTCGAGACAATCCGCACAACCAGCCGCAGCGGACTAATGCTCGTGTCTATAATCTCTCCACCTTGCTTGATCCAGAAAGTGGAGGTGAGTTTGTATCTTAAGTTTTGAGGAAACAAATAAAGAAAAAAATAGGGATTGGTTTTTCTCGTAATATCCATAATTCTGGTAAGAGTCGATTCACCAAAATAGAATATTTAGAAAAAAATCGATTAGAAAAAATTTCCTATCATACGTAGATTTGAGTTTTAAAATTAAATTCCATTATGGTAATCATTCATTGTTTGATCGAATGATTATTATTCATAATTGAATTTTTTTATGCATTACCATATTCCAGTACAATTTGGAAACAGAAACATTTTTTTAAGGCTTCGCAAAACGATCAATAAAGAATTGATATAATCTCTCCACCTTGCTTGATCCAGAAAGTGGAGGTGAGTTTGTATCTTAAGTTTTGAGGACAAAACTTTTTCTCAGTGGGTTATTATGTAGTGCCCCGCTTCTCGCGGTCCACTATATAATACCTACGGCTTGTTGACTCAGTCATGAATTGAGTATTTGGTGAAACCTTTGCCGGTATCGATTGATCACGGATGAAATGCAATGAATCTTTCCAATTGATGGATTGGCTTCTATTGAAATGAATCCAAGAGTTTTGATGAATGTTTTCTCTTCGCTGCTTGGTTTTGATGAATGCATTTTCTTGTTGGTTTTCGATGATTGGTTTTCATTGTTCGCTTTTATCGCATTTCGCATTCATTCCGAATCTTGAGAGAAAGAGACGAAGTATGCTAATCAACTGTTGGTGCCAATGTAGGGCACGTGAATTATTCGTGAACGGCGCGTGAAGTCCCTCTTTTTTTCAACTAAGATTCGTTTCAGTGAGTTGCTTCAACCGAATAAACATTGATCTGTACGCCTAAGAAAAATAATCTCTAGTCCACCATGTTGCCTTGTCCCAATGATCAACGATACCACATCCACAAAAGATAAGAGAAGATAATTGAATTGAATCAAATGCAAGAATATGTGTTGCTACTCTATCTGCTCGATAAGAATGATCATCTGCTTGTCAATAGTATGCTTGAAAATGTAGACACGTACAGACGAACTTGTACGTGTTGATATGAATCTGAAGGCACGAAATAAATGTGTCGTATATCTGTGCATAAGTCCAAGTGTGTCTCATCTGATAGAACGACTAGAGCATGTATTTGGTCTCGGACAACTTGTATACAAGGAATTATTTGTCTCTCGGGTGGTATCTGGGGGCATCTGGAACCGCTCGGCCTAGGTGAGATTATGAGCACACTGGAAAAAAGAAACCAATGTTAAAAGTGTAGCCGATATCTGAGTCCTTAGCGACGAGCTGAACCAAAGAGTCACAGCGACTAATCATGGGGATAACCCATGGACCAACATGTAGAATAGTCCACCTGCATGACCCGAATGACAACTTCAATATCTGCAAGAATGAACATGAATTACTCGTTATGCAAATTGTGCTAACATGTTTTGTGCAGGGATGACTGCCGGCGTTGGTAAGTTGCTTATGATATATTTCTACTATCATGTTCTTATGAATTGTTAAAAAGAACCTAGACAAGTAGAAAGATCACTAGTAAATGTTAGCTCAACATATTGATTTAGTACAGAGATTTGCGAGTTCGGCCAAAAGTCGCTCGCCAGTACATGATGTGTGCTGACCCACGTTGTGGGCATCCTTTTCAGAAAGCAAAAGGAGACAGGGGGATTTCAAGTGAGGCACCGAAGCTCGTCTAGCCCAGTAGAGCTCGTGGATCGCCTCGAAGTTTTATTTTCAATTCCAGTCAAGTTTCAAGTTTTTATTTCCTTTGAAAGTGTCTTTCAATTCCAGCTTGTAATAAAGGATATGATGTATGGGCATTGTGGCTAATTTCAAAAGAGTGTTTCAAAGAGAATCATGTAGCCAAATTATAAGGCAAATCTGAGTTCGCAAAGCTTTGTACTTGTATTCCTATCAAGTTATCAATAAAATGAGTATTTCTATTTCAAATCTCTGTGTCCAACATTTGGTTTTCTGCAATGAATGGGTGCATGCGTATGTTTTGCTTAACTAATGGGTGCGTACGCGTGTTTTTGCTTGACTAGTTATTTTTGTGCAGGTACATGGCCTTGTGCAAGCACAACTTAGGCTTGTACGGCATCACGCCTTAGCGAGGACGATCGATCCCGTAGGGATCTAAACAAGACAGACGACCCTAGCGGGATCGGGGCGTGACACCACGTACCTACGAGACATCTAGACTCACGTAAATGCATGGCCTAATTTTTACGGTACGACTGGAACTATACTTAGCATCTCGTGCTCTAAACCACACTTAGCATCCCAACCGAGGGACCACCTCATACTGTGAAAACATACATAGGAACCGTAAGACTCCCAAACGAGGGACCGCCTCAGCGACAAATGTTCACGTGAACTTACTTCTTTGAAATCGAGAAAACGACTACTGCATAGCCTTCCAACTTAACTTATACCAAACGTGCCTAATACTTGCCATAGCCAGTAGCATTTCTATCATCGAAACAACCGTATTTCATGTCTTAAACCTGTTGTATTCCGTGCGACACTATCGTCCAAGTCATACTCTATGTGACGAGCCTTAAGACCGTTGGAACAAATGGCTATATGCAGCCGTAAAACCGTAGGACCGTGCATGCGCTCAACTTGAACAACCGAGTTCTTTGGTTACCTAGACTTATGCCATAAGTCGTGCGATACAACTTAGCTCGTGGAACGATCAAGGCTATGCCAAGCCTTGGACGATGGGACCGTGTATGCTTTATCAAGCATTTATACGTTCGACGCCTACAACTTAGGCAACTCTTAGCTTGTGGCGAAGACCAACTTTTTTCTCCCAAGCCACGGGACAAAGGACCGAATATCATTTTTAAAGCACGTCGTACACCAACTCTAAGCCGACCGTTGGACCTTTCCATATTCTAACATATTCGACCCGTCGAGATTATTCCCTTATCTATGTGGATTCGTCTCTTTTATTATCAAGCCTACTTGTGCAAGTTGAAAACATGCGATTTATTATGTAAAGTCTAAGTTTGAGGTGAGTTCACCAAAACTACCCCACCTGAGCAAGGAGTCGTCTCGACCGACCGATGTCTTCGAGCAAGCCATTGCAAGGCTAAGTTCGAACGCCGTCGGCGTTTTGATTTCTCCGATTGACTGAGCGGGACAGGGTATTACATCATACACCACTCAGAAAAAGTTTCGTCCTTGAAACTAACTGAGTGCACTTATCGACTTATAACTTGGTTCAACATTCAAAAACTTGCGCACACACTTCGCCTATGCATTTCTTCAACTCGAGTCACGCTCGTGCTATGGTTATCTTTGACCTCGAGCAACTATATCTCACATAGGTAACTTACTCTCGTCGCGCACACAGACCACTCAGTTCTAGGCAAACCATCCGATCAACCAATATTCAAGTTCGCCTCAATCTAATGATCGTACTACCACTAATCTTTTTTCTTAAATACGATTTCAAAATCTTTGACACTTTCCCGTTCCTCTAGTCTCGCTTGATTCAACGTATCACTTAGTTGGATCGTGCACATATTCTAGGCACCCCCAAAATATATGCATTTCAGCCAAGCCTCATGATAGAGAATCCGCCATCACCACTCGAGTCGGATCGTGCACATATTCGGGCGTCCATGATATACGTGCATGTCAACCGAGCCTTATGAGTGGTACCTCCATAATTCCTCTCATTCCGTACCGGGACGTCTGCCTAACCGCTAGGCTACATCAATCCATCAGTATTGGAATCATAGTTCCCAAACAACGATATCAACACTGACTCCATCCTAAGGTCAAACCAAGTTGATAGTACGGGGTTTTCTACCCAAGCTCGCATCACTCCGATTTCTAAACATCAAGCACAGATTTCCTACTCACATCCCAACATTCATCGCACGGGGTCCGAGTTGTTCATCAAAGCCATCCTACGATAACTCATGTTTCAACCAATTCTACGTCATATCAATATCACTCGTACATCAAGCCATTTCATATAGTCTATCTCTTCGAACACGTTCGACATAATCTGCCTATCTATATTTCCAAGTCAAGCATGCTACGGCACAATTCATCGCTAAACCATAATTTATATTTCATACTCCCTAAGTCATTTATCCCAATTCACGTAATCGATCACAAGGTCGTCTAGCTTAACAATATATTGTACCCCGATCTCACGCGAGTTAGATTATCTATGGTGGACATGAATCACCATACACGCTCCTACGGGATAATCATCCTCATCGGGACATAACTCTTGCTTCAGTCTAGACTAGTTCATTCTTGATACGCAGATTGGACCTACTTAATCCTCAAGTTTACTCAATCGTCAATTACCAATCCAAACATCCTCGAATTTTCCTTTGTATCAAACCAACAAGTCGAGACAATCAAAGTTGCTGTATCCTGATTTTTCGAGTTCGATCATTGTCGCGACATGAATCGCCATGTCAGCGCTCATACGGAACAATCGTCCCAAATTCGATGTGATGCATGTGCGAGACTAGAGTTGCGCTCATGCAAGACAAGAATGTCGGTGTTGTTGTCATCCACGTAATCATCAAGACACGATCATTTTCATCCAACATTCTTCTCAATCAAAATCCTAAGTATATATATTATTCGTCAGAATGATAACACTTGCATGATCGTCATTCTTCGAATTAGAGTGCCCCAGAGTTATCGCATATCGATCTTTGATACGCCTCAATACCATCGATAATATGAGTAACCTGACGATCTTCCTTTTGCAACGAATTTTGAGTCGTGCGAATATCGTTCGACTGGATAATCTCCTCGATATTCAAAATTTAAGTTCGATCACTATCCCTCGAATCATTTACAATATCTGTTTTCTCAAACCCAAATTTGTGTATTGTTCATCCGTCTATCTTAAGTCATCGAACAACATTTTTTTTTAAATTACATTATTCCTTGCTAACTCAAATCATCGAGCAACATCTATTCCAATCCTCATAGTCATTTTCAAATATTCGAATCAAACTTTTCATGCACGCTATCTTCCCGTCGTGCTAGATTTTCGTATACGATCCATATCGATTTCCTCGATCAAGTCATCCATTTGCACACCCTAAATTTTTTCTCGATTCAGTTTCACCTACTCAATCGTTTTCACGTTTCATACTCGCACAATCCTCAATCCTGTGCACGTTCCATCCGCATCAATTTCTAGGTTGTTCGAATCAACTCATCCAATCTTAAGACTACAGCTTATTTAACGATACTCAATCTACGACTTTGCATAACGCGATGCTTGCTAATAGACTCATCGACACCCTACATCCTCATTCGATCGACATTCCTGAAGCTATCGCATACGCCACTCAAGGATGAAGTCATTCAACAAATTCTCAATAATTTGATTCACAAACTATTTCTCTGAATTTTTGTCCGAACGATTTCTCAAAATCTAAGCACGCTTATCTATATCGCACTGACGTTATTATCGCTCGATAGTACCCCTATCGATAGTCACCCCATTTACTCAATCGAGTCCAACTCATTCTCTACTAGCACAATTTGAATCCCGTATTCGACTTTTCTAAGGTCGACACAACTTTGGCATATATGCCCGGCCCGACTTAGCCAACCGTGCTACGTGAACCATCTTTTATTTCTTATCAAAACTGTTCTCCTATATTTTGCAAATTATTTAGACTTATTGTATGGACATCCCATGGGACATTTAAGAGAGAGAAAAAGAGCGCAACAATGATATCAACTTGCAAAAACAACATTCAGAGTTCACGAAAATATCAGAGTTAAAGAATTCAATCGATAGTCCAAGGACGTAAAGCCGTGCTCTAATACCATTATGTCACGCCCCGCTCCCGTAGGAGCGATTGTCCTCGCTAAGGCGTAATGCCGTACGAGCCTAGATTGCGTTCGTGCAAGGCGGGTTCCATAACGGCCGATTACAACAGCTGCGACGGGGTCGTCGCACAGAAGTCCTAAGCAGAGACATTGAATAATAGCAGCAGAAATTTAGAATAAGATATAAGTCATTCAAGCTCACTCTTCTCACATTACAAGTCACTCAGCTCTCTCTCATCTCTCAATACATGTCTTGAACCAACGGATGCTTCGGAAGGCGACAGCCATACATTATGTCCCGTATAAGTCTTGACTCCACGCGACCGCACGTTACGAATCGCCAAGAAACTCCATGCCTCGACGCATCCAAGCGAGCTCTGCACCACGAGCTTCTACCTGTACCTACACATAAAAACTGTGTGGGTGTCAGTACTCAACTGTACTGGTAGAGTGGGCTCCTCGCCCGCCCATACAAAATCGACACGTTCATTTACTTTGTCTAACATAACCCTTTTATTTATTGTCTTTCTACTCTTGTCCTAGGATCAGTTTTAGGACAGACGTCTTAGCCTGTTTTGTGTCTCTAGACCATCCCGTGCTCGTAATAACGACGTACTCATATTTTGCCTCTAGACCTTTTCGTGCCAACAACGTCAACCTATCGACTCGTGCTTGTCTTTCGGCCCGTATTTGATACGCAACAACTCGGTCGTGCCATAAATCCCTTCTTATAACATAATCGAGGCAGCGTCTCACCACTTAGTAACTTGCCTATACTTGTGGCGTAACAACATGGTCGTGCCATAACATATCGAGGCCGTTGCTCGCGACTCAACAAGACTTAACCAAACTTGTCCTACGGTCCTTGTAGAACTTAACTCAAAACGTCTAACCCAACTTGTGGAACTCGTATTGAGAACTCAAGTACGATGCCACGTCGTATGCCGAAGCATGTGTCTTACGCATAACCAAATCTTAGGCTTCATAATACTTTGGGTGCAAATCGAGCACACAGTTCATAACTCAAGTCATACCGTGCTTACACTTCCTTTGATACGACCGACACCGTGCATGCGGATTGCCGCTCAGCACACTAATTATCTATATGAAAGGCCACTGGCATGACAAGCCATCGTGGACATAGCTCGGGTAGGCGGCGGATCTTTTCAATGCAAGGTAGCTAGCTCCATGGAAAGCCCCCGACTACCCATGCGGTACAATTCAGCGTTGCTATAACGTCTTCCCCCTAGGTCGACTGGCCCCGATGCCCCAGCGTAATACCAATCGAGGAAGAAATCCTTGTCGACAAGTTGTCCAATGACCACGCACCTACGAGACATCTAGATTTGTAACACCCACTTTTCTAAAATGAGGGTAATTTTGAACTATTGTAAAATTTTAGATATGTGTCTTGTGTCCTACTTGATAGATCCCAAATTAGGACACCTCATGTGTATGTTTGTATGTTAATAGTTTAAATAAATATTTAAATTCAATTTTAGAATGGTTAGAGAGTAGATTGATCTTAGTTAGGATGGTTAGAATGAGTTTCATTTGGATACCTATGTTGGTATCCAAGTATCTTGGCCTACATGTGTTACTTTTATCCAAAACAACTCAAATTCGTCATAATATTCATCCACGTTTTTATTAACCAAAATAACTTAGAAATATCATATCTTTTAGCTTAGAACTGCTTTTAATCTCCCCTTTTTTTAAAAGAAGCGTATCGAAGTTAGCTTTCTAAATATATATTTTAATAATCCAAAATATTTCTGGAACTTTTTGTAAAATTATTTGAGTGTTAGCTGTACGAAAGACGAACATGTTTCGGTATTTTTGCGATTCCGGGAGCTTTCGGACACAAAAATGCGATCCGTTTGAAGTTTTCGAAAGCTAACACAAAGGACTACGACATATTTTAATCATAGAATTTAGTGAAGGCCAATTGGTACATTGTTGATTTTAAGTATAAGAGTGACTATACGACATAGACATTTTGTGTAACCTATGAGCCTATGTAGTATGGATATTAAATAAATGTAGAGTATGTAATGTATGATATGTTAGATGAATAAAATGATATATATATGATATGTATCCTGTTTACATTAATGTATATATATATGGTTGAATGCAAGCATGTAGGAATACAATCAATGTAATGTATGTAAGCAATGCATAGATGCATGAATGAAAGAATGATATACAATATATGCATGAAAGTTTATAATGAATGCTAGATATGAATCCAAGGTGTACATGTAATGATAGATATGAATGTATAATGTATACATAATATAATACAATATATAACGATAGCATGTATGGTAATGTAAAATATATGATGCAAGCATGTATATGTCCACTGTTATTTCTTTTTCTGACATTTTTCCTTCCTTCCCTTTCCATTTCAGTTTTTCCCTTTTTTTCCCTTCTTCTATTTTTGTATGTTGTATACAATGTATATAATATATAGATGCATGTAAGTATGTAATGTGCATGAATGAATGCAAGTATGCATATATGATACTTATGTAGGCATGTATGCAATATATGTATGTATACATGATATATATGTATGCATGTATACAATATAAGCATGTATGAATGTATACATGTATGTTGTGTATCCATGTATGTATGTGTGGATACATGAATCAAATATGTATATAGTGATAACATGAATGAATGAATGTATAAATGCATGAATGAATGTCATATATGAATGAATGAATGAATCAAAGGTATAAGTAAAATATAATGCATTGTAATGAATGTTAACATATATAATGTATAAAAGTATGTACGTAAATGTGCATGAATGTATATATCTATATGACTATGTAAATATGTATGATGTAACATATACCTATATATATAAATATGTATGTAATATGGATATGCATATATGTATGAAGGTATGTATTTATACATAGTATCAATTTTATATTATGCATTGTTGTGGTTCACATTGCCTTGTGATTGTGTGAGTGCTAACCTAGGCTTGGTTAGGCCTAGTGAGACTTGTTAGACTTGTTTAGGCTAGGACTTGACCTAGTTGACCTACTTTGACTAGTGTAGTTGACTAGAGTTGACCAAGGGTTGACTTTAGCCTAGATTGACCAAAACATCATGTAGAATGCATTGTAGCAGTCTATTTTACTATTTTGGACATGTAGTGACTTGTACTGTTCTATAGGAGCCAGACACCACTCCTCGGACAGTAAATTCTCTTCAAATATTCAGGATACCAGGCGAGTACATTCTCTGATCATTTCATATCATATTTAGGAGTATATTTTCTGCTTAGATTACTTTACTTGATGCTGACACGTTGGTAACACGGATTAGTACTATATGATCTTGTCGTGCGATGTTATCCCCTTAGCGTATACATCGGGTATTTCGTGTTCGTGTACTTTATCATGAGCATCGTGTACTCCTTGTGTTCGTGCTTTTCGTGTACAAATCGTATGAAATCGTGTATACTCATGTGCTCACATGATCTTCGTGTACGACTATACTTCGTGTGCAATAACATATCTTGGCTAGATCCTTGTGTATTGATTGGGGTGGGGGAGTAGAAGTGGTTATGTAATTGTAGGAGCGTAAAAAATGTGTGCTTCATAGACTAAGTCAAAGAGATAGTGCATTCCAATCAAAATGATCTATTTTACACCAAGGACAGACTAATCACTTTACGCCAAGGTTAAGCCAGTAGTTTTACGCCAGAGATAAGCTAACTACTTTACGCTGGACAAAGCTGTCAAGTCATGCATTTAATGCAAAGTCTGACATGAAGATTTACTGATAGCGTACAACACAGAATTCGAAGGGATTTGTTTTACACAGAGACCAATGTTGTGGTTTAGTATATGGATTGAGCTATTTTACGCTCACAATATGACTTCTTTTACGCATAGAGACTACATGAGTTTTTACGCTCAAAAGTTGACGTGTGCATAAAGTTTATTTGGGCTACGTTTTACGCTTAAGGCTATTTTTAGCCACTTTACGCGGGAAGTCTATGTCAGGGCTATTTTACGCCTAGTCTACTACTTTACGCTCAGGGTATATTTGGGTTGTTGTTTACGCCCTGTCCTTCCTGACTACTTTGGAACGTGGTTTGCTTATATGGCTTTCATACCACACATCTCGAAGAACATGTGTACGTGCATCCTATTCTTATTGAAATAATGGAACACGTGTCAACGTATGCAGAGGATGACTTCAGTCATGGGTGGCAGTTATTAGCGTAAAGATAGAACTTTTGCTGAGTTTTACGCATAGAAGGCCAAGTCTATAAATAGACTGAGTTTTTCTCATATAGAGGGACACGGACAGAGAGAGAGACAAGAAGAGAATACATAGAGATCAGAACCCAGAGATTTTGATTCTCCGGAGCATTCTTCTTCAATTTTTCTTCCAAAACAGAGTGAAGCAAAGCAGGAAAGCATTCGGCCTCGCCATCAGTGGCCAAGTGCGTCGATACCTTTTTGGTGACTTAGTTCTTCCGGTTGTTCATCTTCTAGCAGTGATCTTCATCATCATCGTATGGTCCAAGGAACAAAATGATCGACTTCAGATCAGACTTCCATAGCAATACTTCCCAGAACAATTTATACTATTTGTACTTTTTCTCGTTTTATTTTCAAAAGCCAATTTCAGGCCTTTTGTTAAGTGAAACAAAATGGCGACTCTGCTGGAGAAAACCTTCTCCTCTGATGAGGAGGCAATTGCTCAATACGATGATGTGTCGATTGGATCGACAAAGAAGACTCTGGTTGTGCACTTCGACCAGACTGCTTATGAAGAAATGCTCCAAACTGGGGGTGGTTCTCGCTGCTCCAATGTTCAAAAATCACGCAAAGCACGAAAAGTTTGGGTTCCTAAATCCGAAGTAGCTTCTGATCTCTCTGTTTCTTCTGATGGCAAGGGAATTCTTCCCACTCCTGTCGTAGGGGCTTTCGTTCGTAACGAGGCAGTCCTTACTTTAGCGTCGCACTCTAAGTGTGACAATTCATCTCCCGTCTGTGACGGTGAAGATAATCAGGTTTCACGCCCACTGCATAAGAACCAAGTTTTACGTCCAGTGCGTAAAAATGATGTTTTACGCCCAGTGGGTAAAAATCAAATTTTACGCTCAGTGCATAAGAACGAGTCTCCCATTTGTAATGAGGCAGACTCTGATGTTTGCGCTTCTGAGTGTAAGAATAAGTCTCCCGTCTGTGACGTGGTAGACACACAAAAATTATGCTCTTCGCGTAAAGGTAAATCTCATGTCTGTGACAGTGTAGATAAAATTCACAAAGATGCTTCTGTATCTAAAGTAAATGTACCTGCATGTATGAAGCATAAAAACATAGTTGGTAAAACTTCTGTTTTCAACCAACAACCTTCTTATACTGCTATACGCAAGGTACCAAACTTACAAATTACACGCAATAAAAATGGAGTCCTTCGTGCTCAAAAATCTCAGGATTTACGCACGCAACTCCAAGCACGTAAAAATGTACAGTTTGGTTCTACGAATGCAGCCAGTAATCTTCTTTATACATAAGGGACTAAACGTTTTGCTACCCCAAATGTAATAAAGAAGACTACTCCTTCTGATTTACGTGAATTGCTAATGCAAAAGCGTAAAAATAGACAATCTCCCGTGACACTCCTCCAAGAAAATCATCATTGTGAGTGTCACCAGATTGTGATCAAATATTGTTGTTCGGCTTCCAAACGGTCAGTTTTTGATCGGTTAAGTTTTAATGCGCCCCAACAACAAGCTGATGAGTTGTCATATGCATCAGTCAACATGGCATCTCGTACCAACAGAGGACGACGTCCTAGACGGAACACGTCCTAAACTCCAGGTCAACAACAATTCAATAGACTTCTTGATTCCTTTGAAGGAGTATATCAGAATACTCGATCAAGAAGACAAAGACAGTTGCAGACTTCTGATTCAGAAGCTGGGGTTACTCAATCTCTTGAGTCCGAAACTGATAGTGTCGATTCATACTTCTATACTAATTCCTCTGTATCTTCAAGGGAGGTTGAATCCTACGCTATTGGAGATGAACCAGAGACGTTATCTGCTAATACAGAACAACGTCTCACTGCCGTTGAGCAATCATTGAAAGACATACTTAACATGATGCAAAGTATGCACCAGATAATAATGGCTCAGTAAACTGCTCAACCGGCAATAGTAACACCGATACAGGTAGCAACACAAACTCAAGATAGCCAAGGGGTTGATATACCTTTGAATATCCAAGAGCCTGCTGTTAACCAAAATTATGCATCTCCAGATCCCATCATTCCAGAAGATGTACAATCTCCGGTGGGGGTTACGGTACAACCAACAACAATTCAATCAAATGTGCTTTCGCAAACCAGTGAAGCCATTCAAGCTGTGCGTGAGCTCAAAGCACAGTTTGAAGTTTTGAAGCAAAAGGATCAACTCCAGAGGTTAGGGATTAAGCAACCTTATCCTCCTCAATGGAATGATGTACCCTTTCCACCAAAATTTAAGCCACAATCAATGATATTGTTTGATGGAAAGGCTTCCCCTAGTCAGTATATCAATTACTTTGATATTATGACTGTACATTTGCAGAAAAATGATGCTCTTCTCACTCGAGTATTCATTGGATGCTTGACGGGTTCAGCTTACGACTGGTATCGTAGTTTACCCGACAATTGCATTTCGTCTTTTGACGAATTTAAGGCAATGTTTCTCTTCCGCTTCTATGAAGGAGGTATGGACATGAACATGTCCTCCTTAATAGAAATCAAGCAAAAGAAGAAAGAAGATACTCGGACGTTCATTGAACGTTTTCGACAGGCGACTCTAAAGATGCCTCCTAGTATGCCAGATTCAGCATTAATTGATACATGCAAGATGAATCTGCGACCATCCATCGCTGTCTTCACGGGTTTCCAATTCACAGATTGGGCTTCTTTTATCATAGCAGCAGTTTCTGTCGAAATCAATGGTAGGTTGGCTCATGAACATGGGATGATTTTTGCCTCAGAGGATAAAGGAAAGAAAGGTAATCCTGGTAATAATTCTGGCAATCGTAATGCAAAAGAAAAAGACATTCTTATGGTTAATCTTTCCAAAAGCAAAACGACGCCGAATAATCAGGAGTCTTCTAAGCCAAAAGAAGAATATTCTTTTGACGAGAGTGATATCCCAGGGATATTTCAATGTCTAGTGAAGAGTGGCAAACTCCAGATCCCGGAGCCAAAGAGGCCTAATGAGGTGAATCTGACTCACAATCCCAAATATTGTATCTATCACGGATACATAAATCATTCCACCAGGGCTTGTTAAGAAAAATCCCAGAATTGATTAATGCCAATGCCATCTCTCTAACTAATGATGAGCATACGGTCATAACTAATATGGTTTCTCTTCAATTCAGAGATTTTCCTTCTCAACAAGTGCTAGATGGAATTATCCCAATTTCGAAGGCGACGATGAAGATTGTGAATATCCTGTCTGCCAGGAAGGAAAATGAAGGATTGCTGCCTCTTACATTAAAGAATGGTGAAATTATGTGGGAACATCCTGACTTAGTACCTGAAATGGAAGATGAAAGTAAAACTTCAAAATCCAAGAAAGGTAAGAAAGTCAAAACCTGCAACATGATTTCTCATGTTATTCTAGATCCTGATAATTTGGATCATTTTTAGGATGGCATTCCTTTAGAAGATAGATTGAGAGGATTAAACATATGTCCTCTAAGTCTGGCTCCTCCTACCAAGCTCAAGCTTACTCATCAGCAGTGGCTAGCCATGAATAGTGTTCCCTTATACAGGGCATAACAAGTCTTTGCTGCTTATGAAAAAGCCCCTATAGGGATTTTTTCTCATATCCCAAATTCTTCTCCTCCCATAGCTACAGAGAATTTTATTCCTCATTCTCCTGTAGTTACAAAGATCTTTTCTTCTTTCTCTGTTGAACTGCCTGTTAAAAGTCCGCTGCCTACTCACTTGTACAGTCAACAATCTGTCCTTCTCATGAAGAAGATGGGTTATGATTTTCAAAAGGCAGAAGGTTTGAATTATGATAAAGGAATATGACTTCCTTTACAAATTCAAAATCAAAAATCCACTGTTGGATTGGGTTTTAAGGTTCTTCATAACAATCATCGTAAGAAGAAGGCTAAGGGAAGGAAGACTAAATCATGTAATATGGTACTTCCTCCTTTTGAGTCTGAAGAAAAAACCTTTGCTGGTACAAGATCTAGAAAAGAGTACCACAAAGATTATGAGGGATCCTCCAAAGAAGCAGAGAATGTTGAAACACCATCAACTCAACCGTCTCTTGTTCCTGCTGTGGTTGAAAAGGGAAAACAGAAAGCAGTACATTTTGACGTCCCATTGAAGTCTGCTTCCAGTCAGGGGGTGGTGATAAAATCCTATAAATTTGATATTCTAGCCCAGTTAGCTAATACTCCGGCTAGATTATCTATCTTCGAGTTGCTTCGCCTTTCTAAAGAAAGTCGCGAAACTTTGAGTGAAGTTTTGCTGCAAGCTGATTCCTGCTTAGCTCAACTCAAGACTCCTGATAATATACCAGTGTCATGCCCACAATGTCATAGTGTGATGGAAGCAATTCCCAACGTCACCTTTACACAAGAAGATATGCTGTTGAAGTATAACAAGCATGACAGGCCTTTGTGCTACACTGGGTATATTGAATCCATTGAAGTTGACAAAATTTACATTGATCCTGGGTCTTCCATTAGCATAATTCTTCAAAGTATGCTAAGACCATTGAGGATTCCTACTAGTGACTTGACTTACACTAGTACCACAATAGTTGGTTTCAACTCTGGAAAGAGTAAACCACTGGGGAAGATTCGTCTGAAGATTCAAATTGGTGATCTTCGAACTATGGCAACATTCTATGTTATTAATTCAGACGTATCCTACAACATCCTTCTTGGAAGACCGTGGTTACATGAGCATAATATCGTGCCTTTAACTCTCCACCAATGCTTCAAGTATGTGGATTTCTAAGGAGTTGTAAAAACTGAGTTTGCTGATATCAATCCTTTTAAGGGTGTCGAAGCCTATTTTTCTGATTCAATGCTCTACAAACAAGAGCATGTGAAAGAGATATCAGACATAGCTGAAGATCGATCATCTGCCGAAGATCAGTCTATTAATGAAGATCCGCCAGAAGAGCAACCTTTGAAGATCAAAGTCAAAGGGCGAATCCAACCCCAACCTGTCAACAATCAACCTCTGATGATCAAGGTCAAAGGGAGAACTCAAGCTTCATTTGAGGAATCAGTGAATGTTCCTACTAAAAGCCAAGTTCGACCTCTTAGGATCAAGGTCAAAGGGCGTACTTCTCGTACGAATGATCCGGAACCACCATTGATTGTCAATCTTGGCAAATCTACGCAAAAGACGGATGATGGTCTATTAGTGATTAATCCGAAGCGTAGCAATCAAATTGTAAATGATATAAATATTGATCATTCTGTACTTTCCAATATCAATAAAGATTTCCTTTTTGAGTATATGGCTGTCAAATATGTTGAAAGAATGACTTTATCTTCTGATGATCAAAATCATCAGTATAAAGATGACATAGACATAGAGAAAACCTTATACATTGATCATAAGAAAAATTCCTTTCCTTCTCATGTCGATGTTGGACCTTATGCTCAAAGGTTCCTAACGTCTTCTCCTTATCTTCTTTCCGTAGTTGCTTCATCACAAGATTGTGTAACCTATAGACGTCACAAAGAATCTTATTTCGTAATTCCGTCTGATAAGAAAAACAAGCACCAAATTGTGTTTGGCACGACTAGAAATATCCCTGTTGCTCAGACAAATGATTTGAGAGATAAAAATAAAGGAAGAATCTGAATTGACAGATATAGTCAATAATCTCTCAAGATTATCCAGAATATGGGATATGATTTGAAGACTATGCAAGGTCTCAATCAAGGCAAGGGTAGACGATTATCATTAAGTGGTGATCCGTTTTATCAGAAAACTCGTCATGGGTTGGGATATGATCCGTCCCATATGTTTAATGACGATATTCAAGAAGTATTCTCTTCTAGCTCTTCACAATCATCAGATTGGAAAAAAATCCAATTCATCGAATCCGATATATCTCACTCCTCGTGTGTTAAAAGAGGTTATTATGATGAATCTGAACAAATATTCTCAGTAAACATGGTTCAAACTGATGGTGAATCTGAACCATTTGAGAATGATCCTTGGGCTCAACAGATGGACACTCAATGGGAACTTCGTTTTGAACAACGATAACCACCTACAGAGGACGAGATTGTCCATATTGATATTGGAGATGGAACTACGCCTAAACCAATATTCATCAGTAAAAACCTTTCTGAAAATGAAAAGGAAGAATTGATAAAATTGATCAAAGAATATATTGATATTTTTGCATAGAGTTATGAGGATATGCCAGGTCTAGATCCCAAAGTTGCTACTCATAAACTCAATATTCTTCCTAATGCTAAGCCTGTAAAACAACAGCAACGACGTTTTCGACCAGATATGATGGTTACAATTGAGGCAGAAGTCAAAAAACTGATCACATGTGGCTTCGTTCGTGAAGAATAACACCCGGACTGGGTTGCTAACATTGTTCCTGTTATGAAAAAGAATGGAAAAGTCCGAGTTTGTATAGATTTTTGAGATCTTAATGTAGCTTGTCCAAAGGATGAATTTCCACTTCCGATTATCGATGTCATGATAGACAATACATGCGGTTTTGAACGCATGTCTTTCATGGATGGATTCTCAGGATACAATCAAATTATGATACATCCAGAAGATGAGAAGCATACTGCTTTTTGTACACCTTTTGGGGTTTACTGCTATACGGTTATGCCGTTTGGTCTTAAAAATGCCAGTGCCACGTATCAACGGGCTATGAGCAACATCTTTCAAGAACATCTACGGAAGACAGTAGAATGTTATGTAGATGACATTGCTGTTAAGAGTCGATCAAAAGATGATCACATTCAATACTTGAAGACAGTATTTGAACTGATGCGCCAACATCAATTGAAAATGAACCCTACTAAGTCTTTCTTAGGGGTTTCCAGTGGCAAGTTTTTAGGATTTGTCATTACTTCTCAGGGTATCCATGTTGATCCTGATAAAATTAAAGCAATTCTTGAAATGCATCCTCCTCGTAATTTGAAAGAACTCCGTGGCTTTCAGGGTTGCATTGCTTATATTAGGAGGTTTATATCTAATCTCTCTGGGAGATGTCAACCTTTCTCCCGTCTATTAAAGAAGGATGTCTCATTTGTTTGGGATGAAGCGTGTCAGAAAGCCTTCAATGACATCATGCAATACCTTACAAATCTACCTGTTCTAGTACCTCCAGTGGTAGGAAGACCATTTTTGGTATATGTTTGAGCCTTGGATCATTCACTTGGTGCTCTTCTTGCACAAAAAGTAATATGGGGCATGAACAAGCAATTTATTATCTTAACCGAATGATGGTCGGAGCAGAACACATGTATACTCCTGTAGAAAAGGAATGTCTGGCCTTGGTTTTTGTTGTCCAAAAGACAAAACATTATGTGACAGGACAGACTATTCATGTCATCTCCAGAATAAATTCCATTCGGGTATTGATGAGAAAACCGAGCATTCTTAACTCTAGGTTAGCTACCTGGGCGATGTTGCTCACTCCTTATGACATGGTTTATATACCTCAAAAATTAGTGAAGGGTCAAGCATTAGCTGATTTCTTAGCTGCTCATCCTATACCTGAAACATCAAAGCTATATGAGGACATTCCAGATAAAGTCGTGGATTGCAAAATAACTTTGAAGAATGATATCTTGCAATTATATTTTGATGGAGCATCACGGGTTGGACCTAAGGGTAATATTGTCTCTGGAGTAGGAATCGTCTTGGTTTTTTCTGATAAAATGGTCATATACCGTGCCTATTCTCTCAATGAGCCATGCTCTAATAATGTAGCAGAATATAATGCTTTGTTGATTGGTCTCCAAGTAGCAAAACAGTTGGACATTGAGTTCCTAGAAGCTTATGGAGATTCTTAACTGATTGTTAATCAAGTTAGAGGGACTTATGAGTCAGAAATCCTGATCTCATCCCTTACCATCAAGTGGTAATCGAGTTGGTCCTTTCATTCAAAGGATTCTTCATCGAATTCGTACCATATTCTCAGAAATATGGAAGCTGATGCTCTTGCTAGCTTAGCTGCAGACTTGGCTGTTCCAATTCGAAGACAAAATACAATTACTTTGTTGGACCGAGATTTATTCTGTGTCAAGAATAATTTGTATATTGAACAGAGTTATACTACAGAGTCAAGCTCCAGCAGAGGGATTGGAGAACTCCATTTATTGATATACGGTTCATGGGATTTTACCTGAAGATCAAAAAGAAGCTGCATCAATTAAGAGACGATCATTTTGATTCTATTATGATTCGTCTTTACATATGTTATATCGTCGTTCATACGATAGACTCTTACTGCGTTGTCTCTCAGAAAGTGAAGCTAAACAGACACTCCGTGAGGCTTATGATAGTGTCTGTGGTGCTCATCAACCAGGTCCAAAGTTACAAGATCGTATTCGAAGAATGGGGTATTATTGGCCTTCCATGATAGCAGATGTTGTGGATTACGCCATAAGGTGTAAAGCATGTCAGATTCATGCTGACTTTATTCACCAACCTTCTGAATTTTTATATCTTATAGCAACTTCTTGGCCCTTCGAAGCTTGGGGTATGGATATCATTGGTCCGATTAACCCTTTTTATGTTAAAGGATATCGGTTTATATTGGCTATAACTGATTACTTTTCCAAGTGGGCAGAAGCAGTCCCCCTTACTGAAGTGAAAACATCTAATATGATTAGCTTCATCAAACACCATGTCATTTATCGTTTCAAAATTCCTCGACGGATAATTCATGATAATGGACCACAATTTGCCAGTCAGGCATTTTATCGGTTCTGTGATAAGAATCAAATTCAAAATTTGGCTTCTACGGCTTATAATTCAGCTGCTAATGGTTTAGCCGAAGCTTTCAACAAGACGATCATCAAACTTCTTAAAAAGTTCATCTCTTCTAATAAACGTGACTGGAATGAGAAACTTGGAGAATGTCTATGGGCTTATTGAACAACAGTCCGAACTCCTACTAGTTTTACACTATTTTTACTGGTTTATGGATGTGAGGCTGTTCTTCTATTGGAAATTCAGATTCCATCTCTTCGAATAGCTATTGCTAATGAGCTAACTATAGAGAATAATGATCGCTTACGACTCCAAGAACTTGAAGGATTGGACGAAAAGCGTCTTCAAGCACAACAACATATTGAGCTATATCAAGCCCGTATATCTCGAACTTTCAATCGTAAAGTTAAAGAGAGGGTATTCAAGGTCGGTGAGCTGGTATTAGCTGTTCGAAGACCGATGGTGATGACTCACAAAAGCAAAGGGAAATTCCAAGCAAAATGGGAAGGCCCTTATGTCATTGAGACTGTGTTTTCCAATGGCGCCTATCGGTTATCCAAGCCTAATGGAGATCTACTCATGATGTCGATAAATGGCAAATTTCTTAAGAAGTACTATGTATAAAAAAAGAGACAGAATGAAAATAAAATCTCCTTTATTATTTTTGTTCTGAATAAAATATTAAGGACAAGGACCACTGCATTCCTTATTAAATACATAGTCGGCCAATGCATCGAAGGCATCGGTGCCTGAGTTCATAAAAAATTTGCAGCAGCCATCCTCATTGCTTCTTCTTCAGGAGTTTTCCTTGGCTCTACTAAGAAAGCGAGGATGTCTTGTGGTGGCTTGGGCGTAGAAGAGCTTTCGCCTATTTTTGTTGGGTCTGACATAATTGGCTCAATGGGGCGCGTCTCGATGACGTCCTCAACTTTCATGGAGACTTCATTCTTTTGTTGCACGTCCTTGAAAGACATTTCCGATAGAGGAATGAAAATAAAGAATGAAATGTTACAAAGAGTTCTCACCTATTTATAGGAGAGATCTATTAACGAACCAGTCTTGGAAATTAAAACAACTTTTCATTCCCGAAAATACCTATCCATTCGTTACATCAGATTCATCCATTTTGTGGAATTGAATCGACTTTTCGTTTCCCGAAAGATACGTTGGTTCATCCATTCTTTTATCAATATTGGCGTGAGTTTATTTCAGGAAAGATCCTAATAAAAGGCGCTCGTGACCACAAGACAGTTGCCACGTGTTGATTTGTTTCTCTTGGGAATGAACAACCATAGATACAGTAAAAAAAAGGCGTAGAACAATTCTATATACCAATGCACTACACGAATAAAGATGAAATCAATACTAAGATTTTATTTTTATAAAAAAAGGGGAGTAGGCCCTACAGATAAGTTGAAGTGTCACGACACTTCTACATAAAACATTACTATTTCTTCTCTCCTTCGTTGGGCTGACGAAGGAAGGCTGTCACCCTCATTTCCCGTATTTTCCGTATTTCGTATTTATACTCGTATCTAGATTTTGGCATATATTTTTATTTTTCTTAACTTGTGAAGTTTCAGTATTTCTCGTATTTTGGGTTTTGACATGGCTCGGTTTTAATTGGATTGGGTTGGTTTGGTTTGGTTTAATATGTATTGAAACACCTTAGCCTATGCTCCACCCTCAACACACCACATCCTACCCTCTTTACAACTCCACCAACCTTTTCTCTCTCCTCATAAACCTCCATTAATTTTCTTCTTCTCCTTCCTCTCCACAACACCAACCCATAGGCAAGTGTACCTTGCCACCACATGAAAACCCTATTTTATTGTCCATTAGCTAGATTAGGACATGGTGATCAACAATAGAACTTGGTATTTCGTGATTTGGAGTCTCCATTGTTCTAGATCTAAGTTTTCCCTATTTTCGGATTTGCATGGTTTTGATCTATTTAAGTTGGATTTTTATGGGTTTTGATGTTTCCATATGGAAGAGAATTCCATTTCACCCTAGTTGGAACTTTAGAAATTCGGATTTGGAGTTCGGATGGCCAAGTTGTGATATTTTGAAGTTTTGGGAGCCATTGGAGCCTCTTCTCAGCCATGGAGAAGAAGACCCTCCCCCTGCGTGCGTGCCCTTGCGCATACGCAGCTCCCCTGCGTGCGTGTCTTTGCCCGTACGCAGCTCTCCTGCGTGCGTGCTTTTGCGCGTACGCAGCTCTCATGCGTGCGTGTCTTTGTGCGTACGCAGCTCTCCTGCGTGCGTACCCTTGTGCGTACGCAGCTCCCCTGCGTGCGTGCCCTTGTGCGTACGCAGCTCTCCTGCATGCGTACCCTTGTGCGTACTCAGCTCTCCTGCGTGCGTGCCCATGTGCGTACGCAGCTCTCCTGCGTGCGTGCCCTTGTGCGTACGCAGCTTCCCTGCGTGCGTGCCCTTGTGCGTACGCAGCTCCCCTGCGTGCGTGCCCTTGTGCGTACGCAGCTCCCCTGCGTACGTGCCCTTGTGCGTATGCTGCTCCCCTGCGTGCTCCTGCGCGTACGCTGCTCCCCTGACCCCTTGCTTAACCCATTGGCTCTTGGAGTATTGGTTTATTTCTCGACTTGGTTTCTCTTTTGGTGGATTGGGTTTTCCTGAGATCTGTTCAACACAACACGACTATCTTGACCCGACACGGCCTAACACGGTTTTCAAGTAATTGTTTATGACTAGTACGGTTCTCGGGATTTTCTGTGGATTATGATTTTGGTATTCTCTGATCTCCTTGCTAGTGACCCAGTGGGGTGCACACCTAACTGTAACTTGTAATTAATCCTTGTGACTTGATAACTTGATAGTGGCCCGTGGCGGCGCACTCCTGACTTGTAGCATGACTTGATAACTTAATGCTGTTGTGACGGCTAACTTAACTTGACCTACCTTGACACCGTGGGTAGTTCTTTCTTGCTTGCTTGCTAAATCCACTTGTCTTGTCTTGCATCATGTCTAGGATGGAACTCCTGAGTACCACGGTCAGGAGTACCTACTAAAATGGTTTAAGGTTAATAACTAGAATAACACAGTAGTCATGAAGAGATGACACAGCTACAGGCAATCCCGTTACCTGGGCGCTCTTAGGATCTGTAGCCTGCCGACGAGTAGGGCGCATTTCCAGCACACTGTCATGTGTTGCACCTTCTAATTCACCTAAGGGTACATGCGTTTCCTGGACGATGTACCCACCAGAATTCAACCCTTAATTTTCGACCTGGGTAACCTGGATGGTCTGCAGGGCTTGTGGCTGTAGAATAATCTCACTGCATCTTGTTAGTAATTAGGCCTGTGATAACCCTAGTTAGTTAAAGTAGTAAGCCGTAGTATCTGTTTGGCCGTGATTGATTGAATGAGGTATAACCAGTCTAGCCATGTCTTGATTCAGTACAAGATTGCTCCTGTCTTAATTTCTTACATTATTATCTTGCCGATAAATGGTAGAAAACCAAGTTCTGTTCAGATGAAGGGTTACAATCCCGGTCCTTGTTTGGTTTACGGGTTGTAACCTGGCTATCGAAATAGTTCCATGGTTATCTCGTCGTATATCATCCTGACATGTTTTCGTAAATTCTAGTTTTAATATTAAATTTTCTTGTGCTAGTTGCTGGCTTTTGTTCTTATTTTGTGGCCCCCTTGTGGCACTTGCTCTTTCTGGGGTTGACCCAGCTGGTTTTGTGTGGCCAGATTTTGGAGCAGCTCCCGAGGATCTACCAAGCTTCCAGCCCAATGGTGACAACTAGACGAAATCCGGGCCAAGAGTGGGTTTTCCTTTTGTCTTGCCCACTTCATTGTAAAACTATCCTTTTGAGGCGTTTAGCCGACGAGTACCTGTTAGCTCGATGCACTTTTACTTACTGTCTGCCTACGGGCTGTAAACATGATTAACAAATCCTATGGTTGATCATGTACGACTAAACTCTTGCTAGTCCTAACATTTTGTAACGACTAGCTTCATGATCAGCTGAATATGTAATATTTGGGACGCCTTATCATTGTATATTTAATGATCATACATCTTGCAACCTTACTTACTTGCTTGTGATTGAGACATTAGGCTTGTTCATGACCATAAGAGACTGTTGGCTTGTAGTAAACCCTCATATATTTAGACAGCCGTGACCGTATATCGAGGTAGTTTCCATTTCAATATACGTAGCTGGCTATGTCTGCCCCCGCTCTCCAGTATTCTGGTTCTGGGGCGTGACATGGTTTAAGTGGTGGCCCATGCAGGTCTTGTGAATCAAGATATGTGAGGGTTTACCAGATAAATGTCTCAATCAGTACTCGTCCTTGATCTCTGTTCGTATCCTCTGAATCCCTGGATTCTTGCCCTGATTCTGTGTTTATATCATTGATCTGTCCTGGTCCTTTCCTTATTGTTTTCTGTGTCGTCTTCTTCAGCGGTACTGTACCTGGTCCTACCGATCAACGAGGTGGAGCACTTCCCGTGAGTCAGCAGCAACCCGGAGATCAAGCCCAGCATTCCGGGGTGGCCTCTAGAGTTGTGCCTACTGGAGGAGAGTCACCAGTTCGGCCCGTCCAGCCCGCAGAGCCAGATGATGGTACCTTAGTAGGCCTCATCAGAACCTTGATAGCTTCCCAGGATCGTCGAAGCAACGCCCTGTACTAGATAGTTCAAGATGCTTTGACCCGAGGCAGACATCCAGGGAACCAGGCGGCTAACAGCTTCAAGCGATTGAACCCTCCTTTCTTCGACGGCAGCGAGGATACAATTGCCGCAGATGCATGGCTTCAGGATACCGAGGTGATTCTGGAAGCAGCTAGGACACCCGAGAATGAGAAGGTGGCGGTGGTACGCCTGCAGTTGTTGGACTTGGCTCGTAGTTGGTGGGCGGCGCAAGCCATGGGATTAGTGGCACCCATTGCTTGGGCAGTATTTGTTTGCCTTTAAAATTGTTTGATTGAAAACTTTAATACAAACAGAACAGTGTTACAATGTAGGACTTAGATGTAGTCCTAGGAGTATACTTTTGTTTAAGCTGGGTTCTTAGTGCCAATGGAGCGAGTGGTAATGCGTTGACTCCGTTGACGGACTGACGACGGTTATCGGTTCTCTGAAGGCGTGGATTGCTCTGGGTGCTGGAGCTTGCTGAGAGGAGGAAGACGTTGAATGTCTGTATCTGCCTCTCTGGTGATTCCTTGTATGTTCCTTGTGGATTCTGTGTGTGTGTGTGTGAAGGAGAAGATCCCTCTATTTATAGTTTTGCAGGCTGGCTGCTCATGCGCGTATGTAGGATGCGCCTGTGTATGGGGACGCCACGTGGAAGTTGCTGATGGGGGCGCGTAGATGATGCACCCTGATTGAGGGGGAGAACTCTTCATACTGCTGTTGTGAGCCGGCACGTAGCAGAGGAGAAGATCTTTCTGTTGCTGAAATCTTGGACGAGTTGAGTCAAAGGACACGTGTTATCGACCCATGGCTCGAAGATCTCGGATTTGGGGGGGGCAGTGATCTGGTGAGCTGCGCCTTGGATCTGGGCGCAGGAGGAGGCTGCGGCTCATAACCTTTAGGAGTTACAAACCATTTAGGGTACACGACTTTTGAGGCGCATGCAGGTGACCTTCCTTCTGTCTTTCGGGATCAGAGATCAGTCTGGGGCGCATGGCTTTTGAGGCGCATGCAAAGCTTCAACTGGAGACTCTTCTTCTGTCTTTAGGGATCAGTGAAGGGTCTGAGGCGCATGGCTTTTGAGGCGCATGCTGGTTTGGACGCATGGCCGTAGAGGCGCATGCGGATGGCCACGTGGTCGTAGCCATCGGAATAGAGTCATGATGATGCTGACATTGCCGACGCTTCGTTCTCTAAAAAAGCTGTCAATTGTTCAGACTTTGGGAAGCGTGCTGCCAACTCTGGTGTCAGTTCAGCATTTAATGTTTGTGATGTTCGATGGACAGCTGAGTGGGCACATTGGTTGGTGTTCCACTCGGCATAGAGATGTGAGGGAGGGCGCATCCTCTGTGATGTGCCGGGTACTGTAGGGCGCGTCTGTGTGATACGCCTGATGCTGGAGGGCGTGTCCGTGTGATGCGCTGTTTGGCTGGCACATCCGACATGTCCTTTAATGACGCGGCTGTCTCGCTCCTCGAGTGCTATAAATAGCCGTTTGGCTGAATTTGAGGCGTCCGGTTCATCCATTTAATACAAATTCATTGCACAGAATTCGGAGAGTCATCCACTTGGCGCGTGGGTTTGATTTGCCCGGCCTATAAATAGTGGCATGGAGAGAAGGTTTGCTCCTCATTCCCTCACGTACTTCCAACATGAACTTGGATATGTGGGTGCATTCTGTTGACGAAGTGCTCCCGAGGGTGAAGATGAGACGTCGTGTTGTCTTCGATGCACTTAAAGGTGACTGTTACATCCAAAAGATGGAGTCGAGGGCTTCTGAGGCAGGCGGAAGGTGCCTGTTGCATCCAAAGATAGGGATGTTCGGGCCTCGTCTTCGTTGTTCCGGAAGAGCCGTAGATCGGAATGGTGGTGCTAGGCTCTCTCTTCCTTCAAAGTGGGTGCCGCCCACTTTGATTGTGTTGAAAGCTCCTTGTGCCATGATTTCGATCACGGTCTTCCTTGGTCTTTGGAGGCTCTTTCGAAGCCTCCCCTGGCCACAGCATTTGCGGTGCTCTTCTCTCCCTTGGTTCCAGCCAGAGGGTTAAATGCTTTGCTTGGCGAAGCACTTATCAGGCGAGCCTGGCTGGAAGAGCGGCACATAACTGGGCTCTGCTCGGCCAGGTGAGCCTGGTTGGAAGAGTTGCACATAACTGAGCTGCTGAAAGGATGCACATAACTGAGCTGCTGAAGAGATGGTAGGATGCGCCTGGCTGGAGGCGCATGACATCTGCTGCGCCTGGCTGACAGCGCATGGTGACTGCTGCGCCTATCGAAAGGCGCATGGTGGTTGCTGCGCCTATCTGGAAGACGCATGGTGGCTGTTGGCTGTAGATCTAGGATCCTTCCTTTGTAGAAATTCTCCTTTGTACAACCTTTTCTAGACATGTAATAGACTTTTATATATATAAATAAAAAGTCCTTCTTCGAATGTCTATGGCTTATTTGATTAGCTGTCTGAGTTCTGGCGCATATAATGCCTGGCGCATGGGCTTTCTGGTTGTGAATTTCCTTGCTTCTACAAGACCCCCTTCAAAGTTTTTAAAACTTTTGAATAAGTTTTGGAATACTTTGAATAAGAAGCATGGAGGTCAGGGCGCATGATTTTTGGGCGCATGCTTGTTCGGGCGCATGCTCCTTTCAGTTGATGATGATGACGCCTTGGTAACCCAAAAGATTAATGATGATCTTTTGGTTGTATTTGTTGTTATCTCCTCACGGAACCCGAAGCGACGGCTGAGATTACACGTCATCGGTTCACGCGTGCGACCAAGCCCTATAAATAGGTAAGGGTTGGAGAGAGAGAGAGAGAGTTCATCTGCTCTGTGCCTTTGCTTTCTTTAGAGTTTTTTTCTTCAAAACCCTAACTTTTTCTTCTTCGAGAGAATGGCTCCCAAGACTCCTCGCGGTGGTGCCGGCAAGGGGAAGGAGAAAGCGAAGGAGCCTGCGAAAGTTGTAACGGCCGACGTTCCTCGACGGCCTGTCGAAGTTCGGCCGGAGGTGGTTGGTAAGTGTAGTGCCCCGCTCCGCGAAGGCACTAGATAAACAGAAAGATCGGATTGCTGGCTCTGCAACAGAAGACGATTAATCTGGGTGAGTGGACAAAGACTCATTTTATGATTCGCTTACGCCTTAAGAATCTGAGTTTTTGATTGAATGCTTTTGTTAATAACAAGACTGTAATCTTGAGTATGCTTAAAAGAGAACCTGCCTCTTGTCTGCTAAGAAAAGAGATCTGTATCCTGCCTAAAAAGAAGATGGAATTGTTTATGACTTGCTCGATTTATGCATGATTCATTTGATATCGCATGCGCATTGGGGAATCCACTTAGTGACGAGCTGAACCCTAGAGAGTCACAGCGGCTAGCGACAAGCTGAACCCATGAGAGTCACAGCGGTTAGCGACGAGCTGAACCCAAGAGCATCACAGCGGCTAGCGACGAGCTGAACCCATGCGAGTCACAGCGGTTAGCGATGAGCTGAACCCGTGGGAGGCACAGCGGCTAAGATGGAAATGATCGTGGCTTTTCAAAGATGTGTTTTCAAAAGAATGTAAACTGACTAATGCATTCATGAAATGAATCTAGGTAAAGATTAGCAAGATCACATCACAAGAAAATGTTTTCTCACTAATTGAACAGTGATCGTTTCAGAAAAATGTAGCTCCTTTGTTCACAATTCACCAGTATGCTGATATACTGACCCATCATCAGTCTGCATGCAGGTGCACCATGCATCGAGAAGGATAACCCGAAGCGATAGCCCGTGCCTCATCCTCAGGAGCCAGAAATCAGAAGAGATGCCAAGAGATGACATCTGTACAAGAGTTTGGTTTTGTATATAAAAGGATGTAATGTATGGAAACGGGATCATTGTAATCTGTAAAGTTCTGAGAGAATGTAATATTGTATCAGAGAGAATCGAGAGCATTGTAATCTGTTCAAATGAAATCAATAAAGAGAAATGTTCTTGTTACCATTGTGTTCAATACTTGTATTCTGAAATATGTCCGCTGCTGCTTCAATTATCTGCGATACGTTTCGCTGCGTATTGTCAACCTTGTCTATCTTGTCTTGTTCCAGGTCTTGGCCTTGTGCAAGCACAACTTAGGCTTGCACGGCATCACGCCTTAGCGAGGACGAACGGTCCCAAAGAGCCCGAAGCGAGGACGAAAAGGACTCTGCGGGATCGGGGCGTGACAGAATGGTATCAGAGCAACACGATCCTCCGGCCAATTTTGATTCAATTTAATTTGTACATGTCTTCTGATTGAAATTCCGTTGCCTACTCGATATCAATAATGAGATGAACGTTCCATACAATAAGTCTGTAAATATTTTATGATGGTGAAGGATGAGGACTATCGCTGCTAAGGATATCGTAAGTTTCTCCTTAAGTTTCGAGGACGAAACTTCTTTTTGGTGGGTAATTATGTAGTGCCCCGCTCCGCGAAGGCACTAGATAAACAGAAAGATCGGATTGCTGGCTCTGCAACAGAAGACGATTAATCTGGGTGAGTGGACAAAGACTCATTTTATGATTCGCTTACGCCTTAAGAATCTGAGTTTTTGATTGAATGCTTTTGTTAATAACAAGACTGTAATCTTGAGTATGCTTAAAAGAGAACCTGCCTCTTGTCTGCTAAGAAAAGAGATCTGTATCCTGCCTGAAAAGAAGATGGAATTGTTTATGACTTGCTCGATTTATGCATGATTCATTTGATATCGCATGCGCATTGGGGAATCCACTTAGTGACGAGCTGAACCCTAGAGAGTCACAGCGGCTAGCGACAAGCTGAACCCATGAGAGTCACAGCGGTTAGCGACGAGCTGAACCCAAGAGCGTCACAGCGGCTAGCGACGAGCTGAACCCATGCGAGTCACAGCGGTTAGCGATGAGCTGAACCCGTGGGAGGCACAGCGGCTAAGATGGAAATGATCGTGGCTTTTCAAAGATGTGTTTTCAAAAGAATGTAAACTGACTAATGCATTCATGAAATGAATCTAGGTAAAGAGTAGCAAGATCACATCACAAGAAAATGTTTTCTCACTAATTGAACAGTGATCATTTCAGAAAAATGTAGCTCCTTTGTTCACAATTCACCAGTATGCTGATATACTGACCCATCATCAGTCTGCATGCAGGTGCACCATGCATCGAGAAGGATAACCCGAAGCGATAGCCCGTGCCTCATCCTCAGGAGCCAGAAATCAGAAGAGATGCCAAGAGATGACATCTGTACAAGAGTTTGGTTTTGTATATAAAAGGATGTAATGTATGGGAACGGGATCATTGTAATCTGTAAAGTTCTGAGAGAATGTAATATTGTATCAGAGAGAATCGAGAGCATTGTAATCTGTTCAAATGAAATCAATAAAGAGAAATGTTCTTGTTACCATTGTGTTCAATACTTGTATTCTGAAATATGTCCGCTGCTGCTTCAATTATCTGCGATACGTTTCGCTGCGTATTGTCAACCTTGTCTATCTTGTCTTGTTCCAGGTCTTGGCCTTGTGCAAGCACAACTTAGGCTTGTACGGCATCACGCCTTAGCGAGGACGAACGGTCCCAAAGAGCCCGAAGCGAGGACGAAAGGGACTCTGCGGGATCGGGGCGTGACAGTAAGTCTCGTTTTTCGTACGCCAACGCACATAGACCTTGGGTCTTTTAATGATGTGCCGCGGTCTTTGTTCGCCGACGCGCATGGGTTTAGACCCTGATGATGCGCCGAGGCTGCTGACGCACATGGGCTTAGACCCTGATGATGTGCCGAGGCTGCTGACGCGCATGGGTTAAAACCCTGAATGCGTCGAAGCTCTTCTTTCTCTTGTTGCTTCTAATATTTTTCTGATCTTTGCTAGTGTCAGTAGCGATCCCGCCTTTGAATGAAGTGTTCTTGGAGGCTGTCTTCAACCAGATGGGAGTAAAGTATGATGAGGAAGTGATAAACCCCGCTCAAGAGGCTCTTATGCTGGATCAGCCTCCCGAGAGAATGACCCAAATCCGTGAGCTACAGTACGGGTTCCTCAAACGGATGATGGAACGTGGTGTTTTAAAATCTTCCACATCTGATAAATTGACCTTCTTGAAGCCTGAGTTCCTATTCGGAGACCGTCTCACTTCTACTGATGCGACGGTGTTGAAGATCAAGGAGGACTGGTTTTTTACAGTGAATGGGGTGCATATGACTCTCAAGCAACTTGAACGTCAATGGCCTTTGACATCCTTCTGTCGCCTTGTTTCCCAGAGGAGGATGTCTTGGGATCTTACCCCTTCTCAGGGGGGAGCGGTGACTGGCGTCATCCAAATTGATTCTACTTTCGACCAAAGGGATACTTTGACCGCCACACGGTCTGGGTCTTCTTTCACCTGGCGGACTCTACGTCCCGGGAGCCTCTACAGTGACGTACCCATTGATACGTTTGCTTATAGTGCTTTGACCTTTACACATCGTATGCTTTTGATGGAACGCTCATACCCGAAAGGAGATTTTCGGGTAGAGGGTTGGTGCCATTACGTTTCCAAGTGGGATAAACTGACACTCTGGATCTTGTCACGGTTTCGGACCGAGCTTCGAGAGATTGGGTTGACTGCTGCGATCCGTGCTACCCAGGCGGGTGTTGATCTCAACAGGCACATGTTCCTTGCACTACTGGAGATGTTTGATGTCCATACTGGGACCTTTTTTACTCCGGTGGGGGAATTAGGGTTCGCACTTCATGAGATGTACGAGGTGTCAAAACTCCCCTGGGGGTCGGAACCCTATGAAGAGTACTTTCCCACCAACGAGGAACTTCAAGTCCTGGGGGACAGGGCTGAGGAGATGACGGCCGTCTTCAAGGAAGTGGCGAGTCATCATAACTATATGCAGAGACGGGATAGGAACGGGACGCAGCCTCATGTGACCGCTTGGAGAGATTATGTCTTTAGACAAGACAAGGAGGATCCCTCACAATTTTCCACTCCACCGGCGCTCACTCGTAGCGAAGTGTTATCCGAAATGAGCAGGTTAGGGAAGAAAAATCCCTGAGGAAATGAGGACCAGCAGTCAGATGCATGCTCCTACAGCTGCTTCTGGCATCTTGCTTATCGGATGTCACCCAAGGCGGTGTTGGCGTCCTACATGATGATATGGCTCCGGGATTGCGTGTTCGCGGGCGGATCCGGTACCGTAGAGAGGGTAACCCGAAACTTAATCCTGCCAGCCGTGAAGCTGGTCTTCGACCGGCGTTTGGCTCTTCTCCCCGCAATGGTATGTAACCTGCAGCGAGGTTTGAGAGAGTTTGCTGGAAATATGATTCATGACAGAGGCCGAAACAATAACTTCCCGCGCGCTGAACTGCCGTTTCACTATTTGATGGGATGGCTGATTTTGCATCATCCCAGTATGATGAGTCCAGGCTCGGAAGAAGATTATAAGGCTGGAGATACACTCCTTCGTCGTTTCAATCGGAGGAGCTGGTCACATACTGGTGTCCCTGTTTGTAGAAAGATTTTATCCCGTCTTCAGGGTTGGGAAATTACCAAAGTTGGTCCAATCTACTTGGGCTTTGAGGCCAACAAAGATCTGAGGGATCTGGGCGAAGGTACCACCACTCTGCCTCAATGGGGATTCCGCTGGTTGCAGAGTATCCGGCCGTCTCATCTGGTATACAGGAACATGAATCAATGCTACCTGGAACCATACTTGCCAAGCCGCTTTGCGCGATAATTTGGTTATGCCCAGATGATGTTGGATAACCCCAGTATTTCTCTGGGGTATATTGGAAGTTTGTTGGATGGTGCACGAGCTTGGCATTACTATAATGCCGGATGTACTGGGGCTCGTTTTACGTTGCCCGTCCCAGATCCGCGGCCGCCCATTCTTTATTCAGCCGCCAAATTTTACTGTGCTATGGCTGCTGCGCCCTCCGGATATGACAGGGAGACCAGTCTTATTGCAGGCACCCAGTTAGCGATGACCGGGAACGTGCCGGTGAAGGCCCGATCGCATCGTCCGTCAGGGATAGGTCACCGGAGTGCCCCTTCCGTCTCTCAAGCAGAACCCTCGGGCGATCGATCAAAGCGATGTGCAGACGAAGGGATTGAATCTCCTGTACCGAAGAAGCAGAAGAAGGCGTCGTCACCGACGGCGTCATCGGATTCAACGTCCGCAGAGGTAAAGGCGTCCCACATAATCTGATTTTGGTTCCACTATTTACGAGGCTTCATCTTCTCTTGTAGGAACCGTTAAAAAGAAAACCTCGTACCCCAAAGTCAGGTGGGAGCAGGCGAGAAAGAACGGCGGGCTCGTCTGAAGTGCGTATCCCGCCGACCATGATGTCTCCCATGGAGAAAGATCCGGAGGATGCTGTTGACGTGGAGATTCCGGTATCTCTAGATTATGTTAGGAGGGAAACTGGGACAAGCACGCCGTTTCCTGGTGGTGAAGAAGAATGGAGTTCGTCGTCTTCCGATGACGTTGCTCCAGAGCTGCAAGAGCCTGTTGCGGAGGCAACAGAAGTAGTTGAGACAGAGGAGAGGGTTGAATCCCCTCTTTATCATGATGAGGGGAGGTCGGCCGCATCATTGCCGAGTCCTACCCCGGCTTCAACCGTAGAAGTTGAGGCGGCTACCACTCAGGAGGTAGCGACAGATTCTGTCCCTGCTGAGGGACTCGATGATGAGACCTGTCTGCCAGTCAAGACCGCTGCGACGGGTCAAGAGACAAGTGACAATCTCCCTATTCTGCCAAGGGAGGTGCCAACCGTTGAGAGGACGTTGGGGATAGAAGAGGTGGCCGTTGACATCGGTGGTTCCTCCGGACTTGAGAAGGGTAAGGGTGTAGACCCCTGTGTCGCTCCTTCTACTTGGGGGACCATCTCGACGCCTGTGCCGGCTTCTTCTGTTGCTTCGGCTCCTCGGGCTAGAAGTCTAGCCCCTGTTGATGAAGAGCCCATTGATGCCGAGGTTCAAGCCTCACTGATTGAGGTTGGCGGATCTTCTTCCGGTCCGCAAACTGTAGTAGCTCCTCCAACTCCCGCGATGACGCCGCAGGTCTTGGCGGATACAGACGAGTATGTGAAATTCCTCGTCGAGGGGGTATACAAAATGCTGCAGAAGGGTGTGTCTGCTGTGATGGATGCCAATGGGAGTTTTGCGACGGCAAAAGCTCTGGCAATGCCCTGCATCGAGCTGATTCGTATTCACCAAGGCCACGACCATATGGCCGAAATTCTGGAGGCTTCAGTGATTGAGCTGGATGAGCGGCTCGCGGAACTTCAACGCATCCAGCGAAACGACCTCTCTGTCCTGATAGATGCGGAGAAGGGGAAGCTGTTCGCCGAGATCGAGTCTTCATACCAGGCCACCATGGGCGTTTGGGAGTGCGAGGTGGCTGAGACTGAGGCTGCGGTAGAGCAGTTGTCTCAGTCCATGAAGACGACGGTGGAAACTCGAGCTGCATTGGAAGCTAATATCGCGGATATCGACACCCAGATGTGCCGCCTTGAAGACCAACGGGCCCGACTCCAGTTAGAGGTCGAGTGTGTCCGGGCTGAACATGCAACATTTAAGAAGGATGAGGCGACCTTTACTCAGCGGACTCTTGCCTTGGCGCAGCAACGACAACAGCTTGATGAGAAGCATGCAAGTGATACTTCTGCTGGGGCCGTTGAATTGATGCACCGAGAAGCAGAGCGACGAGTCCTGGCGACGGTGGAGGCCCGCGCAGTCGACTTAAAGCTTCGAGTCAGGGAGCTCTCAGCCCATCCTGGGGAGATTCAGGGACAATAGCTTTTCCCTTTTTCTTTTGTGTTCTTTTGCAACCCTTACTGGGGGGATGATGTAGTTTCTTGTACTCCTTTTTCAGAAGAATAAAGAAGTCTACAACTTTTTTTTTGTGATGTGTTCATCTTTTGTTGTCATGAACTTGATGATTTGTGTGGACCTATTATCTTTTGTGCACCTTGGTTTTCAGGTACAGATAATAAGTTTGAAGGAACCATTATGTTTGCTCAGAGGTAATATGGACATGGCAATCATTGGGTTCGAAATGATAGAATCTTCCTACTCAGAGGTATTATGGACGTGGTAGGAATGATCTTGGGGGATACGCTGAACAACTCAGAGGTTATATGGACGTGGAAGTTCTGCGATCAATGTACAATAACGCAGGGGTTGTTTGTACAAGATGTTTACTCAGAGGTAATGTGGACGTGGTAAACATGAAGGGTAGCGTAGGCTTACGAAGTGTAAGATTCTGCTTTGTAGGGTGTAGAGAGACAACTCAGAGGTAATATGGACGTGGTTATCTTTCTACTGGAAGATGCCACGGAACAGCTGGGTTCCGGAGGCGTATGAGTTTGTGGAAAGAGGTTGTTTGAGGAAGTACATGTCTGGAGGATGTCAAGAATAGTACTTCTTTAGGAACTTGCCGTTGATGGGCATCATAAACAAGTCCCCATTGGGTTTGGCGAGGCGGTAAGCACCGTTTGAGTATACCGTCTCTATGATGAAAGGACCTTCCCACTTGGGCTCGAACTTTCCTGGTGTCTTGTGGGTCAACACCATTGGTCTTCTGACTGCTAAAACCAGGTCGCCAACTTGGAAAGTCCTCTTTTTGACCTTTTTGTTGAAAGCCTGTGATATACGGGCTTGGTAGAGCTCGATGCGTTGTTGAGCTAAGAGATGCTTTTCGTCAAGTGCCTCCAGTTCCCGCAGACGACGACGTTGATTGTCCTCTTCTGTGAGTTCGTTTGTGATTGCTACGCGGAGCGAAGGTATCTGTATCTCGAGAGACAGTACTGCTTCGCTCCCGTAGACCAGGGAGAATGGAGTGTTGCCTGTTGGGGTCCGTACCGTTGTACGGTAGGCCCAAAGGCATTCGCCAAGCTTTTCGTCCCAGTCGCGTTTGTTGGATGACACGACCTTTTTGAGCAGCCTAACGATAGTTTTGTTGAATGCCTCAGCCAATCCGTTTGCTGTCGGATTGTAGGCGGTTGAGGCCACGTTCTGAATGCGATTCTTGTCACAGAACCTGCTGAAAATGTGGCTGATAAACTGAGGACCATTATCATGGATAATCCGTCGGGGTACTCCGAAACGGTAAATGACATGGTGTTTGATAAAGCTGACCACCCTGAAGCTTTTTACTTCTGCTAGTGGAACTGCTTCCGCCCATTTGGAGAAGTAGTCGGTGATGGCCAGGATGAAACGATGTCCTCTCGATGAAGGAGGGGTGATTGGCCCTACAATGTCCATGCCCCAGGCTTCGAAGGGCCAGGAGGCGACTGTAGGATGTAGCGGCTCCGATGGTATATGTATGAAGTCTGCATGAAGTTGGCACGCGTGGCACTTCTTGGCATATTCGACAGCATCGGCAACCATGGTTGGCCAGTAGTAGCCCATACGTCGCAGTCGATCTTGCAACTTAGGACCGGGTTGATGAGCTCCACAAGTTCCGTCATGAGCTTCTTGAAGAGCTTCGGCTGCTTCTTCGTTGGACAGGCATCGAAGGAGGATCCCATCGAAGGAGCGCCGGTACAGCGTTTTGGTAGCCGTATCGTAGTAGAATCGAAGAGAGCGTCTCCTGACTGAGACGGCTTCCTTCGGGTCCTCTGGAAGGATCCCGTAGACAGCGAAGTCGATGAACGGGAACCTCCAGTCTCGGACATTAACACCAGTATTTGTCGGCATGGCGTGAGCCACCTGCAAGCATAGGTTGTTTCTGGGACAAATCAGATCTCGTCCTGTTACCGTGATATAGTGTTGAGTCCCAAAGGGCGCTGCTAATGAGGCTGCGAGGCCGGCCAGAGCATCGGCCTCCAAGTTTTGTAAACGGAGGACATGTTCAATGAAGAACCCGGTGAAGGTTGAAATGATGTTCAACGCGACTTCATGATAAGGGATTAAATCTTCATGGCGAACTTCGTATTGTCCCCGAACCTGGTTTACGACGAGTTTTGAGTCGCCGTAAGCTTCCAGATGGTCGACCCCCAGCTGTTGTGCGAGCTAGAGTCCCATGACGAGTGCGTTGTACTCGGCAACGTTGTTGGAGCACGGCTTCGAAAGAAAGTACGCACGCTGGATGACCAGCTGATCGGGGGAGACTAAGACTACCCCCACTCCTGCGATGATTTGGCCTTTAGGGCCTGTTCTCGAAGCGCCGTCGAAGAACATCCGCCAAACGGAGCTTCCTTTGGTGACGTTGGATTCTTGGACCTCATCCGGGATATCTTCATAGAGTTTTGAGGATTCTGGGATGGGGTGCGCAGCTAAAAAGTCAGCCAGAGCTTGACCCTTAACAGCTTTTTGCGGCACAAACACCAGGTTGTACGGTGTTAGCAAGATCGCCCATGTAGCCAGCCGGGAGTTCAATGATCCTGGCTTCGTCATGAGGACTCTGAGCGGATTGACTCGGGAAATGACATGAATTGTCTGACCCTAGACATAATGACGAGTCTTCTGGATGGCAAACACCAAAGCCAAGCACTCCTTTTCGACGGGGTTGTACCGGTGTTCGGCCCCGATGAGTGTTCGACTGAGGTAGTAGATTGCTTGCTCGTAGCCTGTATCGCTGTTTTAAGCCAGCAGAGCGCCAAGAGAATGATCCATGGCACGGACGTAGAGGAGAAATGGTTTGCCGGTGACTGGCGCTACCAGGACTGGTGGGCTCGTCAAGTAGGCTTTGATGTCGTCGAAAGCCTTCTGGCACTCTTCTGTCCAGACATAAGAGACTCCCTTCTTCATGAGCTGAGTGAAGGGTTGACATTTACCGGAAAGGTTTGCTATGAACCTCCGGATATATGCCAGACGTCCCTGTAGGCCCCGAAGTTCTCGAAGGTTCTTCGGAGGGTCCATGTTGAGGATGGCTTTGGTCTTCTCAGGATCAACATGAATGCCTTTCGCTGTGATGACGAAGCCCAAGAATTTGCCGCTAGAAACCCCCAAAAAGGATTTAGCGGGGTTCATTTTGAGTTGATGCGCCCGCATGAGATCGAAGACCGTCTTCAGGTCCTGTAGGTGATCTCTTTTGAGGTGGCTTTTGACTGCGATGTCGTCAACATAGCATTCGACTGTCTTGCGAAGATGTTGACGGAAGATGGTGCTCATAGCTCGCTGGTACGTTACACCAAGCCGAAGGGCATTACTGTGTAGCAGAAAACACCCTTTGGAGTCCTGAATGACGTGTGTTTTGCGTCATCGGGGAACATCTTGATTTGATTGTAGCCTGAATACCCGTCCATGAAGGACATACGCTCAAAGCCACATGTGTTGTCGATCATCACATCAGTGATTGGAAGCGGGAATTCGTCTTTCGGGCAAGCAGAGTTGAGATCCCTGAAGTCGATACAGACTCGTATCTTCCCGTTCTTCTTGGTGACAGGAACGATGTTGGCTACCCAATCCGGGTGTTGTTCCTCACGGATGAAGCCGCTAGTCAAGAGTTTGTCAACCTCCTGATCGATGGCATTTATGATGTCCGGACGGAAGCGTCGCTGCTGTTGTTTGATAGGTTTGGCATCAGGTAAGATGTTCAACCTATGCATTGTGATCTGTGGATCGAGTCCCGGCATGTCTTCATAGCTCCATGCGAAGACGTCGATATACTCTTTAGCCAGTTGGATTAAAGATTCTCGATCTTCTCCTTCCAGGCTTTTACTGATGAAGATGGGTTTGGAAGAAGACCCCTCCCCGAGGTCGATCTGCTCGACTTTGTCTTCGGTGGGAGGTTCACGAAGCTCAAAACGAGATTCCCATTGTTCCCCTAGGCGTTGGGTCCAGGGTTCTTCTTCGAAGGGTTCTGGCGCTTGGTCTTCGCCTTTACCTTTTTGAGGTTGTGCTGACGTCATGTTAGCTGACAGCACTTTCCTGAAGACTGATCCGATACTGGTATCGGAATCCCAAGTCGATGCTTCGGACGAGTGGGAATGTTCTATGTCTTCTGCATCTGAACTCTCTGGGGTTGATGGCGGCGTGACATAGCCTAACCCTCGTCCAGTCCGATTATAATAGTCCTGTGGCTTTCCATTGGGCATCGAAAGCCGGACAGGGAGATGCCGACCCTTGCCGTAGTTTAAGCCTTTGTTGCTTTTCAGGTCGTAGCCCATCTTTTGGATGATGTGCTTTGCCGCATCCGTGTACCGATAGACTTGTACTCTGCCGGTATCAGGTTCGGGCTCGATTGATGGGAGGTCCCGATGACGCTCGACTTTGCCCGAGATGATGGTGCCTTGGTCTCGGCTCCGTGGAGGGACTATGAAGACTCCTTGAGACGGGACTATTAGATTATGGTAGACGATCGTTATTTGTGTTTGCAACGACCATAGAGCGTTGTCTAATGTATACATGGCATTCCAGTGTGGAAGACAAGAATAATTAAAAGACACTCTATTATTGATAAAATACGAGATCTTATCCCGTGGGATTATATTGTCAAAGGAGGGTGCCTCTACGTCAGCCGAGATGTAATCACCAAGCTCCTCGTCTGTAAGAACTGGGGGCGGACTAGGAGAGTCCAACACAGCTTTGGGGTCTGAGAGGGTTATATGAGCCTTCTCTGACACCTTGGATGACTGCGGCGGCTTGCCCTTGAGACGTACCTTGAGAGGCGCCTCGGTTGCGCCTCCGGTGAGTGGTGCCTTCCCTTGTAATTTTGCCACCAGGGGAGCCGATGTTTGAGGTGGCTTTCCCTTGAGGCGTATCTTCAGGGGTGCTTCGCGAGCCGGCGCTTTCCCTGATAGCTTGATGCTCATTGGAGGCGCCTTCTGGGGTGGTTTCCCCTTCAGTCGGATTTTCAAGGGGGCGTCGGGAGTCGTCTCAGGCTCCATGTCCGGCTCTGTTGCCGCCTCTGCCTCATCATCAGCGTCGTTGGCTTCCTCCTCGTCAATGGGCTTGTACAAATCGGAATCGGTGAAGTAGGCTTCAATTCCTTTGAAAGGATCGATGTCTGCAAACTCCGTCCGGATAACGCCATTGGTGGATACATACTTCATGCACTGGTAGAGCGTGGAGGGCACCACCATGTACTCATGCAGCCATGGTCGACCGAGCAGGATGTTGTAGTTGACCTCGGCATCTACTACATAACAAGTCACCTCAGTTTTGAGGCTGCCAATGTGACACTTCAGTCGGATTTTGCCCAATGGCTCGCTCTTGCTAGCATTGAAGCCACTGATGGTTGTATTGGAGGGCACCAGCCGGTACATCGGAATCCCCAGCTTAGATAGCAGCGCCTTCGGAATGATGCTTAGGGAAGACCCAGGATCGATCTGAATCCGGCTCACCTTGACCGAGCCAATGTACCCTGTATAATACAGCGATCGATTATGTCGGTGATGCTTGAGCAGCATGTCTTGTTGGGTGAAAGTTATGTTTGGGATAACTTCATCCGCACAATGACAGTGCGCACAAGTAGTTGGGAGGTCTTCAGGCTGCTTGACCTGACTGAGAAAGGATTCAGCGTCCTTCAAAGCTTCGCAGAGAGCTTCTCGGGAATCTTTAGAAAGACGCAGGAGCTCGAACAAAGACAGGCGCGCAGGTGTACTGGCTAGTTGTGCCAGAATGTCGAAGTTGTGAGGCTTGGACAGCCCCGAGGCATTCTCCTTCCGTAGAGGTCTGTCAAAACGGGCCTCCACCTGATTCTGCTTATTGGCTGCTGAGGGCTTAGATGGACCCTCCTCAGGGATGGTGCTAGGAGGTACCACCTCGACGGTGGCTTCGCCGGACTGGGAGTTCTGTTGTGCACGTGTTTGCACTGGAAGTGCCTCTTCTGTTGAAGAAGAGACTGTGCGGCAAGACTTGATCTTCCTGCCTTTTGATTTGGAGGTAGGGCGTACCTCCGATTGAGTCACCTCGGAGACGAGGTCGGGGTGAACCCAGAGGACCTCTCCTCGAGATGTGGTGAGCGGGGTGAGTCCACTCACATTGTCACAGGTAGGTGGTAAGTTTACCACCTCCATTGTCGCCTTAGGGATGGGGACGACGCCATCTTGTATGGTAGTTGGCGGCAAGGTGCCGAACTGAAGCAAAACCAGATTGGCCGACACCGTCTTCTCTTCATAGTCGACGGAGATTACATCCGCATTGATCATGTGCTGGATGTAATTCTTGAGGACGTAGCAGTCCTTGGTCGGGTGTCCGACAAACCGATGGTAGTGGCAGTACCTTGGGTTGTCCACTTTCCCAACTTTATCGGGCCGCTTTGGGTCCGGTAGCTTGATCTTGTCACCCTGCTTCAGTATCTCGAAAAGTTGCAGGGTGTCGTCATCATTGAATGAATAAACCTCCTTGGGTCTCGGTGCCAGTGGAGGCTTCTGAGTAGGCACAGATGCGCCTTTTGAGGCATTAACAGACAATGCCTGTTTCCCCTTTGCTTCTCGTCCGGAGCTGTTAGCTGCGGACTTTTTCCCGTTATCGTCAAAGGCGGGGAAGCTGACACCCAGAAGACGTGCATTGGCCGCCTTCTTTTCTGCAGCTTCAGCTTCGATGATCAGGGAGCTCCAGTCATGAGGGGGAGTAGAGTTGAGCCAGAGCTTTACTGCAGGCAACATGTTCATGCTGCAAGCGGAGAGGAGCGCATGTTCTGGCATGCCTGGAGGTAGCCTGAAGCAAGCCTGTCGGAAGCGTTCGATGAACGCCCGAACCGTTTCCTTCTCCTTCTGACGTATCTCTATGAGAGACACCATTGTCATGTCCTTCCCACCATCGTAGAAGCGGTCGAGGAAGAGGCGCGTCAGGTCGTCGAAGGATGATATGGAATTGTCGGGGAGGCTGCAGTACCAGTCATACGCCACTCCTTTCAGGGCCCCGACAAAGATACTGGTGAGGAGCGCGTCCTCCTTCGGAAGATGCCCTGTCTGTGACTGGAAGTACGTCAGGTACCGTCGCGGAGAGTCCTTCCCGTCGTATGGGGTGAGTGTTTGTGGTTTATACTTTGGAGGATAAACCACCTTTTTCCACTCGAGGGGATAAGGCTGGGGAATGCCCATCTTCTGGCGTTCCTCTTGCCTGTTCTTGGACTCGAAGCGCTCCCGCAGGTCTTTGATCATTTTGACCACATCCTCCGTAGAGCTAGGAGTCGGGGAAGGAGGTACCATCTGGATTGGAGCATTTGAGGGCTCCGAGGTCCGAGGTGCTTCTGTATCCGAGGGCGCCCGTTGGAGGGGCACACTCGACTCCCCATTAGCTCCTGGGTCAGGACCAGTTGAAGGTGTCCTGATCAAGGCCGACCGCATCTCAAACACTGCTTGAGTCAGTGCTTGCATTGAGGCAGAGAGGGTTTTGAGACCTTCCTCTAATGAGTCTATGCGCTGGACTATGTCCTGTGACGGCGCATCAGACTCGACATCATCCCCAGCCATGTATACTGTCCTGACACGGCCAGGAGTGGATGGATTGGTTGAGGCTTCGCTTTCGGCCTCACTCTCATGCGGAGGAGTCACTTCTCCTGGTATTGGGCTACCCCCAGCCACATTCTGGAGTTCATCTTCAACAGGCGCATCTGCAAGGGTCTGTTTGCCCTCAGCTCCGTCTTGAAGGACCTCTTCGTTTCCAGAACTACCCCCGGCAGTGTCCTGGAGGACATCCTCATTTTGAGGGGCTTCAGGGAGAGTAATTTTGCCTTGATGATGAAGGTCCGCCGCAGCTGTGCTTTGGACATCTTCGTCTTCGGAAGGAGGCTCAACAAGGGTCTGGCTACCCCCAGCTTCCTCCGAGGACTTCTTCCTCGACCGAGTGCCTTCAAACACTCCAGAGGTCGAGACAGCTGCCTTGGTTTTCCTCGGCTGGCTTTTGGATGAAGACGAGGAATTGGCAGTCGTCTTCCGGATTGATGAGGAGTTGGAGACCACGTTGCATGAAGCAACCTTTGGCTCCTCTTCAGCTGACGCCTTTGTTCCAAGGCGACGTCGGAGAGGTATCGATGATTGCAGTCGTTGGAAGACCGACTGTCTTGGTGGAGCTGCCGTTTTGTAACAGCAGTTGATGGTGACCACCGCACAAGTATGCCCCGTGAGAGGCGCATCGTGCTTGTTGGCCGACTCTCCTGACCGGCGCTTGTGAGTGATCACGTTGTGCAGGTCATCGGAGGAGAGTGGTGCCTTCACACCCCCTTCAGACGTATGGCAAGGCCAAACGCCGGGGTGGTCGGGTGAGTGCTGCGCCCCCTGATCTAATACCAAGCAGGCATCACGATCAGTAGTGAGAGAACCACAACATTTGAAGTGACTTGAACGGACCTCAAACGCACAACCAGAGGAGGCGCGGGAGTTCAAGACCACTGAGTTTGCCTCTCTCGACTTGGTTGTGCACGCAGTAGATACGCCCAAGCGGGATGAGGACTTTGAAGATCGACTCGTTGCTGGTGCAGAAGCACTTGAGTCAATCTTGTACAGCTTGCCATCGGCAGCGCGCGTGATGACGAGCGCGTGCCTCTGGCCGGCTGCTGGCATAGCACGTTTGTGGCGCATGGCCCGTGCCGCCTTGGATTTCTTCGTACCAGCCCGCTGGGGCGCATAGTACTCAGCATCCAAATTCTCCTCGCCATTATAGCGAGTGAGTCTGTCAAAGACAGAGGCTTTTTGTGGCGCATCAGAGGTGATGTGCGGGGCATTGGCTGCGCCCCTGCTCCGTCGACGTATCTTCCTCGTCTGAGAGGGAGATAGCTGGAGAACGTGGTCGGCCGCACGCTTCCCCAAGAAATGCGCTGCATCGGCGGGCGCACCTTGGTTGCTGAGAACGTCAGCAGGAAGGGAAGGCTGGATTGCTGCATCCCCTTCAGTGGTGGTGCACGAGGCGTCGACCTTGCGCACCCAGGCCGTGCGGATCTTCTTCGGCTTTGGTAGCCGCTTCGAAGGACTCGTACTTCCTTCAGAAATGAACTCCTCGTACGCTTGTTGATTGAGGCGCACGACCAGCATCTTGTGGGAGGAGCCCACCTTCACGTCGTCGGCCTGTGACACGACTTTCTCGGAAGAGGAGAAAGAAGTCCCCAGCAGTATCGCCAGCTTGTTTGCCATTAAAATTGTTTGATTGAAAACTTTAATACAAACAGAACAGTGTTACAATGTAGGACTTAGATGTAGTCCTAGGAGTACACTTTTGTTTAAGCTGGGTTCTTAGTGCCAATGGAGCGAGTGGTAATGCGTTGACTCCGTTGACGGGCTAACGACGGTTATCGGTTCTTTGAAGGCGTAGATTGCTCTGGGTGCTGGAGCTTGCTGAGAGGAGGAAGACGTTGAATGTCTGTATCTGCCTCTCTGGTGATTCCTCGTATGTTCCTTGTGGATTCTGTGTGTGTGTGTGTGAAGGAGAAGATCCCTCTATTTATAGTTTTGCAGGCTGGCTGCTCATGCGCGTATGTAGGATGCGCCGGTGTGTGGGGACGCCACGTGGAAGTTGCTGATGGAGGCGCGTAGATGATGCGCCCTGATTGAGGGGGAGAACTCTTCATACTGCTGTTGTGAGCCGGCACATAGCAGAGGAGAAGATCTTTCTGTTGCTGAAATCTTGGACGAGTTGAGTCAAAGGACACGTGTCATCGACCCATGGCTCGAAGATCTCGGATTTGGAGGGGGGCAGTGATCTGGTGAGCTGCGCCTTAGATCTGGGCGCAGGAGGAGGCTGCGGCTCATAACCTTTAGGAGTTACAAACCATTTAGGGCGCACGACTTTTGAGGCGCATGCAGGTGACCTTCCTTCTGTCTTTCGGGATCAGAGATCAGTCTGGGGCGCATGGCTTTTGAGGCGCATGCAAAGCTTCAACTGGAGACTCTTCTTCTGTCTTTAGGGATCAGTGAAGGGTCTGAGGCACATGGCTTTTGAGGCGCATGCTGGTTTGGACGCATGGCCGTAGAGGCGCATGCGGATGGCCACGTGGCCGTAGCCGTCGGAATAGAGTCATGATGATGCTGACGTTGCCGACGCTTCGTTCTCTGAAAAAGCTGTCAACTGTTCAGACTTTGGGAAGCGTGCTGCCAACTCTGGTGTCAGTTCAGCATTTAATGTTTGTGATGTTCGATGGACAGCTGAGTGGGCATATTGGTTGGTGTTCCACTCGGCATGGAGATGTGAGGGAGGGCGCATCCTCTGTGATGCGCCGGGTACTGTAGGGCGCGTCTGTGTGATGCACCTGATGCTGGAGGGCGCGTCCGTGTGATGTGCTATTTGGCTGGCGCATCCGACATGTCCTTTAATGACGCGGCTGTCTCGCTCCTCGAGTGCTATAAATAGCCGTTTGGCTGAATTCGAGGCGTCCGGTTCATCCATTTAATGCAAATTTATTGCACAGAATTCGGAGAGTCATCCACTTGGCACGTGGGTTTGATTTGCCCGGCCTATAAATAGTGGCATGGAGAGAAGGTTTGCTCCTCATTCCCTCACGTACTTCCAACATGAACTTGGATATGTGGGTGCATTCTGTTGACGAAGTGCTCCCGAGGGTGAAGATGAGACGTCGTGTTGTCTTCGATGCACTTGAAGGTGACTGTTACATCCAAAAGATGGAGTCGAGGGCTTCTGAGGCAGGCGAAAGGTGCCTGTTGCATCCAAAGATAGGGATGTTCGGGCCTCGTCTCCGTTGTTCCGGAAGAGCCGTAGATCGGAATGGTGGTGCTAGGCTCTCTCTTCCTTCAAAGTGGGTGCCGCCCACTTTGATTGTGTTGAAAGCTCCTTGTGCCATGATTTCGATCACGGTCTTCCTTGGTCTTTGGAGGCTCTTTCGAAGCCTCCCCTGGCCACAGCATTTGCGGTGCTCTTCTCTCCCTTGGTTCCAGCCAGAGGGTAAAATGCTTTGCTTGGCGAAGCACTTATCAGGCGAGCCTGACTGGAAGAGCGGCACATAACTGGGCTCTGCTCGGCCAGGTGAGCCTGGTTGGAAGAGTTGCACATAACTGAGCTGCTGAAGGGATGCACATAACTGAGCTGCTGAAGAGATGGTAGGATGCGCCTGGCTGGAGGCGCATGACATCTGCTGCGCCTGGCTGACAGCGCATGGTGACTGCTGCGCCTATTGGAAGGCGCATGGTGGTTGTTGCGCCTATCTGGAAGACGCATGGTAGCTGTTGGCTGTAGATCTAGGATCCTTCCTTTGTAGAAATTCTCCTTTGTACAACCTTTTCTAGACATGTAATAGATTTTTATATATATAAATAAAAAGTCCTTCTTCGAATGTCTATGGCTTATTTGATTAGCTGTCTGAGTTCTGGCGCATATAATGCCTGGCGCATGGCCTTTCTGGTTGTGAATTTTTATGCTTCTACAGTGTTTAGAGAGAGATTCCAGATGAAGTATTTCGATGCTGTGGCTCGGTACGACCTGCAGACCAGATTTACCAACTTGAAGCAAGGAGGCAGAACAGTCGACAATTATGCATCGGAGTTTTCTAGACTCAGTAGGTTTGCCCCCACCTTGGTGGCGACCGAGTTTGATAGGCCCAGCAGTTCCAGCAGAGACTGCATTTGGAGACCTTATTGGCGGTTGAGCAGTTCGAGCACTAGACGTTCGATGCAGTCTTGAGAGCAGCTAGGAGGCATGAGTACACCTTCCAGAGGATCGTGGATAGGACCGAAGGTAGGAAGCGGTCCCACAGTCAGATGCACCAATCATCAGCTCCAGTCCCGGTAGTTAGGGGATTGACCATTGGAACTCCGAGGCGGGCGGCCTCAGTAACGTCGGTTCAGCATTCGACCCCGACGTACCCGCAGCAGCAGAAGCAGAAACAGACTTCTGCGATGGGATGTTCTCATTGCGGAAAGCCAGGGCATGTGATGGCAGACTGTCGCATGGCGCAGGAATTATGCCTGGCTTGTGGAGCAGCAGATCATAGGATAGGGGCTTGCCCGAATAGGGGTGGTTCATCAGCATCCAACCCTTCTAGCTCTTCGGTGAGAGGACCGGCCCCAACACCAGTTCAGCAGCAGCAGTATCAGTCTTCGAGGCCCTTGCCGTCTCAGTCTCAGGCATTCCAGCAACAACACCCCCAGCAGTATGCACAAGCCCAAGCTCAGACCCAGAATAGGCAGAGAGATTTCCAGCAGAGGGGACCAGCAGCCAGAGGATAAGGTCAGGCCATGATGATGGCTATGGAAGAAGAAGTTGCACCAGGTGAGGTTGTGGCAGGTACTATTCTCGTCAACTCCTCTCCAGCGTCTGTATTATTTGATTCTGGTGCATCGTATTCATTTATGTCTGCACGATTCGCGACACGGATAGGATTGGAGCCCGAGTCATTATCAGTGAGGCTCAATATACTTACTGGTAATGGCCTTGTGGGAGTAGATCGAGTGTTTTCCTCGTGTCGGATCGTAGTTAGCGGTAGGGAGTTCCCCGCTAGATTCATAGAGTTTCCTATGGCAGACTATGATGTAGTCCTAGGCATGGATTGGTTGAGGAACCAGTATGCTAGGATAGACTGCCATATTGGCAGAGTTGTCTTTAGTATCCCCGGCGAGCCAGAGTTTTCATTTTCCAGAGGCGCAGTGGAGCCATCTTCCCCAGCATTGCGGATGGCAGTAGCAGCAGTACAGTTGCCCCGGATAGTTGAAGAGTTTCCAGATGTCTTTCGAGAGGAGCTTCCAGGAATACCGCCGGAGCGGAAGATTGAGTTCACTATAGACTTGATTCCCGGGACAGCACCAGTATCAGAGCGAGTCTACAGGATGGCGCCTTCATAGTTGAAAATTTTATACAAAATGATTGAAGAACTGAGGACCAAGGGATTCATCCGTGCAAGTGGATGGCCTTGGGGAGCCCCGATGCTTCTTGTGAAAAAGAAGGATGGTACGTCCAGGCTATGTATTGATTATCGTACCTTGAATTCGGTGACAATCAAGAACAGATACCCTCTTCCGAGGATAGATGACTTGTTTGATCAGCTCAGAGGGGCTTCAGTGTTCTCGAAGATCGACTTGCGGTCGGGATACCACCAGATCAGAGTCAGAGAGCAGGACATCCCGAAGACAGCATTCAGATCGAGGTATGGACATTGGGAGTTCCTTGTTATGCCCTTTGGAGCGACCAATGTGCCGGTCGTATTCATGGACCTCATGAATCACATTTTCATGCCTTACTTGGATCAATTTGTGATCGTGTTCCTAGATGACATCCTGGTCTACAGCAAGAGTGAAGCAGAGCATGAGCAGCATCTCAGAGTCGTCCTCCAGACGCTTAGGGAGCATCAGTTGTATGCCAAGTTCAGTAAATACGAGTTCTGGCTCGATCGCATATCATACTTGGGTCATATCATTACCCAAGGAGGAGTGGAAGTGGATCCCCAGAAGATTGTGGCTATCGAGTCATGGCCGGTACCCAGCTCAGTGGCAGAGGTTCGCAGCTTTCTTGGATTGGCCGGCTACTACCGGCGGTTCATTTCAGATTTCGCAAGAATTTCAGCACCGATGACCCAGTTGACCTGCAAGGATGTGCCATTTGTTTGGACAGCAGAGTGTCATGAATCATTTGAGAAGTTGAAGCAAGGTTTGATAACGGCTCCCATTCTCACCCTTCCAGATAGGACCGGAGGATTCACAGTTTATTGCGACGCTTCAGGCAGAGGATTGGGGTGTGTCTTGATGCAGCATAGGAAGGTAATATCTTATGCGTTACGTCAACTACGTGATCATGAGAAGAATTACCCGACCCACGACTTGGAATTGGCGGCGGTAGTGTTTGCCTTGAAGTTGTGGAGACACTACTTGTACGAAGATAGAGTGGAGATTTTTACTGATCATAAGAGCCTGAAGTATGTTTTCACCCAGAAGGACCTTAATATGCGGCAGAGAAGATGGCTCGAGCTACTGGTGGACTATGATATAGATTTGCAGTATCATCCCGGGAAGGCCAACGTTGTAGCAGATGCATTGAGCAGGAGAGCCAAAGTTTATTTCCTGACGGCACAACCAGAATTATTGGCAGATCTTCAGAAGATGGGAATTGAAGTGGTTCTTCCAACCAGCGTGGTATTGATGGCCAGACTACAGGTTCAGTCCAGCATAGTTGAGAGAATCCGGGTGGCACAGTCAACAGATTCCAGGATCCAGCGACTCAGAGCAGAGTGTGAAGCAGGAAGAAGGCCAGAGTTATGTATCCATAAAGATGGTACACTTTGGCACGACACTCGTCTTTGTGTATCCAGTGGAGATATCAGACATGAAGTCATGGCAGAAGCCCACAGTTCACAATATTCTATTCATCCGGGTGGTACAAAGATATACCGTGATATTCGTCAGCATTTCTGGTGGAATGGTATGAAGAGGAAGATAGCCCGGTTTGTCTCTCGATGTTTGGTTTGCCAGCAGGTTAAAGCTGAACATCAGAGGCCCGCTGGACTTCTTCAACCCTTACCGATCCCAGAATGGAAATGGGAACATATAACCATGGATTTCGTCATCGGATTGCCCAGATCTTCGGTCGGCAGAGATGCTATTTGGGTAATTGTGGACAGGCTTACCAAGGTGGTACACTTTCTCCCATTCAGAGTTGGACAGTCGACGGCGCAGTTAGCAGAGATGTATCTCAGGCATATCGTCAGGCTTCACGGTGTGCCAGTCAGCATCACATCGGACAGGGATTCAAGATTCACATCACACTTTTGGCACAGCTTGCAGAAGAGTTTGGAGACTCGCCTTCAATTCAGCTCAGCTTATCACCCACAGACGGATGGTCAATCAGAGCGATCAATCCAGACTCTTGAAGATATGTTGAGATCCTGTACCCTTGACTTCGTGGTTCGTGGGAGAATCATCTGCACCTGGTGGAATTCTCGTACAACAACAGTTATCAGGCCAGTATCCAGATGGCACCCTTCGAGGCTCTTTATGGGAGGAAGTGCAGATCCCCGCTAGCATGGGACGATGTCGGGAAGAGGCAGATGCTCGGACCCGAATTGATTTCCCAGACGGTTGAAGTGGTCAGGAAGGTTAGAGATCACCTCCGAGTTGCCCAGGACCGCCAGCGCCATTGGGCCGATGCTCATCGGTGTCCCTTAGAATTTGCTGTCGGCGACCATGTATTCCTTAGGATCTCGCCTAACCGCGGCGTCATTCGCTTTGGCATGCGGGGAAAGCTTAGTCCTAGGTATATAGGGCCGTTCGATATTCTAAAGCGAGTAGGAGATGTATCCTATCGTCTCGCTCTTCCGCCGTCGCTAAGAGAGGTGCATGATGTATTCCATGTGTCCCAATTACGACGGTATATTCCGGACCCGAGCCATATCCTAGACCATTCGGAATTGGTTGTTGGTACCAACCTTTCGTATGAGGAGAGGCCCGTGTCTATATTGGACCGGAGGGAGAAGATACTCAAGAACAAGACTATTAAATTAGTCTGTGTTGCTTGGGGTCATCACTATCTAGGTGAGACAACGTGGGAGCGTGAGGACGACATCCGATCGCGATATCCCTACCTGTTTGACTCGTGAGATATAATGTCTTTCTTATGTCTTACGTTTTCCCTTCCTTGCTTGCATTGTATGATTGTATGATTGAACTGCTTAGTGTAACTTGCCTGTGCTTAATATAACTTGTCGTAACAATCTCTAGCTCCTTGATTAAATTCCGAGGACGGAATTCTTTTAAGGTGGGTAGAGTTGTCACCCTCATTTTCCGTATTTCCCGTATTTCGTATTTATACTTGTATCTGGATTTTGGCATGTATTTTTATTTTTTTCAACTTGTGAAATTTTGGTATTTCTCGTATTTTGGGTTTTGACATGGCTCGGTTTTAATTGGATTGGGTTGGTTTGGTTTGGTTTAATGTGTATTAGAACACCTTAGCCTATGCTCCACCCTCAACACACCACATCCCACCCTCTTTAAAACTCCACCAACCTTTTCTCTCTCCTCATAAACCTCCATTAATTTTCTTCTTCTCCTTCCTCTCCACAACACCAACCCATAGGCAAGTGCACCTTGCCACCACATGAGAACCCTATTTTATTGTCCATTAGCTAGATTAGGACATGGTGATCAACAATAGAACTTGGTATTTTATGATTTGGAGTCTCCATTGTTCTAGATCTAAGTTTTCCCTATTTTCGGATTTGTATGGTTTTGATCTATTTAAGTTGGATTTTTATGGGTTTTGATGTTTCCATGTGGAAGAGAATTCCATTTCACCCTAGTTGGAACTTTAGAAATCCGAATTTGGAGTTCGGATGGACAAGTTGTGATGTTTTGAAGTTTTAGGAGCCATTGGAGCCTCTTCTCAGCCATGGAGAAGAAGACCCTCCCCCTGCGTGCGTGCCCTTGCGCGTACGCAGCTCCCCTGCATGCGTGCCTTTGCGCGTACGCAGCTCTCCTGCGTGCGTGCTTTTGCGCGTACGCAGCTCTCCTGCGTGCGTGCCTTTGTGCGTACGCAGCTCTCCTGCGTGCGTACCCTTGTGCGTACGCAGCTCCCCTGCGTGCGTGCCCTTGTGCGTACGTAGCTCTCCTGCGTGCGTACCCTTGTGCATACGCAGCTCTCCTGCGTGCGTACCCTTGTGCGTACGCAGCTCCCCTGCGTGCGTGCCCATGTACGTACATAGCTCTCCTGCGTGCGTACCCTTGTGCGTACGTAACTCCCCTGCGTACGTGCCCTTGTGCGTACGCAGCTCCCCTGCGTGCGTGCCCTTGTGCGTACGCAGCTCTCCTGCGTGCGTACCCTTGTGCGTACGCAGCTCCCCTGCGTGCGTGCCCTTGTGCTTACGCAGCTCCCCTGCGTGCGTGCCCTTGTGCGTATGCTGCTCCCCTGCGTGCGTGCTCCTGCGCGTACGCTGCTCCCCTGACCCCTTGCTTAACCCATTGGCTCTTGGAGTATTGGTTTATTTCTCGACTTGGTTTCTCTTTTGGTGGATTGGGTTTTACTGAGATCTGTTCAACACAGCACGACTATCTTGACCCGACACGGCCTAACACGGTTTTCAAGTAATTGTTTATGACTAATACGGTTCTCGGGATTTTCTGTGGATTATGATTTTGGTATTCTCTGATCTCCTTGCTACTGACCCAGTGGGGTGCACACCTAACTGTAACTTGTAATTAATCCTTGTGACTTGATAACTTGATAGTGGCCCGTGGCGGCGCACTCCTGACTTGTAGCATGACTTGATAACTTAATACTGTTGCGACGGCTAACTTAACTTGACCTGCCTTGACACCGTGGGTAGTTCTTTCTTCCTTGCTTGCTAAATCCACTTGTCTTGTCTTGCATCATGTCTAGGATGGAACTCCTGAGTACCACGGTCAGGAGTACCTACTAAAATGGTTTAAGGTTAATAACTAGAATAACACAGTAGTCATGAAGAGATGACACAGCTACAGGCAATCCCGTTACCTGGGCGCTCTTGGGATCTGTAGCCTGCCGACGTGTAGGGCGCATTTCCAGAACACTGTCATGTGTTGCACCTTCTAAGTCACCTAAGGGTACATGCGTTTCCTGGACGATGTACCCACCAGAATTCAACCCCTAATTTTCGACTTGGGTAACCTGGATGGTCTGCAGGGCTTATGGCTGTGGAATAATCTCACTGCATCTTGTTAGTAATTAGCCCTGTGATAACCCTAGTTAGTTAAAGTAGTAAGCCGTAGTATCTGCTTGGCCGTGATTGATTGAATGAGGTATAACCAGTCTAGCCATGTCTTGATTCAGTACAAGATTGCTCCTGTCTTGATTTCTTACATTATTATCTTGCCGATAAATGGTGGGAAACCAAGTTCTGTTCAGATGAAGGGTTACAATCCCGATCCTTGTTTGGTTTACGGGTTGTAACCTGGCTATCGAAATAGTTCCATGGTTATCTCGTCGTATATCATCCTGACATGTTTTCGTAAATTCTAGTTTTAATATTAAATTTTCTTGTGCTAATTGCTGGCTTTTGTTCTTATTTCGTGGCTCCCTTGTGGCACTTGCTCTTTCTGGGGTTGACCCAGCTGGTTTTGTGTGGCCAGATTTTGGAGCAGCTCCCGAGGATCTACCAAGCTTCCAGCCCAATGGTGACAACTAGACGAAACCCGGGCCAAGAGTGGGTTTTCCTTTTGTCTTGCCCACTTCATTGTAAAACTATCCTTTTGAGGCATTTAGCCGACGAGTACCTGTTAGCTCGATGCACTTTTACTTACTGTCTGCCTACGGGCTGTAAACATGATTAACAAATCATAGGGTTGATCATGTACGACTAAACTCTTGCTAGTCCTAACATTTTGTAACGACTAGCTTCATGATCAGCTGAATATGTAATATTTGGGATACCTTATCATTGTATATTTAATGATCATACATCTTGCAACCTTACTTACTTGCTTGTGATTGAGACATTAGGCTTGTTCATGACCATAAGAGACTGTTGGCTTGTAGTAAACCCTCATATATCTAGACAGTCGTGACCGTATGAGGTGGTTTCCATTTCAATATACGTAGATGGCTATGTCTGCCCCCGCTCTCCAGTATTCTGGTTCTGGGGCGTGACAAAGGCACCTAATTCGTGCATGTTGTGGATCTCGGAACGACGCATCAGATTGAGGAATGCTTCTGCATCACCTGATCCTTCGTACGCAGTTGAGGGACCACCATTTATACGACCGAAGATCGCTGGAGTCAGTCCAAAGCACTCTATAAAGTTACGTGCTCGCTCGATCCCCGTCTCTATGTCATTCCTAGAGCTCAGAGCCTTTTCTTTGTCCGTCTCTTTCTTTGGTGCCATGACAATATGAGGATGAAAAGTGAGAATGAAGAACTTCTCCCTATATATACAATCAAATTAACTTTTCATATTCCTTATGGGAAATTGATCATTATTAATGCAACTCGGGGAGATGAAGAGGTGTTCGAATGTTTTCAAGAGAAAATTCATTATGACGGTTGAGTATTGACCTGCACCATTTTTCATGTTCAAAGTATTTCAAAATTTTTGAAGTCTTTTCAAATTCCGAAAACTTTGAAGGGGGTCTTGTAGGAGCGTAAAAAATGTGTGCTTCATAGACTAAGTCAAAGAGATAGAGCATTCCACTCAAAATGATCTATTTTACACCAAGGACAGACTAATTACTTTACGCCAAGGTTAAGCCGGTGGTTTTACGCCAGAGATAAGCTAACCACTTTACGCTGGACAAAGCTGTCAAGTCATGCATTTAATGCAAAGTCTGACATGAGGATTTACTGATAGCGTACAACACAGAATTTGAAGGGATTTGTTTTACACAGAGACTAATGTTGTCGTTTAGTATGTGGATTGAGCTATTTTACGCTCACAATATGACTTCTTTTACGCATGGAGACTATATGAGTTTTTACGCTCAAAAGTTGACGTGTGCATAAAGTTTATTTGGGCTACATTTTACGCTCAAGGCTATTTTTAGCCACTTTACGCGGGAAGTCTATGTCAGGGCTATTTTACGCCTAGTCTACTACTTTACGCTCAGGGTATATTTGGGTTGTTGTTTACGCCCTATCCTTCCTGACTACTTTGGAACGTGGTTTGCTTATATGGCTTTCATACTACACATCTCGAAGAACGTGTGTACGTGCATCCTATTCTTATTGAAATAATAGGACACGTGTCAACGTATGCAGAGGATGACTTCAGTCATGGGTGGAAGTTATTAGCGTAAAGACAGAACTTTTGCTGAATTTTACGCACAGAAGGCCAAGTCTATAAATAGACTGAGTATTTCTCAGATAGAGGGACACAGACAGAGAGAGAGACAAGAAGAGAATACATAGAGATCAGAACCCAGAGATTTTGATTCTCCGGAGCATTCTTTTTCAATTTTTCTTCCAGAACAGAGTGAAGCAAAGCAGGAAAGCATTCGGCCTCGCCATCAGTGTCCAAGTGCGTCGATACCTTTCTGGTGACTTAGTTCTTCCGGTTGTTCATCTTCTAGCAGTGATCTTCATCATCATCGTATGGTCCAAGGAACAAAGTGATCGACTTCAGATCAGACTTCCATAGCAATACTTTCCAGAACAATTTGTACTATTTGTACTTTTTCTTGTTTTATTTTCAAAGGCCAATTTCAGGCCTTTTGTTAAGTGAAACAGTAATCAATCCAGTAGATTACTCGTGTACAACCTCTGTAGTTTACTCGTGTACAACATCGTGCCGTTTATATAACCATCTTGTGCTCTGAATCACTAGTCACTGATAGTTCTCTATATATTGTAGCTATTTACTTACAGTCTCTCTCTTTTATATCATGTTGTTCTTCAGTTTTCTGTATCTTACTCTCTAGCATGTTTATATTTTCTAGCCTGTTATGATTTGTTGAGATGTACTGTACTCGCTCCTGTCCTGACTTGACCTGTTGATAAATTTTACAGATAGCTTGGAGGTTGCTTGCTAGCCTAGAGGAGAGACAGTAGAGGTTGTATAGATAGCTAGGGTTTTTCTTATAGCTTATTTTCAGTTGTCTTGAGCTGTATTTACTCTATGGATTACTGTATTTGAGATTTGAGATATTTTCTGGGTTTGTGTATCTTAGACTTCTATCTGCTGTATCTCTTTGTGGATTTCATGTTTTATCTATCTTTTATCATGCTCTACCTTAGATGTGATTGAGACTGTATTTGCTATGTCACCTCTATTCGGAGTGTATATACTGTACATGTACCTTTATATTATTAGATGTTTGACCTACGACAGCGTTCTACCGCCGACACTATGGCGTAGGCTGGACGTACCCACGTCTCGTGCCCTTACTCTAGGGTACGGGTCGTGACACATTTTTAGTGGTGGCCCATGCAGGTCGAGTTTGTGAAGTGGTATTCGAACTAGAGTACTACTACAGCCTACAGTAGGATTATGATATATTTTTGAAGGTACTCAATCACAGTTAGGATTCCTTGAGAGATTCCTGGGATGACCCTTGAGAATCTCATTATAAAATATCTCGAAATTTGATTCTAATAGTTTATATTTATCTTTCTTGGTTAGTTAATGAATTTGATTTTTGGGTATCCATTGTTGATTTAATTTAATTTTTGTCAAGATAAAATTATATGGACTAGGTCATCTAAGTTGTGGAATCTAATCTTGTACAGTCACATTAGCCAGCATGGTGAGGACATACAGTCTGATTTTGGATATATTTCTCGGGTGTAGAAATTTAAGGTTTTCGCAGCCAAGCTAGCGACATCGCAAAAATTTTAAATACCATGATTCTAGAGGTATGTGCCTTAGTCGAGGACTCTGTGATTATCGTAGTCTTGCTTACTAGTATGACGAGGATTTAGAGCACCATGATTTTGGATAGACGTATATGATTATCAGATTGTACCTTAAATGCTTTTGAACATGTTTTCTCTACTTTTGTTCAGTCTTTCAAAAAAAGAATTATTGTTTGTTTTTGTTTTGTTTTGCTTCTCATTATTTAACTTAGGAGTAGCTTTAGCTGTTATTATAAATCTTGTGTAACTTCTTGCTATGAGTTTCTTCATAATACAATGAATCGATAATTTTGCTAGACCTTATCTTGGATTTGATATTATAGCTCTGGTTTCAAAATGGTTCCTTCTTTTAAACAGATAAGCAGAACAGATTTTATCATTATTTCCTTCTTGCCATTATTTCTTGTACTATTATAAATAATAATAATAATAATAATATTAAAACTGTCTTGATCACATCAATCACCTACTTTGCAATCTTGGTAGGAATCTAAATGTTGGTCTTGATATAGAAAATTGATTTATATATTGGAACATGAGAATATATATATATATATATATATATATATATATATATATATATATATATATATATATATATATATATATATATATATATATATATATAGTGGACACAGACACTTTGCCTGATACGTATGCGTGCTACACTTTGATTACCAACCTATCTAAATACATATTAATATGTTGTTGATGTTTAAATTCTCAAAACCCTAATATTTCTGATACAGTACAGTATCAGAGACTGGTTCTCTGCTTTTTCCTGTTTAAATTCGTAATTTGAATATAAATTTCATATTATTAGTTTTGTTTACATCACTGCACATGTATGTTATATACAAGGTTTCAATTCTTAAAGAAATTGGTTGAGTTTGTGTTTAAATTTGTCAAATCTGAGACTGTGTACATATTAACCCTTAATACTGGATTCCAAATGTTAGTTCAATTTGCTGTTTTTTTAATGTAATATTTTGAGCTATATACATTGTTGTATGTAGGGATATAATGTTAGGTTTCATATTCTTACATGTTAAGTTGTGGTTGTGATGAACATTGGGTTGGTTTGATGTTCGAATTTCTCCAAAATCCTAAAACTGAATACATGTTAACATTTTTACATTGATTTTAAATGTTTAGTTCAATTTCAGATTTGATATGTAATATTGAACTGTATGCCTAGCTAAATGTATAGATAGTATGTTAGGGTTTCATCTCCATCTTGTTAGGATGTGTTGGGAGCATTGAGTTGGTTGTGATGTTTTAAACCCCAAAAATTTGAAACTATATTATGTTAATATTACACTGGTTTAAATGTTAGCTTATTTTCAGATTTTGTATGTAAATGCTGAACTAAAACTGGGTTTAATCTCTATGTTATGTTCATATATCTATATAGATATATATAGAATTTATGCATACATGTTATAATGTATATAGATACATAAGTAAATTTCTACCTCTTTATATATATATATATATATATATATATATATATATATATATATATATATATATATATAAAATATATATATATGGTTAACCATGCATGTTATGATTAAATAGGTTGTGCATTGTAGATTGTTAACCAATATGCTATGAGTAGTATAGCTTGATAGCTATTGTTTTGAAACCCAAATCCTCCTATACACTTTTATGTATATTTCACATACACACATGCCTACTATCTAACCATATGAACATGTCCACATACACCCATACACACATGAACCACATAACTTTACATAATGCTAGCTTTTCCCTCTCTAACACGCTCTCTATCTATATATATATTGTGATTGAATTTCAATGCAATTGACTTTCATTCTTTAACTTTTGATTGTGATTTTTTTTTCTTTGAATAGTACCCCTTTATAGATAATTAGTAGTTATCTTTATTTTATTTTTTGATAAGTACCAGTTTTCATATAGGATGGTAGACTGCCTTACAGTTTTGATAATTTGTTATTTCTATATCTTTTCTAGTTTAGCACCCTAGATTGCTTGTGCGTTTTGATACCCTATGATTGTTTTGGTCTAGTGTGACTAGTACACCTAGATGAGACTTTCACTGCCACCGTATACCATGACCATGTATGTCATTCTTTTAAATTGTATGATTTAGGTAAGTTCTGAGACTTTGATTGTTGGGGACGAGACTCTAGAAGAAGTACGGCCATCTTAATTTCGAGGACAAAATTTTCTAATGATGGTAGACTTGTAACACCCACTTTTCTAAAATGAGGATAATTTTGAACTTTTGTAAAAGTTTATTATTTAATAATAGGATTTATGATTTATGAGAATTTTTAATTAATTTAATACTATTTAAAATTGGTGAATTATAATTTTGATGTGTTAGCTAGTGAACCCTAGAACTTTTGAGCCTAGAGACTAACCATAACCATGGGGATCTAACCATGTGATTAGAATAACTATTTACAACTTTTTAGGCTAAGGGTATTTTGGTCATTTTATGACTTTTGAATTATTTAGGATTTTAATTAATTGGTAAATTTTAGATTATTTTAATAATATTTAACTTGATTTATTATGATTTTGTTTATTTTTCATATTTTAATATTTTGGGAAAATTTTATATTTTTAATATTGTTTTTATTGGATTTGTTTAGTCGGGTTTGAGTTTCGTCTCGTTCCGACTTGTATTGTGACCCGGGTAGCTTAAACTCTAGATGGGACCCAATATTAAGTTAAGCATGGCCCACAAAACCCAACATTTAAGTTAGTTAGTTAAACTAATTTTTATTATGTTAGAATGGTTAAGTTAGAGGCTCAAACTAGATCATTTTGACCCCAAACTTGAACCTAGTCTAGACTTAACCATATGAGACTAGAGAAGGGCAATTAGGACATTTTTCATTAGCCCTAATGGACTCTTTATGGCAGCCACCTTTAGGGGAGAATGATTCATTTCATTCATTATAATCTTGCCTCTTTTAATTTTCTTTTGTTCTTCCCTAATTTTAGAGAGCCTTCCCTTTGATTTGATCTCCAAATCAAATCATTCCTTCACCAAATTTTTCTTCAATCATTCCCATTCTCCAAGGGAAGGGTGCTACCAAGGATTGGAAGAAAAGTGCAAGGAGGAGTGTCCACTTTGAGGGATCTTCGTATCGGAGCCGTGTCCTAAAGGATTTCATTGGGATTCTACTCCCAATAGGTAAAATCTATTCTCTAAATCGATTTTCTTTGCATATAAATTAGTTTTGAATCCGTAGGATCCATCCTCATGCATGTGTCCCCCCTTTAGATCCAAATTTGAAACCATTTGGAGCTCTCTTGAGAATTTTAGATATGTGTCTTGTGTCCTACTTGATAGATCCCAAATTAGGACACCCCATGTGTATGTTTGTATGTTAATAGTTTAAATAAATATTTAAATTCAATTTTAGAAGGGTTAGAGAGTGGATTAATCTTAGTTAGGATGGTTAGAATGAGTTTCATTTGGATACCTATGTTGGTATCCAAGTATCTTGGCCTACATGTGTTTCTTTTGTCCAAAACAACTCAAATTTGTCATAATATTCATCCACGTTTTTATTAACCAAAGCAACTAAGAAATAACATAACTTTTAGCTTAGAACTCCTTTTAATCTCCCTTTTTTAAAAGAAGCGTATCGAAATTAGCTTTCCAAATATATATTTTAATAAGCCAAAATCTTTCTGGAACCTTTTGTAAAATTATTTGAGTGTCAGCTGTACGAAAGACGAACATGTTTCGATATTTTTGCGATTCCGGGAGTTTCGGACACAAAAATGCGATCCGTTTGAAGTTTCGGAAAGCTAACACGAAGGACTACGACATACTTTAATTATAGAATTTAGTGAAGGCCCAATTGGTATAGTGTTGATTTTAAGTTGAAGAGTGACTATACGACATAGACATTTTGTGTAACCTATGAGCCTATGTAGTATGGATATTAAATAAATGTAGAGTATGTAATGCATGATATGTTAGATGAATGAAATGATATATATATGATATGTATCCTCTTTACATTAATGTATATATATGGTTGAATGCAAACATGTAGGAATGCAATCAATGTAATGTATGTAAGTAATGTATAAATGCATGAATGAAAGAATGATATACAATGTATGCATGAAAGTATATAATGAATGCTAGATATGAATGCAAGGTATACATGTAATGATAGATATGAATGTATAATGTATACATAATGTAATACAATATATAATGATAGCATGTATGGTAATATAAAATATATGATGCAATCATGTATATGTCCACTGTTATTTCTTTTTCTTACATTTTTCCTTCCTTCCCTTTCCATTTCAGTTTTTCCCTTTTTTTCCTTCTTCTATTTTTACATGTTGTATACAATGTATATAATATATAGATGCATGTAAGTATGTAATGTACATGAATGAATGCAAGTATGCATATATGATATGTATGTAGGCATGTATGCAATGTATGTATGTATACATGATATATATGTATGAATGTATGCAATATAAGCATTATGAATGTATACATGTATGTTGTGTATCCATGTATGTATGTGTGGATACATGAATCAAATATGTATATAGTGATAACATGAATGAATGAATGTATAAATGCATGAATGAATTTCATATATGAATGAATGAATGAATGAATCAAAGGTATAAGTAAAATATAATGCATTGTAATGAATGTTAACATATATAATGTATAAAAGTATGTACGCAAATGTGCATGAATGTATAAATCTATGTGACTATGTAAATATGCATGATGTAACATATGCCTATATATATAAATATGTATGTAATGTGGATATGCATATATGTATGAAGGTATGTATTTATATATAGTATCTATTTTATATTATGTATTGTTGTGGTTCACATTGCCTTGTGATTGTGTGAGTGCTAACCTAGGCTTGGTTAGGCCTAGTGAGACTTGTTTAGGCTAGGACTTAACCTAGTTGACCTACTTTGACTAGTGTAGTTGACTAGAGTTGACCAAGGGTTGACTTTAGCCTAGATTGACCAAAACATCATGTAGAATGCATTATAGCAGTCTATTTTACTATTTTGGATATGTAGTGACTTGTACTGTTCTATAGGAGCTAGACACCACTCCTCGGACAGTATATTCTCTTCAGATATTCAGGATACCAGGCGAGTACATTCTCTGATCATTTCATATCCTGTTTAGGAGTATATTTCCTGCTTTAGATTACTTTATTTGATGCTGACACGTTGGTAACATGGATTAGTACTATATGGATCTTATCGTGCGATGTTATCCCCTTAGCGGATACATCGGGTATTTCATGTTCGTGTACTTTATCATGAGTATCGTGTACTCCTTGTGTTCGTGCTTTTCGTGTACAAATCGTGTGAAATCGTGTATACTCATGTGCTCACATGATCTTCGTGTACGACTATACTTCGTATGCAATAACATATCTTGGCTAGATCCTTGTGTATTGATTGGGGCGGGGGAGTAGAAGTGGTTATGTAATCAATCCAGTAGATTACTCGTGTACAACCTCTATAGATTACTCGTGTACAACATCGTGCCGTTTACATAACCATCTTGTGCTCTGAATCACTAGTCACTGATAGTTCTCTATATATTGTAGCTATTTACTTACAGTCTCTCTCTTTTACATTATATTATTCTTCAGTTTCATGTATCTTACTCTCTAGCATGTTTATATTTTCTAGCCTGTTATGATTTGTTGAGATGAACTGTACTCGCTCCTGTCCTGACTGGACCTGTTGATAAATTTTACAGATATCTTGGAGGTTGCCTGCTAGCCTAGAGGAGACACAGCAGAGGTTGTATAGATAGCTAGGATTTTTCTTATAACTTATTTTCAGTTGTCTTGAGCTGTATTTACTCTATGGATTACTGTATTTGAGATTTGAGACATTTTTTGGGTTTGTGTATCTTAGACACTTAGACTTCTATCTGCTGTATCTCTTTATGGATTTCATGTTTTATCTATCTTTTATCATGCTCTATCTTAGATGCGATTAAGAGTGTATTTGCTATGTCACCTCCATTCGGAGTGTATATACTATACAGGTACCTTTATATTGTTAGATGTTTGACCTAAGACAGCGTTCTACCGTCGACACTGCGACGTAGGCTGGACGTACCCACGTCTCGTGCCCTTACTCTAGGGTGCGGGTCGTGACAAGACTCACGTAAATACATGGCCTAATTTTTACGGTACGACTGGAACTATACTTAGCATCTCGTGCTCTAAACCACACTTAGCATCCCAACCGAGGGACTGCCTCATACTGTGAAAACATGTATAGGAACCGTTAGACTCCCAAACGAGGGACCGCCTCAGTGACAAATGGTCACGTGAACTTACTTCTTTGAAATCGAGAAAACTACTACTGCATAGCCTTCCAACTTAACTTGTACCAAACGTGCCTAATACTTGCCATAGCCCGTGGCATTTCTATCATCGAAACAACCGTGTTTTATGCCTTAAACCCGTTGTATTCCGTGCAACACTATCATCCAAGTCATACTCTATGTGACGAGCCTTAAGACCGTGGGAACAAATGGCTATATGCAGTCGTAAAACCGTGAGATCGTGCATGCGCTCAACTTGAACAACCGAGTTCTTTGGGTACCTAGACTTATGCCATAAGTCGTGCGATACAACTTAGCTCGTGGGACGATCAAGGCTATACCAAGCCTTGGACGATGGGACCGTGTTTGCTTTATCAAGCATTTGTACGTGCGACGCCTATGGCTTAGGCTAACTCTTAGCTTGTGGCGAAGACCAACTTTTCCTTCTCCCAAGCCATGGGACGAAGGACCGAATATCATTTTTAAAGCACGTCGTGCACCAACTCTAAGCCGACCGTTGGACCTTTTCATATTCTAACTCAATTCGACCAGTCGGGATTATTCCCTTATCTATGTGGATTCGTCTCTTTTATTATCAAGCCTACTTGTGCAAGTTGAAAATATGCGATTTATTATATGAATGCTAAGTTTGAGGCGAGTTCACTGAAACTACCCCACCTGAGCGAGGAGTCATCTCGACCGAGCGATGTCATCGAGCAAGCCGTTGCAAGGCTAAGTCCGAACGCCGTCGGCGTTTCGATTTCTCCGATTGACTGAGCGTGACTGAGCGGGACGGTGCACTAGATCATACACTACTCAGAAAAAGTTTTGTCCTCGAAACTAACTGAGTACACTTATCGACTTATAACTTGGTTCAACATTCAAAAACTTGCGCACACTCTATGCGTTTCTTCAACTCTAGTCACGCTCGTGCTATGGTTATCTTTGACCTCTAGCAACTATATCTCACATAGGTAACTTACTCTCGTCGCGCACACGGACCACTCAGTTCTAGGCAAACCATCCGATCAACCAATATTCAAGTTCGTCTTAATCTAATTATCTCACCTACTAATCTTTTCCTTAAACACGATTTCAAAATCTTTGACACTTTTCTATTTCTCTAGTCTCACTTGATTCAACGTATTACTTAGTTGGATCGTGCACATATTCCAGGATACTTTCCATCTTTATTTTATTTCCTCCTCCTCCTCACCACACCATCACCACCACCCCGAGCACCATCACAGCCACCACCGCCGTCGTCGTGCCCCGCCGCCGCCTCCGCCACTAGCTGGCCAGCACAGCAGCAGCAGCCAGCAACAAACAGTGTAGCAGCAACTGCGATAGTGCACGTATGGCAGCAGTTGCCACAGCAGCAGCCGCGTGCCACCGCCGACGAGCCCCCTTAACCGGGCGCACCCCGGGCAGGCCTCCGTGGCGTGCCCCCTCGTCCCCGGCACAAGAAACGCCCGATTCGTGCATTTTGCACGGAATCCCGTCGACGCGCACGCGGACGGATTTCGAATGTGCGCCTCATTGCAGCAACTTCGTGCGTATATTCTAGAAAATTTGACCATTGGATCGTCGAACCGTTTCTTCTGTCTCAATCTCGGTATATCCCTCTTCACTTCTCTCAAGTTTCGTCCGTTAATTTTGTCGTTTGATACATCAAAATTGGCCGCCAAGTTGACCGTTTAAATTGTATAATTTTTGGACAGTTTTGCGTTGCCAACTTCGTCGGCTCATATCTCCTCCATTGCAGCTCCGTTTGGCGTGCCACTGGTTCTTATGCACAGCTGGTATAACCTTCTTCTTGCTCCTTCAGTTTTGTTTCATTGAGAGTTTGTTTGGTTGGTCAAATTCGACGCCAAAGTTGGCCATCCGAATTCTTAATTTTGCACTTGTAAAATTCCATTTTTGAACCCGGGACTCCGTATTTCAATTTCGACACCACCAGTAGACTTATGACATCGTTCTAGCACGAATTCATATAAAATTTGTTAGATTTGGAGGACGTGGGCCCTGGCACGTATTTCGGTACAAAGCAGGCCCTACAGTCCGAGTCAACGGGTCATTTTGAGGTCGGTTTATCGAAATCTAATTCTGGATATACCGTTGAGTTCGTATCGTCATTCTGGACTCGTTGACATATAATTTGTTGAGTTTTGAGGACACTGGCTCTGGCACGCTTTTCATGCAAATCAGAATTTCAATGTCCTGGTCAACGGACCAATTTGAGATTGGGTCAACGAAATCCAATTTTGGATATACCATTGGGTTCGTATCGTCATTCTAAATTTATGGACATATAATTTGTTAGGTTTAGTGGACTAGTATTCTTGCACATTTTTCGATGCAAAGCGGGTCCGACACGGACACCGTTTTAATCCGAAATTACCTTTTTGCTCTTGTGTCCAAATTAGACTTATGGATAGGCTATCCTAGCTGATTTGACCATTCTGGACACGTTGGTGATATTTGTTTCATCATCCGACAATGTTTATAGATATTTCTCTATGTACCATCCTTTATTATAATTAATTTTTATTATGTTCGTATTTCAGAATTAGTGCAACGAAACTGAGATCAGTTGATTCCAGTGATCTCACATCGCTGAAATTGACAAGATGACCATGTGGATCACTATGATAAGATTATTAACCTTACCGTTAATTATCTTATCTCGATTTGCGTGTTGTAGATTTCGATGTACGAATAACGTTGTGCAACTTGATATTTTAATTCTTAGATTAGAGTTGACCATGTTTGACCAAGATATATGGTATCTTGGTAGGTAAATATTAGGAATAGTATGCTTAGGCTAGTTTTGACCTCGGTTGACCAAGTTTGACTGTTTTGACCAAAAGTCAACTATTAGTCAACACTTGGCCTAGAAATGTCTATAACTTGACCAGAGTTGACTAGTTGACCAAAAGTCAATTGTTAGTCAACATTAGCCCAATTTGACCTAGTTTGACTTGGTTTGGCTTTCTGTGACCTAGTTTGACCTAGTGTGACTCAGTGTGACCTAGTTTGACTTAGTTGGACTGAGATTGACCTAGATTACATAGCTTATACTATATAATCATGCCTAACACTATTGAACCCTAATTAGCTTATAATTATCTCATCTTTAGGTTTGTGACATCACTCTGAGCATCGACCCCATTTGACAGCTCAGGATCGCAGGCGAGTACATTCTCTGATAGTAGTTCCTTGTCTTGATATCTTCTGTATCCGATTCAGTTATAGTATTTTACTTGATTCTTGTCACGATGGTGCACAGACTAGTATACGTTGGATCCTGACATGAGATGTTATTCCTGGACTTTCTTGGTATATTGGTACATTATTCGATCTTGTTTCTTGTACTTATATCGACACCGATTTCTGAGGGGGATTAACTACCCTCTTGGAGAATCCCGTGTCATGACGTGCTATGTCCGGATCCATATACTATTCGGATATGGGGAGTTATTATAGGTTATGTGATCAATACCCCCATGTCACTATTTCTTGTGCTTGCGTCACCCTCACTGCACGTAGGGTGTAGCGAGATCTTATATTTCTTGTGCTCGCTTTCCATGTTGGCCGGCTTGACCCATTTTGAGATTTTTCTGTGATAGCCGGGCCAAATAGAATAGCCTGATCTTGACCCAAGCCGATCAGATAATGCTATAATATCTCAAAGGCATATTTTATGTTTATATTATACATCAGATATTCCTGTACTGTTCTACTTTCCTATACGTTACACCCTGACATGATTTCCAGTTTATATATCATGTTTTACTTACAGTCTTGATATATCATCTTGTATTCCATTATGATTGTCTCTTATAGCATTTGTCAATACTATAAAACTGTTGTTGAAGGTGTACTTGCTCATTTTTCTGACAGGATAACCGTTGATGTTTACAGAGGACATGTTGGCTGATTGCTCTACTTTTTATGGGTATAGTCAGGATAGAGTTTTGATGAGACATTACCCTTGGAGCCCGTAGATGATATAGCACCTATTTAGATTTGCTAGATAGGTTTGTCTGGACTGCGAGCCAGCTAGTTTATAAGACTTATATTATATTTATGTTTGAGACCTTGTGTTATGTTTTTGACTCTCTACTATTGTTTGTGACTTTGCTTCTATTTTCGTACTTATATTTCCATCATATCTTTATGATATTCGTGCCTATCTTCCTTAGATGTCTTGTGATTGAGTTGAGATTATATATCTCCGTACGGAGATGACAGGTACATATATATTATGTCTAGATGCTATACTTTTAGTAGACCTATACAGCGTTCTATCGCCGATTCTGCGGCGTAGGCTGGACGTACCCACGTGCTCGTGCCCCTAATCAGGGTGCGGATCGTGACACTAAATATATTATTCACTGATCTGACATTGCAGTGTTGTTGTAACATCATGATAGTTTTTTATGTGCCCATAATAAAATTATATGCCCATAATATATATATATATATATATATATATATATATATATATATATATATATATATATATATATATTAAAGGAAATTTATTGAAATAACAGGAAACTACGACTGGGCCCACGAGTGGGCGCCAGCCCGTTACAAGCCTAAAACGGGACCAAAGGCAGGGCCCACAGGCGGGCAACTGTCGGTCCAAACCATCGATTAATCGTTGATCCTCGTATCGATTATGCCGAATCGATTGTCCTCACTAGGACGTTACATCGTATGAGTCTGGAGTTGCACTCGTACAACGCAAGAACATTACATTTGATCAATTATTTGAACCATCTAGTTGAAACTTCACAAATCACAGAGTAATTGAACACGCAGTATTGGAAGATAGAAAAATACTTTTCATTAATAGCTTACAACGAAGTGCAAGTCATAATTACATTGTATATGCCATTGCGGCTACATTGATTGAAACAAAAGAAAATACTCGATAAGCTGCCTGAACTAATACTTGTCGTTCTATACATTCACCATTTTATACATTGAAAGCCTACGATGAGTTGACTTCAAAATACTTCAAAATAGGCAGAGCTTCAAAATGCCTCCCCAAACTTCGGTTTTGGCCTAGCACCGTGCACCCCCAGAGTTCTCGTCACCTGTGGGGTTGGAGGTTAGTACACTAGTGAGCGGGATGAACCCACTCGTCTAAATCGACTCTGATTATTAAGGAGGCATGCATTGTAATTTTCTTTCTATTTAGAACTAAATGAATTCAGTTCATATTAATAGTCTTCCATTTGAAACAGTAAAAACAGACAGAAATTATAGCAGTTTATCTCAATTCTTACCACGACTATACTCATCCCTGCATAAAACAGAGATTATAATTTTCGCATGCATAAGACAATAGGTGAGCATGCTACTATCTTATATGTGTGGTCATTGGTGCTACGCACCACGAGAGACTTTTATATATCATTGCGACGTGCCCTATCAATATGAGCAGCAAGCCCTACAGGAGGTCCCGCAATGTCTCGCATCGAAGCACGATTTATATGTTCCCCCTAGGTCGATTCGGTTCCGATGTCCTAAATACCGTTTCGAAGAAAGATAAACTTGTGCACAAGTTGTCCATGATCATGCCAATGCGTGAACAGTTTAATATATGAAGCACATTGCATAACATGAACAATATTGAGCATCATTATCATTTTTTCTAACTCATGCAACGAATCATTTTTCCTAAAGCCGTACTTCTGATTTGGCGTCCCGTAGGCACCAATTTTTCGAGACACCATATGCCGCAACCAACATTTCATTTTATTTTGCAGATCATGAAATGGTCTATCTCTTTTCTAGAACCTTAACTTTTCTCTTTTTGGTGTGAAACTTATATTTTTAGAGTAAATTACTCTAAATTGATACAGTTATCCCGAGTTATTGATCTTAGTGATTTGGCATGCATTTAACTTGGCATCGTCGATTTGAATAAGTTCGAGGCAAAATAATTTCGTTTGCGGAAAGTATTTAAAAAAGGGATTCTAATAAAATGTTGGTACCACTACAGGAGCTCGCATAACTGATACACACACACACACATGTGGCTATGCGGCTATGCCACTGGTTGTTAGTAGCCAGTGCTTTTCTTAATTGTTTGATTAACAATCCCATCATAGGCATTAGCTGGTTCTTAGTGGCCTTCAACACGAGCTGTGGCGAAAATACTCGGCTGCTGGCAACGAAGATATGAGCTTAGTTTTTGCTTTTTATTTTTTTTTATTATTATTTACATTTCTCTGTTATTCATATTTCAATAATCGTGATTATATGATTAGTCCAACAATTGAAGTTTGGTATAAGAACTAATACTTGAATATATATTTTTATTAATGTAGTTATATTTGTCGTATGCATGTTTGGCATAAGACAAGCCAATGCATGTACGAGTAATAGTATGAGTACAATCAAACGGGTTACAATCTATTTACAACCGTCTATGTGATCGTTGTCAATTAGATCACCTCTCTTCAATGTGAGATAGAAAGAAAGATGAGAGCCAATTATCAACCGTCACGTGGTCGATTATAAATGGACTGTAACGTATGCATGTACCTAGGTTAGCTTAGGGGTCATGTAACAATAAAGGAAAATGCTAAGCCTACAACCAAATATTTAAAATATTCTTACAATCTTTCTCTCTCCCACTCCTAACACATGGGTCTCATCAGATTCTATCTCCCCTCTTGCTATATGGGCTCCATTCGACCCCACCAATTTTTGTGTCATCTAGTGGTAGTTCGGACACGTGATCGCTGTAAGGAGATTATAAGCATTTGGTTATAGGCATAACAAACTTCAACAATAAACCCTAGGGGTCATGTAACAATAAACCCTAGGCCGCCATCCCTATCGAAACCCCTACCATTCATTCCCCTCACTCGGAGAGAAGAGAGAAGAGAGAGAGAAAATGTGGAGCTCAAAAGCCCGAGCCCGAGCCCTCATCCTCCTCAGATCTTTGCGATCTCGCCACCCACCAATCAACCCCCAGGTTCCTTCCAAAACCCTAACCCTAATTCCGCCTTCATCGTCCCCGAAACCTAGGTTTTTCTTTTCAAGCCCTAGCTCTCAGTGGCCATCGGTAGGGAAGGACTCCGAGATCTACGGAATTAGCGATTCCAACAGCCCCCTTCCTGAGGACGGAGACGAGAAAGTTGGGATTTTTGGTGGAATTGAGGAAGAGAACATTCTTCCCGAGGACGGAGATGAGAAAGTTGAGATCTTTGGTGGAGACGAGAAAGTTGAGATTTTTGGTGGAGACGATAAAGCTGATATTTTTGGTGGAATCGAGGAAGAGAACGCCCCCGAAATCGACCCCGAGCAAGTTGAGAGTGTTGTATCTATCCTCCACGGTTCCTCCTCTGCGGATTCCATAGGGTTGAGTTTGGATAAGCTGCTGCTGCAGCAGCATTTAAGCTTGAGCGAGGAATTTGTGGCTAGAGTGATTGAGGCTTTGCCGGACGATGCAGGCGCGGACTGTTTGATAGGTTTCTTCAAATGGGTTCTGAAGAACGAGGAATCATCGGCGAAAAATCCGAGAACCGTGGGGCTTCTTGTTCGATCCGTTAGGAATTCTATGCAGCTGACCAAGATGGAGGCTTATGCGTTGTGGGATTTGGTTAAGGAATTGGGAAAGGAGAAGGGACTTCTGAATACCGAGATTCTTAACGAGTTGATATCAATGTTCTGGAAGTTGGAGAAAGGGAAGGCTGGTTTGGAGGTCTTCAGTATGTTTGATGAGTTTGGTTGTCATGCAGATGGGAACACTTACTATTACACGATTGAAGCTCTTGGCAAGCGCTCACTGTTTGATGATGGCTGGGGTGTTTGCAAGAAGATGCTTGATTCTGGAAACCTACCTGATGGGTCGCGGATTGGGAGGATCGTGAAGTTTTTATGTAGAGGAAAGAAAGCGAAAGAGGCACATTTGGTCTATTCAATGGCGAAGGAGAAAAACATCAGTCAGCTAACACCAAGCTTGGATCCCTTGGTTCGCGGTCTTTCTGCGTGTGATGAGACTGTGCCCTTAGCTTTGGAGTTACTGGAAGATTATCCGAAAGGAGCCAACAAGTATGCGAATAGGATATTTGGTTCGGTCGTCAAGGGTTTGTGTAGAATCAAGAATGTGCAAGAGGCTAAGGAGTTGCTCCTGAGAATGGCTAGTTCTGGACCTCCTCCGGGAAGCGCAGTATTCAATTTTGTTATTACTTCCCTCTCTAAAGAAGGGGAGATGGAGGATGCAGTAGCTTTGGTGAAATTAATGGAGAGTAAGGGACTGAGGCCGGACGTTTATACTTACACCGTGGTGATGAGTGGTTTTGCAAAGGGTGGTTTACTCGATGAGGCATATAAAATCTATACGGAAGCCAAGAAGAGGCATGGTAAGTTGAGCCCTGCTACTTATCATGTACTTATCCGTGGGTACTGCAAGATGGAAGATTACAAGAAAGCACTGGAATGCATGGATGTCATGAAGCAGGATGGGGTGCAGCCGAATACGGATGAGTATGATAAAATGATACAGACTCTGTGCCTCAAGGCTCTTGACTGGCGCAATGCGGAGAAACTCCTGGAGGAGATGAAAGAGAGTGGTTTATACCTGAAGGGAACTACCCGTAGCCTTATAGCAGCTGTGAAGGAACTGGAGGAGGAGGCGGCACAGGAGGAAGGTGTTATTCCTGCTTAGTAACTCCTTGTTGAAGGCTTCTGCATTGACTTGTCGTGGCCACTACTTTTCTGTATCCCAGATTGAACGGACGGATTTGTTGTGACTGTGAGTAGCAGTTTTTCTATCTTAACCCAAGGAATGTTTCAGTTTCAAAGGACCTATCTGTTTTCTAAAATAATTTGTTGGGAGTAATCTTTTAGTCTTTGCTAAACATTACACGAGGATAGTCTTTCATACCAATGCTTAGTTCTTGCTTGTCTATGATATTGTAATATTGCATGTGGAGCCAACATGAAACTACAAAGAAGCTTTAATATGCAGTGTATGGCATTTTACTGTGAACATTGCATGCAATCTCAAGACATCTTCTTAGTGAATATGTTTATATACTCAATCTCAAGATAGCATGTCAGTGAAGTTTTCTTATAGGACAAGTTTCAGTGTAGAATTAGCAATGGCCATGTAATTTCGTGCAAGCGGATGGCGACTTTCCATGGAAGAGAATCTAGATCTTAAGAAATATCACTTTTTACATTGAATGCAGCGTGAAAGGTATAAGGTATAAGGTGCCTAAGTGACAAATTGAAGTACTAAGTATGATATTTACACATGGTATGATCTGAAAATTATAACACATATTTAGGATTATACTTCTCATCCATATTGACCATATGGAAAGAAAAAGTGAAGAGATATACACGTTTGTTTGGTCACCACAGTACAAGAGTATATGGTCGATATAGATGGAAAGTATCTCACTTCTCTTTCTTCTTTCCATATGGATGGAAACTATATCTCTTCTCTTTTTCTTTCCTTCCACTTTTCCATCATTCTTAACAAACACAGCCTACGGTCCTGTACGGTTCCTAGGTTTTATGCCTGCTTTCCCAAAATCTCCCTAGCCCTATAAACTCTTGGCCGCCATCTCTATCGAAACCATTCATTCCCTCACTCGGAGAGAAAAAAATGTGGAGCTCCAAAGCCCGAGCCCTCCTCCTCTCAGATCTATGCGATCTCCTCACCCTCGAATCAATCCCTAGGTTCCTTCCCAAACCCTACTAATTCCGCCTTCATCATCTCGTTGGCCCCCGAAACGTAAGTTTTTCTTTTCAAGCCCTAGCACTGAGTGGCCATCGGTAGGAAAGGAGTCTAAAATCTATTAAGTCCTACCTGGGATTTCAAAGAGCCATATGATGCTTCTTCCCCAATAAACTTGGAGGCCGGAGGTGAGAAAGTTGAGATTTTTTGGTGGAATTGAGGAAGAGAACACCCCCGAAATCGAACCCGAGCAAGTTGAGAGTGTTGTGTCATTCTCTGTAGTTCCTCCGCAGATTCCATAGGGTTGGGCTTGGATAAGCTGCATTTGAGTTTGAGAGAGGAGTTTGTGGCTAGAGTGATTGAGGCTAGGCTTCGGAGGTGCATGTGCAGACTATTTGATAACAAATTATTTAAAAAAAATATTTTGGACCCCAAGGTATTAAAAAACTTATTAAATGTTGAGAGAATTTTGTTGACACTGTATTACTACTGCATGACGCATCAGGCTTGTGTACCTTCAGCTTGTGCTGCTGTGATTACTCTGACGAGGTTCATGTGCACAGATGGATTCATCATGCAACAAAGTACAACCCCAAGGTGCTTCAAATTGAATTTTCTGTTTATGTTCATTAGCGTCTTCCTCTGGGCATCCTTCCTTGCCTATCTTAGAATGGTTGAGCATGAATCTTTATTATAAAGTTCAACTTGGGTCCACCCAAGATCATGGGTCATTTGAGAAGGTTGCATATTCAACGGGCCTATCGTAAAGATGGCTTCATGGATAATCTCATTTCCTCTTGAAAGTTCTGGATCTTCATAATTGTGTATTTGGTGCACTGTGCATTTCCTCCAACACATTGAAGAGGTTGAGTATCAAATTTTGTAGATTTAATTTGGATGATAACCTGATTTCTACTCCGAGTCTAGTATGCTCGACTTATATCAACAATAGTGGTTGTACAACATTGGAGAACCTATCATCTCTTCTGAATTTGCAATTAAAGTTATTAGAGGTCTTGGTAACATGGAAACTCTAAACTTCTCATGCACAAAGAAATATCAGGTATGTTTAGCTATGCAAAATGAATATTATTTATTTTAATCCAGAAATATTTTCTTGCCCCCTTTTATTTGAGATAATTGGATGATATACAACCTATATCACTAGGCTAAATATTTTCACTTGTCACTTCGTTCTAATTCATTGTTGTCCATATCTCTTACATTTTGTTGTCATATTATGAGTTGTGCTTTGGAAGGAAAAGTACTAAGACCACTATGTTCTTTGGTGAGTTAGTAACAGAACAACCGACACCTGATATGGATCTGGACAGCCAAAATATTACCCTATCGTAGACCTAAATACCCCTACATGAGTCTTCCAACAGGAATGGGTATAAACGATTGTGCCCATGTTTCGCTAACATGCCCAGGCAAGGCAAGACATGATATGGCCACAAGAAATGTCCAAGTAGATTCGGGTCATACTGCCCTCTGACACTGATTGGCACTCAGGAGAGATGTATCCACCAAAGCCTGCTCAGGAACTTACACTTCTGACCCAGATCACGAGCATTACATTTTCTACCTGTCTTAGCTCTTGTGTGTTTAATAATACTTGTGTGAGTGGGCATCATGTTAAATTTATTGATTGACTTTGTTATTTCTTCCTCGAGCATGCATTGTTGGGTTTGCCCAATTGTTCTATAAATCCCTTTATTTGTCCAGTTCATTCTTCTTTTTGTTAGTTTATATAATACAGTTCCTATCACCTAATTACATTATTGATATCGGCTATTATCAACCAAATGTTTTTTTTACAATTTTTGACACTCATTTCAAGTTGGACGCATGAAATAAATGATGTTTGTTTGTAGTTTGTTATTGCTTCTGTTTGCCATTTAAGTAAATATTATTTCGGTAGTTTAATTAGCAACTTAGCATCCTTCTTTGTCAACCATTAGATGACATTCACATTCAGCAGCAGATATAAGGTTCCCTATCTTCAAACTAAACTTTTGTTACATGGATGATGAAATTACAATAAAGCCTTTATTAATGTGGACATGTGATGAATTTTATGTTTAAACTCTGTTGATATTTGTATATTATTGCAAATTCAACTCTTCATATTTATATGTAATATCTGCTTCATCTGCTTCTAAGTCATGAAACTATTTAGATAGATGGAAAAAATTATCATATTCAAATTGCAGAGTATTAGGGACATTCAGTTGAAGCGTATTTAACAAATATAATTCTAATGACTTAAAAAACCATAACCAGCTTTTGTACAAGACAGCCAGCAAAAATAAGTATGATCAAGCATACTTGGTCACCGTTGACTGCCCTCCATGCCTCAATGATCTAAGTTCTAAAAACAAACTTGCTTTCAAAGGTAGAAGAGATCCGAGAAAATGTCTATTTCTTCTCTTCGTGGTAAACTTGATAACTTAAACATTTTTCTAACTACTTTATAATAGAGCAGGCTCTAGTGCCTAGAGCTTTGTGTTTTTTGTCTATCTAGGATCTTTTGTATCACTAGAGTATTTTCACTTTTATTATGTTTAAGGCTAGGAAGCATGGACCCTCCAAAATTTTGGACCGTATCGTGTTGGACAACCTGGACACTCCAAAAATCTGGGCATTATTGTGTTGGAGATAACCTGCATATTCTAAAATACACTAGGACACCAAATAGGTGTCGTGCCCGTATAGTTGTTTCCTTTCCATGTCGTGTTGTATCCTTGTCCTTGTAACCTAGGTTTAGGGTTAGTAATTCCAATCCAACCTTCCTCAAATACGAGGAAGTTCCTATAAATGTTTTGTTACTGATTCAACCTTCATGTCCCCTATCACAAGGAGCCTCTTAACTGTTCCACTCATTTCCCTTTTTTTACTGACTACTATTTAGAGCATTGTCTTGTTGAAAACTGTAGGCAGAAGTCTCCCTTCAAGACCAAACCCGTATCTGCCATACTTTTTTTTTTCTTTTCTTTCTTTCATTACAACTTCAAAGCAAGTGGTTGGAAAAGATCGAATCAAGCCAGTTCGGTTCACTAAACTAAAGTTCGGAAAATTTCTGAAATTGAAGTTCTTTTTTTTTTCTGGAGTGAAATGAGAATAAAACAATTCTTTTTTGTTAGAATGTGCATCTTCAAGTTAGTCCTTATGTTTCCGGTACATGAACTTGAAATGTGTAAAGCAGAAATTATTGTCTAAGATTGTAGTCTAGTTTGAGTACTCTCAGTTGAGTAGCCTTATTTCTGAAAAACAACAAAGAATATGAGATTGAAATTTATGTTCCTTCAGACTTATTTCAAGCAAAGAGTCGCTCAAACTTGTATGATTGTTAGTGTTGTGATTTGGTTGACATTGTTGAGTTCCACTATAACTTTATGATTAATATCTCCTATTTGTTTCGAATATGCGTTTATTTGTGTTATACCAAGTGCGATTTTCCAAAAGAACTATAACAATTTCCGATGTTTGACAACCTGAGGAGTTTGACTCTGGGCGGGCAGTGTACGAGTGGCGAGATTCAAGTCGTGGCGTGCTTCCTGCAACACTCGCTTAATCCAAAAACGTGTACTCTAAACAATAGAAAGGTAAGATATCACTTCAAACATCTTTTAACTTTCATTGTTTATCATTGTTAATGGCATAATTATTTGTTATGCAGGTATCATCACCGCTATCACTATCAAGATGGAAAGTCAGGGAAGCTCTCTTTCAATTGCCCACACCTTGAACCAGTAGAGATCCAGTGTTCCAAGAGCTACAAGAAGCTCCAACAGCTTATCAAGTATTTGTTGTCAAACGCAACTTGTGTACCTAAAGTCATTATCAACCTGGACTGGCAATACTTTGATCATTTGGAAATATGAAGAATTACTTGGGGGACAATGTAAGTAGTTGTTAATTATACTGTTTCGTCTTTTAGAAACTTTTTATATGATCCTGTTTATCTTCGTAATCATTATTTGTTATCCTTATTTCGTAAGACTTAAGTTGGAAACTTAGATAGTTTCTGAAAAATACTAAATGTATGTTTCCGATTTTTTTTTTAAACTAGGGGAGAAAAGGAGGTCACTGTTAAAAAGGAGAACGATAACTATTTTTCATCAATAGTCAAACAAAATATGAAATAAAAACAAAGCCGTTGATGTGAGTTTTCAATGCAAGGAGAGAAAACTCAGCCCAAAATATGAAATCCCTTGGTGGCACGCAAGTCTCTAGAATGAGATTTTAACAAACAATTAAAACAATGGAAGAAATTATTGAACGATTGCTTAGTAGTGGCCGAAGCAACTCTAATCTTTTTTCAAAAGATGTTTAAAAAAAACAGCTGTATTTCAAAAAAAAAAAAAAGTAGAAACAACAATGATAAGCAACTCCAGCTACAACAAAAACACTGGCTGAATTTGCAATTGATAATGGAGACTGTTTATGTTTTTTTTTTCCCCTTCAAAATAAATTTATTCAATTTCAGAACAGCTATAGACAAACCACTCTCTCTCTCTCTCTCATCAAAATTCCCAATTCTGAGCCCTAATCCACAACCTCTCTCTCTCTCTCTCTCTCACACACACACACACATCAAAATTATTGTGTCCCTCTTGGACATGCAGTTAGGTATGCTTCTTATCTTCACTAAATAGTAAATACCAATTCTTTACTTACTCTATTATTATTAATAATAAGTCTATTTGTTGGATCTTGGCTTGATTTGATTCAATCATCAATGGTGGTGGTGGTGGTTGAGTAATTCTTGTTTATACAGTGATAGGAAAAATAGTTCTATAGGAAGGAATGGCTGCCTACAAACAATTGAAAAATTACACTTTTTTTAAATTTTTATTGACTATTATGACTGGCCTAGAATCACATGGAACTTTCCCAGGAGAAAAAAAGAGAGAAAGAAGGGCTTTATACAATAACTAAAAAAAAAAAAAAATCAATGGATAGATCTGTTATAGAAACAAGTATCAACAAATTCTGACCCTTATTTCATGATTGTTGGGCCTGAAAAAATTGATTCAAAGAAAGGAATTTTATAATTGGAAAACAGAATTTAGGGTTTCCATCCATGCCACAAGTATAAAACAGCTATAATAACATAATGATAAAGTCCATGGCGGAGTTTGATTGAAATCGGCACAAAACGACACGTGAAATGGAAACCAAAGGTTAAACATGCTGTTCTAGCCAAGTTTAGAGCCGCCAGTATACTCGTGTATACTAGCGGATATACTATGGTTTTATAACTCCCAAATTCACGTCTTTTTGCTCATTTTCAATTGATTCTTGCCCGAATCAAATCCGTAAATTGGGTTATCTTCGTATTAACTATAGTGACGTGTCATCTGAGTGTCGTGGCAACGTGATACATGCACATATAGATATGAGCATTAACATGAACTATCTTTTTTCTTTATCAAGATAAGGATTGAAACTTAATATATGAAATGCAGCTATACACTAACATGCAATAATCCTAGGGATCGATATCTATGACTAAAATTGAGATAAATCAATAAAAACTGAAAAAATGAGGTCTATGTCTCCTTTTGAACAAGTTGTACTTGCCTATGAACGGGAGATGCGAATGAGAGATAGTATATATGATGTGCACTTGTGCCACTACCCACCTCCAAGCCGTCTTAACAATACAAGCCTCGCTCCCTCGGTGACTTAAACCTCATCAAAGACAACGAGAGTGAAGAGAGTGTTTAGAGATAAAGAGAAAGAAACTTAGAATGGGAGTGTAAAGTGTGAAATGAAGGTTTATATAAACCTCCCGAATCGATCGTGACTCTTGATCGTTGATCTAACGGCCACGATCAACTAAACATGTACTAACTGGGCTCATTCCTAGCTGGCCGGTATACTGATGGTATGTTGTCAGCACAAGAAAATTTAGGATAAACCTAGATTGGGTTATCCATTCTACCAGTGGGTCCTATGAAGGTTATATGGCGATGCCATAGGTCTTTACAAATATCGGGTGGTCTGCAAGTTAGCCCAATTGCTTAAGAAATCTTTGAAATCATTACTTGTTAATAAGTCATTGATCATTTTCCAAGTTCATCGAGTTTCTCACGAGACATGCTGATACGATCCTCGATGCACAAAAAAAAAACAATAAGTAAAATCATAGCGAATATCACCAAAACAATACGGTATCGATGACCAAGAGCACACAATACAAGGAATATGATACAAGATCTATATACATGAATTCACAAAATACGAGAAATCTCAACTCATGCTCAAGATATTGAATACACGAAATACAAATACAGAAAAACGGGGGTTACAACAAGGATAAAGTGGTGACCCATGCAAGTCTGTCTTCAGACTTGTGGATTTATAATAGTAGAGAAAATCTCCATCGAAATACTTCTTTTGGTTTTCTCTTGCATATCTCTACTATCGATCGATTAAATTGTTAAATTGTTTGATATCCTTATTCCTTCCTCGTCCGATTGATACTTGGTGTCCTTTCTTTCTGGGACACTTTGTTTGCTTCGGTAAAAGATACTTTGGTAGCGCAACACTTGAGGGGTAGATATCTGAAGGACAACATAATGGAGATCAATAGCCGCAAGGGGCACAACCTTGGATAGAGCAGAATGTTTTGAAACTTCAGCCAATAGTTATGGTGCAACTTGATGCGCACACACTACTCGAGATTATTAAGACCGTGATGACTAGGCAGCAACAAAAAAATGTCCTACTTTAACATGGTATCCATGTTAAACTCGAGTGTAGTACAAGTGCAGTGAGCAACTTTAGTCGTCTACATCCACCCTATTTTATACACAATCTATAAAAACTATTAAATAATAATTAAAATGTCCGATACATCTACTGATATTTGTTTAACTGAAAATTCTGTCAGATTGACTACCAGGGAAGTCCTACGGTTCGTTCCCTCAGAAGAAACATCTCGAGTCAGGAGATTAATTTGTGTGACAAAGCAGACTGATATTTAGAATAATCACTACACCTGTGGCAACATGAGATGCCTTTGATCACTTCGATTTAACCAATACTTGGATTTCCGCTATACCATAACTAATTGCCATGTTTATATAATTGTATGAGAAAAATATTAAAATGAGCTTTTCTCTAACTACTTGTTTGGCTTCTGTCATAATGGGTCCAGTCGGATCATGTCCAGCCTGTACCATTGTGAGACGACGGCAGTAAGCTGTAACAAGCAGTGAACATAAGCAAACAAAATCTAAAGGGAAAAGAAAATAACATTTTATTGAATCTGAAAAATAGTTTGAAATGAAAATACAAACAAAACAAGCATTAAGTTATTACATTGGTCTTTATTGCAACAAAAGGGAAATAACTAAACCAAAGGTACAACTAAAACTCTGGAGCTCCCTGGTCAGGTTCAGCTACCTCGTCAGGGCTCGGACCAGGTCCGCAGAAAGAGCTAAAGGCGAGATCCTCGTCATCGCAGTCACCTAAAAATGTTGGTCTCCAGTCAGGAGGGAGAAATGACATATTTCCACATCTAACATTCTAAATAATAATAAATGCATACAAAACAGTTTAAAAAGATTATGTATTTTTGCTAAATAATAGTAAAAGCAACAGTAGACAATATTCTCAGCAACTACAATGATGCAATTCTACAATAGTACTTTGAGTATATAACAAAATCTGTGACCGGCTGGATAGAGGCAATATGTATACTAGCGTTTTGGCCAAAACGATAGTATACGGTACGGTTCAACCTCCTGTGCGGTAGGGGTTAGCGCGAGAGAGGTAATAGTCGGTAAACAATGGCTTTGGTCACATATGTTATACTAATCCCCCAATCAATCCCGAGTCAATGAGTCAATACGTCAATAAGGCAAGCAATCAATCCATCCATTGATGTGGAGTCCGAGAGGGATCCACTGTGAATCAGTGTCACTACAATATATAATTCTACTGATGCAGTACATTTATAAAACGCAGACATGAAAGATATGAAACTTGCCTTGGGTGTAACCTCGGCGTGGAAAACAACAGCTAGAAGGTAACGACTATGATTCAGGGATCTGAACCTACATTAAGAATATCATGTCCTTAGAACTTAACCAAGATTCGCTAATAAACTACTAACGCAAACTACGCTAATTATAGACATTTGTCGTACTTATTAGAGAACTAATAATTTTAAATATAGTATTTTTTTGGTAAAAACTATTTTATGAAAATAGGCGGAACATAAAGTATTTTGGAATATTAACACAAAATATAGTTTTTATCGAACATTATCTTAATAGTAAAATATCGCGTAAAACTCGAAATATTTGAAAATAATACATTTATTTTCTAAATAAACTTTTGCGAAATATTTAACAAATACATTTGTTTTGTAAAGAAAATCATTTTAGTAATAAATATACGTAAAAACCCTATTTTAAATAAAGTTACGATTTTATTAGAAAATACGATGTTATTACTAGTTTTCATTCCTTAATTATTAGCAGAAAAGCTAAATTATGAAAATAACTTTTTCTACCTAAAAACATGAATATACGGTTTTGGCCCATAAATATCATTTTCCTATATTAAAATACACTATGCTACATAATTAGATATTTGCTACTAAAATGGCCATTTTATAGAAATTATGGCGGAAAACATATATTGATTTAAATTAGCGTTAATACGAAAATATTCGGTTAATAAACAAAATACGCATTTTCACTTAAAACGTACTTATATAAGATTTTACCTTATAAAATTACGCTTTGCTATTTAAATAGTATTTTGCAGCTAAAATATTAACTAATGGATAATGAAAAGATTATTCTTAAAGTAGCTACAACATCCATCATAATTACGTAGTCGACGATCTAAAATAATAATCTACCGTTAACGCTAAACATTCCAATGTTCTAAAAATCGCTAGGAGGACTCGGTGCGGCGGAGGTCTGCCAAGCGCCTAGCCTGCCTAAATTTTTTTTTTGAAAATTTGAAATTTGAAATTTCAATGTTCTAAAGTCCAAATACTATCTTAAAATCCAAACAAATATCCAAAATAAAACTAAGAATAAACAAAATAAAAAAAAATCAAAAAATTCAAAAAATCCACCGCCTAGGGGGTTTTCGGTGCGGTGGGCAGGCGCCTAGGAGGACGCCTAGGCCGATTTTTAGAACACTGAAACATTCGCTAACTCTAACAATTATACTATCTAATTAGGAAATTAATTCAGAACAAACTAACTATTCCTAGGAACAGAAATAGGCTCTGTGAAAACTACAAAAAGGTGCGGGGGTATACCAAAAGCTGTGACGTAGCACCGAGGGGAGGCCTTGGACTCGGAAAGCACACGGCACGGACACGCGTACACGGGAAACGGCACGGACACGCGCTGGAGCGGCGGGGGGCTGCGGGAGACCGCACGAGAGATGCTGCCGGGGTCGGGGGACCGCGCCGGAGGCGCTGTCGGGCGCCGGGAGGCCGGCGGGGCTGCCGGGGTGGTGCAAGTCGGCGACACGGAACGGCGGGGTGAGGGGTCTAGAATTGACGGGGGCGGCGAGGTGAGCGCGGCGGTGGTCGCGGATCGGAATTTGGTGGAGCAGGAAGAGAGTAATGGATTTATTTGTGAAGGTGGGAGGGAGGAAGGCTCTGTGATGCTTCTTGTAAGCCCCCCTGAATTTCAGGGTTTATTTTAAATTTTCTGAATGAATTATTTTCAATAAATGTTTTATTATTTAAATTATTTTGATCATTAATGTTCTTCCCGTGACTTTGACTTCTGGAGCGTCAGAGATACCAATCTCTGTAAACTCTTTATGGGTTTTGAAGTAGACAAGATTATCTTCGTTTTGATATATCATGTCCCACTTGAACTCGTTCCCTTGTGCTCTTTTTGTATCGCGCAACTTCGGGTCAACTTAGACCAATTGATCGTTGAATAATTATTCCCACTTTTTTCTTTGACCATCGTTTGCACGTTACCGTGACTTTTAATTTAGGAGCACCAGACCAGTCGTTTTCTCAGAACCAACTTCTCATAAATGATCTACTCGAGACGTTCTTCACCCATGACTTTCGTGTCCCACTCAGACACTCCATTTTGTGCTTCATTTTCTTCGCACAATTTTCGGGTCAATTTAGTCCAATTAATTATCTACCGTAAGACCTGATTTATTTTCTAATTTAATTTCGGGACCCGACATCGATCCAACCTAGTAGACCCAAAGTATGGACGTGGCCCACATGAAGCCTACTACCCACATGAAACTTGTGTCCCATTTATTGGAGTCCCCGTATATTATTTATTTACCCATGATTATAAATCCCTATTTTAATTCAATTACTGCACCCGGTCTGATTTTGACCCGACCTGGCTCGACCGAACCCGAACTCAAGCTCCACGTTGTCCTCTCATGACTGTCCAAGTACCCCACTTAATTTCTTCTTTTTTCTATTTAAAAATATGTCCTCTCTCTTTACAAATATCCCATATATAAATATATACACACACACACACACACACACACACACACACACACATACATATATATATATATATATATATATATATATATATATATATATATATATATATATATATATATATATCTCACTCTCTCTCCCATAATAAACTGGATACCAAGTGTCCGCGTCAACGTATCATTTTGAGATCGGCACATCGGAATCCTATTTCGGACATACCGTTGGGTTCGTATCATCATTCTGAATTCGTAGACATATAATTTGCTAGGTTTTGTAAACTTCTATTCTGACACATTTTTCGGTGCAAAGTGTGTCCAACAGCAGACATCATTTTGACCCAAAATTACCGTTTTGTCCCTGTGTCTAAATTGGACTTATGGGTAGGCTATCCTAGCTAATTTGACCGTTCTGGACACGTTGGTGATATTTATTTTATCATCCGACAACATCTGTAGATTTTGTGTATGTATAATCCTTAATTTATAATTAATTATTTTTTCAGAAATTGTTACTTTCTATTTTTGAATTTTTATATATATTTTACTTTCTGCAAAAATCTGGGAAAAATTGTATTTAAATACTATGTTAATTTAGCTAATTTATTATAATTTTTTCAGCATTTAATAAGTACTTTTGGTATTTTATAAAAATAGGAAAACAGAACTCATTTTCAGTATATTTATGTTTGCTGATTTTTCATAAATATTTATGAAGGTTTATAAATTCCAGAAAAATTATTATAAATTATTATAATTAACAAGGATCATTTTGGTACTTTATTTTATGTATATGTAAGCTTTTTGTCTATCTCAAAAATTGTTGGATCATAGTGTACAGTTTGATTTATTTATTGAGTAATTACGACTTGCAATATTTTGTGTTGTTTTGAGTTATTATAGTATTGGACCACCCCCGACACTAGTATAAAGATCCTAGGAAATTAGTTTGGATATAGTGGCACTCCACATTAGACTTTTATGCTAGGTCCCCACTTAGTTAGTGTCCAGTTAGGAGTCGTGTCACACCACTTGTGTAATCTTAATCATAACTTAGAGGCTGAGTTTGTATATCATTATTGACAGGATACCGGACATCTATATTTTCGTGCTAGTATTCTTGCTTTGCTCGAGGCAAGTACATCTATAAACTCATTTACTGTCTTTTAATGCTAGAACATGTATTAACTCTGTTAAAATACTGATCTTTGAGGTAGCAAGCTATGTCTTCACATGTTGTATCACTTTCAGTACCGGCCATGCTTAGGACAGTTCTTATATCTTCACATGCTTCCTACTGGTTCTCAGTACATGTTTCACTATGCTTTATACTGCTATCAGTACTTATCGTGCTTTATACCGATCCTAGTATCTCTCACATGTTTTATATCGTTCTCGTATCTCTCACATGTTTTTACTGTTCTTGTATCTCTCACATGTTATATGGGTTATGGTGAAACTGACAGTTGAGTACGTGATCATGCCCCCCTCATAGTAGCGAGCGAGGTCGCATTTTATATGCATACCTTGCCGCAGGCCATTATCCCGCATTTCTGTACGGATGTACACCTATGCTTGTAGACTTGTACGTATGTACATTTTATTTACATGTACCACAGTACATTGTACACCTATTGACGATCACGTACCTGCTACAGTTTTAAACATTACATATACATCTGTCTCTATGACATATGTATCCTTGCCATGATAGATTATGAGATATACCATGATTCCAGATATGCCATGATCCTTATGTTACTATGATACTGTGATCCCAGTTGTACCATGAGGCCATGTTTCCAGTATTTTCTGTTTCATAGACTTATCACACCATGTTTCTTGTCGTACATCTCTTTCATTATATATTCAGTACTTTGGTTGTAGAGGTTGTACTTGCTCCCGTCCTGACAGGATAACGTTGTAGGTTCACTTTTCGAGGAGGAAATGCTATGTGATAAATATTATGGTACTGCATTTGAGGACCTGGCCTTAGCTCCAGAAGAGGCCCCAGCAGGGAACCTTGCTTAGTTATTTTTCATGTGTTTTGAGACTTAGACTTTGGTCTGTACTTATATTTGATTACTGGACCTTGTCTCCAGTTAGATACTTGGGAGTGTATTATTAAGTCTGTACTTTTGTTACCTTCGCTTATAGATGCTGTGTTGTGATGAACCTTTAAATATGATATTAGAACTGTTAGCAACTTATACCCTTTATTGTCTATTCTTAGAACAGCTTACTACGCTTTAATCAGGCGTAGGCTGGACATGGCTCGGGCCGGCCCAACAATTTGGGTAACGGGTCGTGATATGTTTTTAGTGGTGGCCCATGTAGGTCCAGACTTAAGTTGTTTGGTTACGTTATTGTACCAAGCATGCCTGCAATTAGGATCTTAGGACAACTAGATAACACTAGGGACAACAATTAGAACACATAGAGGATATCTAGGATTGCAAGAAAAATTCATCATAGCATAGGACCGTTAACTATATTTAGTATCTTGCTTGAAATTCAGTGGATTACAATTTTGACCAGGATAGTACCCTTGGAATGACCCCTGAGGATCTCACTCTAATCTTACCTAGAAATCTGTTTTCACTTATTTCCATTTGCTCTTCCTTAAATTCGTTGTTGAATTTAATTTCTGATTTTCGTTGTTGACTTTGATCTTGCATCGTGATAAATTTTGTGGATTGAATTATGATATATCCTGATAAGGTAAATGTCTGCTTTAATTATGAAGTTTAGAATTTATCGCAGCCATATTAGCTGGTATGACAAAAACATAGAGCTTAATTTCGGATATACTTATCCTAGTTATGAAATTTAGATTTTCTCGCAGCCATACCGGTTGGCGTGGCGAGGATTCTAGATAACATGATTATAGGGTGTATACCTTAGTTTTTGACTCTATCATTTATTGCATATAAGCTTACTGCTGTGGCAAAAATTCTGGCAACATGATTTCAGGAAGACGTATATGGTTATCAGATCATATCTCAACTTGGTTCACTTTGTTATGACCGAATGAGGAAGAATAAATTCTTATTATCATTCTTTTCCGTCTTGATTAACTCTGTCCTATCTACATCTACATCTAGGATTACAGGTTCTCTAGGACTCTCCAATAGGATTGCTTTCTGTCACCCCCAATTCCTGTATTTCGTATTTGTACTCGTAATTTGATTTTGGCACGTATTTTATTTTCTCGACTTGCGGATTTTGGTTTCCCGTAAATGGGTTTGGACCATGGCTTGGTTTTATTTTATGGAATTGGTTTGGTTTGATTAGGTTTGGTTTAACATGAATGGAACACCTTAACCTACACTCCTCCCTCAACACACCACAACTCCCCCACTTTATAACACCACCTACTTTTCTCTCTCCTCTTTATTCTCTCATTTATTTCTTATAAACTTCTTCTTCTTCCTTCTTCCACACAACTCCCCAACCAATAGGCAAGTGCACCTTGCCAACAAATAAGCACCCAATTTTATTTGTCCATTTGATAGATTAGGACATGTAGATCAACATTAGAACTTGGAATTTTGTGATTTGGAGCTTTCATTCTTCTAGATCTAGGTTTTAACCATTTTCAGAAATCCTTGGTTTTGATCTATTAAACTTTGATTTTTGCTTGTTTTGATGCTTCCATGTGGAAGAGAATTCAATTTTACTCAAGTTAGAACTTTGACAATCTAGATTTGGTTTTGATTTGACAAAAATATGAAGAATTGAAGTTCTTGGTGTTTTTGGACTTGCTCTCGGCCAGGAAGAACAGCCCCCTGCCTTACGCTTTTTAGCGCATGGCCGATTGCGCACCCCTTGCCTGTGCTCTTTAGCGCATGGCCGTTTGCGCAGTCACTTGGCCAGCGCTTTGCGCTGCGCTGGACTGCGCTGGACTGCGCTGGCGCAAGCTAGCCATGCGCAATCCAGCCATGCGCAAAGTAACCCCTGCGCAATTCACTTCTGCGCAAACCGCTCCTGCGCAATTCACTTCTGCGCAACTCACCCTTGCGCAAACCACCCTTGCGCAAGGTAACCCCTGCGCAGTCTACCTTGCGCAAGACAACTCTTGCGCAGCTCTTCCATGCGCAGTACACACCCTGCGCAGACCTACCCCTGACCCCCTTGCACAACCTACTTGTCTATAATAAATTGTTATTTCTTGATCTTGGCTCTTCTATAGTCCTATTTTATATTAGTATTTTATTAGGTATTTTACGCCCATTTTATATCCTTACGCCTTTTGGCATGAACTTGATTTTGCTTAATATGTTTGGAATAACTATTGTACACAGCATGGTATGACAAGGAACTAGTATAACATGACAGTGACCCGTAGTGGTGCACTCCTGACACGACCAACCTGACTTGATAGTGGCCCGTCGTGGCGCACCCCTGACAAGTACCCTGACATGATTTAACTTGATAACTTGATAGTGGCCCGTGGCGGCGCACTCTTGACTTGACTTGACTTGATAACTTGACTTGACTTGCCTTGACACCGTGGGTGTTCCTGCTCGCTTGTTTGCACAATCCACTTGTCTTGTTTTGCATCATGTCTAGGACGTGACTTCCTGGGTACCACGGCCAGGGACTTGCGCTAAATTGGATTAGGCTAATTATTAGATCAAACTAGAACATGGAGAATTCCCAGTCACAGGCAATCTCGTTATCTGGGCGCTTTAATGGACTTGTAGCTTGCCGACGAGTAGAGCACATTTCCAGCACACTGTCATATGTTGCACCCTCTAAGTCACCTAAGGGTACATTTGTCTTCCGGGCGATGTACCCAACTATAACTCTCAACCCGCGGAAGGATAACTGGATGGTCTCCAGGGCTTGGGACTGGGAGTTTCTCACTTGCATCATGTTAGTAATTAAGGCTTGTGATAACCCTAGTTAGTTAAAGTAGTAAGCCGTAGTAATTGCTTGGCCGCTTGTGAATGCATGATGTCCAGCCTTGTCTAAGTCTTGTCTAGCTCCAGTACCTGCTATCTCCTGAGCATGTTTGTTTTACTTATCTTAACGATAAATGAGTAGAGACAGTGAGCTATTCAGGCGAAGGGTTACAACCCCGGTCCTTGTCTGGTTTAAGGATTGTAACCTGGCTCCCGGAATGGTTCCACGTCCCTAGTCGTTTATCGCCCTGTGTACCTTACTACTTGTACTTCTTTTATTCTTTATGTTCTGATATGCTGGCTTTTGTTCTTATTTGTGGCCTCCTTTGTGGCACTTGCTCTTTCTGGGGTTTGACCCAGCTGGTTTTGTGTGGCCAGATTTCGGAGCAGCTCCCGAGGATCTACCGAGCTTCCAGCCCAATGGTGACAACTAGACGGAACCCGGGCCAAGAGTGGGTTTTCCTTTTTGTTTTACCCACTTATATGTAAATTTATTCTTTTGAGGCGTTTAGCCGACGAGCACCTGTTAGCTCGATGCACATTTACTTACTGTCTGCCTACGGGCTGTAAACATGATTAACAAATCCTAGGGTTGATCATGTATGACTGAACTCTTGCTAGCCCCATCATTTTGTACGACTAGATTCATGATCATCCAATATGTAATATTTGGGACGTCTTATATATATATATTTGATGCTCTAATATCTTGTAACTCTGTTAATTGCTTGAGATTGAGACAATAGGCTTGACCTTAAGAGACTGCTGGCTTGTAGTAAACCCTCATATCTAGACAGCCGTGACCGTATAGTTGAGATGTATTCTATTTCAATATACGTAGCTGGCTGTGTCTGCCCCCGCTCTCCAGTATTCTGGTTCTGGGGCGTGACACTTTCATGTTATTTTTTGGACATAATTATTTTTGTGTTCCATCTTTCCTATGACTTGACTAAACTCTTTTTCGTTAACCTCTCGGATAATTCTTCTCGTTATGCATCTCGTTGTCTTTGTACCATTCTTGGAGATATTCCAATAAACTTTCCTGTCTTGCTTAACCCTTTAACTTGTTTGGACACTTTTATGGATTGCTTGACCCAGTCTTAGGCCTTGTTACCTTCTACTTGATAGATGACCGAAATAGCCAAACCTTGTTAACTGATTCTGTAGTATAACTATAGATGTATTGTGTGTTTGTGATAAGTACTTTTCCTAGGGATTGGTTAGATTAAGCTTATAGGACAAGTATGGGTGACTGACTGTAGCAGACTTGGAAACCATTAAGAGCGATTGTATTGATAGTATGACTTGATGATAGGGTATCTAAGATGGAGAAATGAGATAGTATATTGTTGTGACTACGGATTGAGGATCCGAATCCAGTATTTACAATGGAGGATTTAGCATTTGTAGAATTTTGGTTGGTTATCTATAGCTAATTACATGTGATTAGAGGGTAGATCGATATGTGGATTGATATAGAATAAGTTAGAATGAGATATAATATTGCGTACAAGATCGAAAAGATATCGGTTAAAAAGACAAGGAACAAGACAGAGACATATGTACATTGGTAATTAATAAATCGGGAGTTTGAAATTGAGGATTTATATTCGGAGGAATTGTTGAGTAAAAGAAGAAGGCTCTACGCCAAGGATAAGAATTGAACGTATGATTTCAAGGAGAAACTGTAGGAAAGGATTGGCGACAAATAATGCAAAGGGCATGTGGATTGATAGAATAATGATACTTAGGATGTGATAAGGAAATCAAGTATTTACAAATTGAGGTTGGAAATATGATTGATGATTAAGCATTTTAGGCTTATAGACATATCCGGAGAATGACCTATAGTTTAGGGTATACATAAAGGATCCATGTTAGTATGGAAGATTCTAAAGGATATATGACGTAGTTTATGATAGAAGGACTTTGTTGAGCCTAAACCAAAATGATTGTAAGAGAAACGGAAGAGATGATTACAGGGGTAGCAGTTTGAGTATCGTAGCCAGACCAGCTACATGTTATAGTTTGACCTATTGGATGATTTTTAATTTCGAGGACGAAATTTTTGTAAGGTGGGTAGGATGTAAGCCCCCTGAATTTCAGGGTTTATTTTAAATTTTCTGAATGAATTATTTTCAATAAATGTTTTATTATTTAAATTGTTTCGATCATTAATGTTCTTTCCCGTGACTTTGACTTCTGGAGCGTCAGAGATACCAATCTCTGTAAACTCTTTATGGGTTTTGAAGTAGACAAGATTATCTTCGTTTTGATATATCATGTCCCACTTGAACTCGTTCCCTTGTGCTCTTTTTGTATCGCGCAACTTCGGGTTAACTTAGACCAATTAATCGTTGAATAATTATTCCCACTTTTATCTTTGACCATCGTTTGTACGTTACCGTGACTTTTAATTTAGGAGCACCAGACCAGTCGTTTTCTCAGAACCAACTTCTAATAAATGATCTACTCGAGACGCTCTTTACCCATGACCTTCGTGTCCCACTCAGACACTCCATTTTGTGCTTCATTTTATTCGCACAATTTTCGGGTCAATTTAGTCCAATTAATTATCTACCGTAAGACCTGATTTATTTTCCAATTTAATTTCGGGACCCGACATCGATCCAACCTAGTCGACCCAAAGTATGGACGTGGCCCACATGAAGCCTACTACCCACATGAAACTTGTGTCCCATTTATTGGAGTCCCCGTATATTATTTATTTACCCATGATTATAAATTCCTATTTTTAATTCAATTACTGCACCCGGTACGATTTTGACCCGACTTGGCTCGACCGAACCCGAACCCAAGCTCCACGTTGTCCTCTCATGACTGTCCAAGTACCCCACTTAATTTCCTCTTTTTTTTCTATTTAAAATATCTCCTCTCTCTTTACAAATATCCCATATATAAATACACACACACACACACACACACACACACACACACACACACACACACATATATATATATATATATATATATATATATATATATATATATATATATATATATATATATATATATATATATATATAAATATCTCACTCTCTCTCCCATAATAAACACACACACCCTCACCCCTCCACCTCACAACACTCCCCCCCTTGGCCGACTTCACCCCTCCCTCACTCTAAATATCAATCTCTCTCTCTCTCTCTCATTTTTTTTCAAATAACTATTCTCTCTCTCTCTCTCTCTCTCTCTCCTCTCTCTCTCTCTCTCTTTCTATTATTAAACACACACACACTCTCTTACTCTCTCCCTCTCACTCGGCCACACTCCCCACCCCCTCACGTACACCACCACCACCATGAGCAACACCACCTACAGCCACCACCTCCACCTCTCTTCCTCCTCCATTAAAGCCATCACCACCACCATCATCTTCATCATCTTCACCATCAAGCCCAACACCATCACCATTAACATCACCACCTCCATCAACTACACCTCCGCCACCATAACCCGAACCACCACCATCGTCCGCCGTCGCCCCCACGGCCACCCACGCAGCTGTCGCGCCAAGCCGGCGACCACCCGAACGCTGCAGCAGCAGCGAGTTGCAGCAGTGGCCGCCGCGCCAACCCCGCGCGCGCATGGCACGCGGCCATCCGGCCAACCGCCGCCGCACGGCCGTCGTGGCCGGTCCCCCTCGTCCGGGCGACCTCCGGCGAGCAACCCCCTGTCCAGTACCGTCCTCCCTGACGTGTGAAACACACGATTCGTGCGTTTTGAACGAAATCCCGTCGGCGCGCGCGTTTTGAACTCAGAAAGTGCGCTCCGTCGCAGCAAGTTCGTGCGTATTTTTGGAAGATCCGACCGTTGGATCGGCGAACTTCTTGCTCCGTCACAATCTCGGTATATAGAACTTCACTCCCCTCAATTTTCGTCCGTTAATTTTGTCGTTTGATACCTCAAAACTGGCCACCAAGTTGACGTTTTAAATTAAACTGTTTTTGAACAGTTTCGTGATGCCAACTTCGCGGGTTCGTATCTTCGTCGTCGTAGCCCCGGTTGGTGCGCTACCAGTTCCTGTGCATAGCTGGTATAACCATCTTCCTGTCTCCTTTAAGTTTCGTTTCATTATAAGCACGTTTGGTTGGTTGAATTCGACGCCAAAGTTGGCCGTCCGAATTCTTTAATTTGCACTTGTTAAATTCTATTTTTGAACCCGGGACTCCGGATTCATTTTCTGACACCACTAGTAGACTCGTGGCGTCGTTCTGGCATGTTTTCATATAAAATTTGCTTGATTTGGAGAAAGTGGGCCCTGACACGCATTTCGGTGCAAAGCGGATCCCACTTTTCGCGTCAACGTATCATTTTTAGATCGGCTCATCGGAATCCAATTTCGGATGTACCGTTGAGTTCGTATCGTCATTCTGGACTCGATGACATATAATTTGCTGAGTTTTGAAGACATTTGCTCCGGCACGCATTTCGGTGCAAACTGGATACCAAGTGTCCGCGTCAACGTATTATTTTGAGATCGGCACATCGGAATCCTATTTCGGACATACCGTTGGGTTCGTATCATCATTCTGGATTCGTGGACATATAATTTGTTAGGTTTTCTAGACTTCTATTCTGACACGTTTTTCGGTGCAAAGTGTGTCCAACGGCAAATATTATTTTGACCCAAAATTACCGTTTTGCCCCTGTGTCTAAATTGGACTTATGGGTAGGCTATCCTAGCTAATTTGACCGTTCTGGACACGTTGGTGATATTTATTTTATCATCCGACAACGTCTGTAGATTTTGTGTATGTATAATCCTTAATTTATAATTAATTATTTTTCCAGAAATTGTTACTTTCTGTTTTTGAATTTTTATATATATTTTACTTTCTGTAAAAATCTGAGAAAAATTGTATTTAAATACTATGTTAATTTAGCTAATTTATTATAATTTTTTCAGCATTTAATAAGTACTTTTGGTATTTTATAAAAATAGGAAAACATAACTCATTTTCAGTATATTTATGTTTGCTGATTTTTAATAAATATTTATGAAGGTTTATAAATTCCAAAAAAATTATTATAAATTTCTATAATTAACAAGGATCATTTTGGTACTTTATTTTATGTATATTTAAGCTTTTTGTCTATCTCAAAAATTGTTGGAACATAGTGTACAGTTTGATTTATTTATTGAGTAATTACGACTTGCAATATTTTGTGTTATTTTGAGTTATTATAGTATTGGACCACCCCCTACACTAGTGTAAAGACCCTAGGAAATTTGTTTGGATATAGTGGCACTCCACATTAGACTTTTATGCTAGGTCCCCACTTAGTTAGTGTCCAGTTAGGAGTCGTGTCACACCACTAGTGTAATCTTAATCATAACTTAGAGGCTGAATTTGTATATCATTATTGACAGGATACCGGACATCTATATTTTCGTACTAGTATTCTTGCTTTGCTCGAGGCAAGTACATCTACAAACTCATTTACTGTCTTTTAATGCTAGAACATGTATTAACTCTGTTAAAATACTGATCTTTGAGGTAGCAAGTTATGTCTTCACATGTTGTATCACTTTCAGTACCGGCCATGCTTAGGACAGTTCTTATATCTTCACATGCTTCCTACTGGTTCTCAGTACATGTTTCACTATGTTTTATACTGCTATCAGTACCTACCGTGCTTTATACCGATCCTAGTATCTCTCACATGTTCTATATCATTCTCGTATCTCTCACATGTTTTTACTGTTCTTGTATCTCTCACATGTTATATGGGTTATGGGAAAACTGACAGTTGAGTACGTGATCATCCCCCCCCCTCATAGTAGCGAGCGAGGTCGCATTTTATATGCATACCTTGCCGCAGGCCATTATCCCGTATTTCTGTACGGATGTACACCTATGCTTGTAGACTTGTATGTATGTACATTTTATTTACATGTACCACAGTACATTGTACACCTATTGACGATCACGTACCTGCTACAGTTTTAAATATTACATATACATCTGTCTCTATGACATATGTATCCTTGCCATGATAGATTATGAGATATACCATGATTCCAGATATGCCATGATCCCTATGTTACTATGATACTGTGATCCCAGCTGTACCATGAGGCCATGTTTCCAGTATTTCCTGTTTCATAGACTTATCACACCATGTTTCTTGTCGTACATCTCTTTCATTATATATTCAGTACTTTGGTTGTAGAGGTTGTACTTGCTCCCGTCCTGACAGGATAACGTTGTAGGTTCATTTTTCGAGGAGGAAATGCTATGTGATAAATATTATGGTACTGCATTTGAGGACCTGGCCTTAGCTCCAGAAGAGGCCCCAGCGGGGAACCTTGTTTAGTTATTTTTCATGTGTTTTGAGACTTAGACTTTGGTCTGTACTTATATTTGATTACTGGACCTTGTCTCCAGTTAGATACTTGGAAGTGTATTATTAAGTCTGTACTTTTGTTACCTTCGCTTATAGATGCTGTGTTGTGATGAACCTTTAAATATGATATTAGAACTGTTAGCAGCTTATATCCTTTATTGTCTATTCTTAGAACAGCTTACTACGCTTTAATCAGGCGTAGGCTGGACATGGCTCGGCTCGGCCCAACAAGTTGGGTAACGGGTCGTGACACTTCTGATGGAGGAGAGGGTTTCTGAGTTTAACTCTACTTGAGGTTTCAGATCCGGATGGGGAGGAGAGTGCGCGCGCGACCAGGAGAAAGGGGTACGTGGGTTGACGGGTTGAGTCACTGGGTTCGGGTTTGGGTTAGAAAAATGGGCTCAAGTCATGGGCTTCACAACCTTCTCTCCTTAGAAAATTTCGTCCTTGAAATTTCAAAGATAAGGGTCGGGGTACAATCATGCCTCAAACAAGTAAGGGTATTCTTCCTCAACAGTCTCATGCCTAACTAGGCTAACTGTCCCATAGCAAATCTATGAAGTGCATTATCTTCATCAATCTATCCGCTATTCTCAAATAACATTCTTTCCTCCTTAGAAACACAGTCACTATCCACAATTATGGATTTCTGTTTTCATCCCCGAATTGTCAATCATTGTCATAATCTTGGAAAAATTGTCCTCCCATCTTTTCCTACTAAACACATAATTTTTTCCGCAATATATTTTGTACTTCCTTCTGCTTGCTAATATATATCCAAAATTTAACTCTATGTCATACCACTATATGTATTCCGATCACGTTCTTATACATCTTATTCGTTCCTGACCAACATATTTTAATTTGGTACACTCCGTCTTGTCTTAATCCTCTAGTATCAAGCCTCAGTAAACCAATATTACATTTAAAATCCAACATCACGTTTCAATACTCCAATTTGTCATGATCCTTGAAATTCTTATCATTCCTTGTTTATCTATTGCACTCATATGTGATCACTCTGTTATTTATTTAGACGTCTATTTTTACGAACATGTATATATCTTGATTCCAAATCCTCATTTACCTATTTGATCCCGAATTCTCAATAAAAGTAATTTTCATGTTTAAGCTCGAATCCTTCATCTTGATTCTCTGTATCATTTTGACCAAACTTTTCTCTGTTAATAATAATATTATTACATCTCCCAACCTTGTATTATTTACAATCATTCTATCTCTGGTTTCTGATTTATAATCTTTTGCACCATTCAATTCATACGATTGACTTCCTTAATTAGTTACACCTTAAGTCCATAATTTATTATTTCGGTCATCCTTTATATATCTTTTGATTCATCGTGCATCTTCCTATAGTGCATCTCCATGCTTATCATTTAACAACCTCTAATCTACGATGTCAATTGCATGGTATTTACATCATTAATTATCCCTTGATTCAAATCACAAGTGTTCATATTTATCTCGTCTTTTTCCGTAACTCACGTGCTCTATAAATATCTGCTATATATCGTTCCAGATTTAAATCATCAGGCACGTTGGATTCTAGGCATGACCACTAGGTGCAATGATAAAATATAGGCACGATCAGAATTATTTAGATATGATTCGAAATATTGTTGTGATCAAAATCATTTTAGGCATGAGTAAAATGTAGGTACGATTAAAATAATCAAATGATCATAAGATATGGGAAAAAACCAAATGCGATATTGTGAAACAGAGAAGGCAAGGAAGAACGAACGTCAACAGATTATTGAGAAGACATAAAATAATGGAATCTTCTGAGATGAGGGACTAAAAATTTCAAATCAAATTGGAATGGGGTATTAGGATTTGTGACTCAGAAAAAATCAACAATTATATGATAGTAGGATAGCAAGGGTGATTAGAATAATATAGCTATGATAGGAATATAATCAGATAAGATATTTCCATTGAGGACTGGGTGATGAATATCAAATGGAGGTAGAAAGAATATCGTATCACTATTTCAATGGTTAGAAGATAGGATATGCAGAAAAATAACCTACGAGATAACCATCTTATTAATACCCATGCAAAAATAATTTCTAACTCGCTAAACTAGCTAAACTCCCAGTATCTACAGAAAACTAAGGCAACTTTCAAGGTATTAAAACTAAATCTATTTGGAATCATAAATCATCTAAATCAAATTTCCATCCATCGTTGTATGTAACTCGTATGCCAAATGTATTTCAAATTTCAAGTATGTATCTCGATCAAATCATTTTACAGACATCAATTTTTTATTGTCAGTCATTCTTCCAAAACAGACTACATCAAAGTCACAATTTTCACTTGTTATAATAAATCCTTAGAAAGTTGATCCATGATCTATATTCGAGAATTTCCAATTCTTGAAATCAATTGACCAAATTATACTAATCAAATTTTAATCTTTAACCATGCACATGTCAATCGTTCTCATCCAAACACATTAGCAAAAATATCACAAAATCTAAATTATTTTTACCATAACTAATATGAGTCTCCAATGTGGTAGAAATTGCAAACCCAATTGTTTCTTTCCAAAGTTGCATGCCAATAGTCTTATCTCAATTCCTCACTACTTATTCCTTCTTTAGAACCTATCATTCCATTGCTTGTTATATTCCTTCCATGGTTATATTCATCCCTTCTGGGTACATTAGTTATCTAATCATAAAAGTTGATTTCTGTCAAGTTTTTCTTTACTTGATCCTCTCTCATGTTTATATATTATCCAAATTCACTTCCTCCATGGGAGAATCTTACCAAATCCTAAACTTTCCTCGCTAACTCTACCTACGTCTTTCTCTATCTTCCATAACTCTTCTTTAATCATAAAATTCAAAGTCGTCAAATATCTTCATTTGTTTGAATGAGGTTTAGGCACTAGTGGCACTACTAACGGTTCTAACCCAATAAGCCACAAGTTAAAATATACCACTCTCTCAAGACTAGCTTACTCAAGTTATTCTTCTACCTTTCTACTCTTTAGCTAACTAATATTGATCCCAAAGATGTCCTTACTAGAAATGAGATAGGTAACAATCTATGTTTCTTCCGCATATAGCTATACACTATATACATATAGTCATCCATAAGATGTATATCAACTATTTAATATATAAAGCTATCCACAACTATTTATAGCTTCCAAAATATGTAACAAAATATATGCAACGCACTAAAGTTGAACCAGAAAAGAGATTGAGCTAATAGAGATCGATATGGTCCTAATAAGTTCTAGGAAAATCAAGTAGAATTTCATACGAAATCTATTCCTTCAGGCTTGTGATAAGAGATTTCTGAAAATAAAGACAACCGCTAGAAATGCAAATCCTCTAATCGGACAAAAGTCAGAATAATTTGATGGTGCTAAAAAGACAACCATGGTATGGATATAGTCTTAATAATATTCGGAAACCAAATATATTCGGAGTCACTTTGTCTCAAATTCATGCCTCGCCAGAGTGCACCTGACTGCAGTGAATTTTTGGCTCCATAACTTGAATAATTATAGGTTACCAAGTAGTTATCAACTTTATCCATTTTATGGCTGAACAACATAGGAGACAAACATGATACATTTAGGACATAATCTCAATAATATCCGAAAACCTTTAAACACCTGAAATTACTTCAACTTAGAGTCTATGTCTCGCCAGTGCGCAACTGGCTGCAGTAAACTCGCAGTTTTCATAATTCAGATGAATGGTTGCAACGCATATGTGCGAAGCCATATTAGGTCACTGAATATTTTCTCAACTTTGTCCATGGAAATTTCAAAGGGATAGCTCAACGATTCAAAAGTTTTCCAATGACTAAAAAAAATTCAATAATATAATAGAATCAATTCTCTGACTGTTCATGCTTCATAGTACTCAAGGATTGAGTTAGTTTTCTAGGCCTTGAATTGATCAAGAAGTTGCTTAGTGGAGGAAATCAACAAATAAAAATACTCTCGGTCTTTGGACTTAGGAAAATATCAATCAATATTCGAATTTATTTTTGAAAAAATAATTCCTTTGGAAGATTCGTGAACCAGCTAAGTTGAACCAATTCTTTTATTAACAATTAACCTTAGGGCTTTATGGTTCCAGAAGAATACGATACATGATTGGTTCCGAGAAAGTCAATTGGAAATAAGGTCAAGACAAATGGTTGAATACATTAGTCGTAGAAATACTTTGGATAGTTAAGAGTTTATTAGGTTTGCTAAAGGAGAATTTGAAACTCTAAATAGTGAATGGATCTAGATTCTGAATAAAGATAGAGAAGTAAGATTTGATCAAACCAAGGTTCAAAGTATCGGTCGATACCGATACGTATCGGCCGTATCGGATCGGTTTTTGCTCTCGCCGATCCGATACTTTGCCAAAATATCGGTATCGGCCGAACACCGCAGGAAGGTTTGGATCGGACCGTATCGGCCGATACGAGCCCGATACGAGCTGATACGGCCGAAACCCTAAATCAAAAACCGAAAAGATTCTCCGACCAGAAAAAAGCAAGGTCACATCCAACAGAGAACTCAATAATGGAAACTTTGACACAGTTCACAGAAAAATTCTATAAATAGATGAATATTTCACATGAAACCACCACAACAACAAAGAAAATAAAATTAATTACACAAAAAATTGTGAAGATCAAGAAGTTACCTCGTTTTCAGAAGGTAGAAGCTCCTTCGCCGTCGCTATCGCCGCCTTGGCCGTCGATGTCGCCGCCTTTGCCGTCGCTATCGCCGCCTTCGTCGACTTCTCCGTTGCCACCTCCACCGCCTTCGTCGTTGCTCCTCCGGACGGTGTGGAGGTGGTGGAGAGGAAGGGCTAAGGGCGGAGAGGAAGGAAAACATGGAGGAGGCGGAGACAGCGGAGGGAAAATGGTGGAGGCGGAGAGAGGGAAGAAACATTTCACAGAAATGTTTCTCTCTCCTCTCCAGCGTAATATATAGTTAGGGTTTTTTCATTTAAAAAAAATTGAAACCAGCGCGTGGGCGCTCGAACCTAGAACGCACAGAAGACTCTGGAAGCACACAAGAACTCTTACACTAACCAGCAGACCAATTTGGATCCTATGTTTATAATGGCATCTATATCTATTTATAACTAACTTACATACATATGCCTTTTTTACTAACTTATTAATTATTCTACATATGTAGTATTATACTAACTCTTTTACTAACTATAATATATTGTTATATATATATATATATATATATATATATATATATATATATATATATATATATAATATATATATATAACTAAAAAAAAAATATATATATATATATATATATATATATATATTATAACTAATATATATAACTCAATTATTGTATGTAATGTTTTTTTAATTTTATTTTTAGGAATATATAATGGCACCGAAAAGTATGTTGGTTGGAACCATAGCAAATGTCCTGACCCAAATAATAGGAGGAATGTGCAATACAATTATTGTGGCAAAAAGATAGACGGAGGAGTTACTCGTCTCAAACAACACTTAGCTGGTATTAAAGGAAACGTAGCATCGTGTCCTGAAGTACCCCTTGAGACAAAAAGAGAAATGTTGTTGCTTATCGAGGGTAAACAAAAAAATAAATTAACAGCCGACCGAAGAAAACAACTAGTAGAGGAGGAGTTGACAAGAACAGCTCGTCAAGGAGATTCCTCGGAAGAAGAAGATGATGCTGACGAATACGTGGACCTTAGAAGGGACCTGAGAGAAAGTAGGAGAGAACATGCAGCTGCGCAATGGAGTAGTCTTTGGAGTGTAGGAGAGAGAGGAGGAGGGTCTAGCAGGGGTCCGACGTTAGGTGGCCGATCAAAGTCGGTCGTATATCGTAAGGAGGAGGTCAGAAATATTCCAGAGGTAGGAGGAAGGAGTATGGACTGTCGAAAACAAAGGACAAAACAACCCAAAATAAAGGGTGCCCTTAAGGGGATAAAGAATGCTAAAGAGCATATAGGAAGATTTATAGCAAATTTATATATATATATAATAATATACCATTCAATGCTGCCAAAAGTCCACATTACCAACCGATGATAGACAGCATAGCAGCTTGTGAGAGTGGAGTGAAAGGTCCAACTCCTTATGAGATATCTAATACATACTTAGATATGGAAATAAATGACATAGAGGAGTACTTAAAATCCTTTCATAATATTGGGATGAATATGGGTGCACAATTATGTACGATGGATGAAGTACTCAGAACAGAAAATGCATCATTAACTTTCTTGTATATTCTCCACAAGGAACCATATTTCTTAAATCTATAGATGCATCTGACAAATACAAAGATAGTAATTGCATATTTGGACTGATGAATGAAGTTGTAGATCAAATTGGAGAAAAAAGGGTCGTCCAAATAGTTACTGACAATGGCTAACTACAAGGCGGCGGGATTAAAGTTAATGGGGGTGAGAACACACTTATACTGAATTTTTATTAATTTAAATAAAGTTGTATTATATTTATTATTTGTATGTTTGTGTGCAGGTGAGAAAAATTTATACTGGACTCCATGTGCAGCACATTGTATAGATCTAATGTTGAACGATATAGCTAATGATCCAAGTATTAAACCACTAATACAGAAGTCTCAAGAACTGACTTGTTTCATGTACAATCATGGTTGGGCTCTTAGCCTCATGTGAACCGAGACTCGGAATGGAGAATTGGTTAGACCAGCCATCACTAGGTTCGCTACCAATTTTCTTGCTTTAGATTCCATCCTTACACATCGGGATGATTTAAAAAGGATGACAAATACAAGGGGTTGGGCAGAGAACTACATGAAACTCAATCGCAAAGATAGAGAAAAGGCAAATGTAGTTGTCGGCTTAATCGACAGTCAAACTTACTGGAGGGATATTGCAGGGGTCACCAATTTTTGGACCTCTTGTAAAAGTTTTAAGAATAGTTGATAGTGATGATAAAGCTGAGATGAGTCATCTTTATGAGGCTATGGACAGAGCTAGATTCATGATAAAAAAGAATGTTGGTAAAGGGTACAAGAAGTGGTGGCAAATGATTGATAAAAGATGGAATAATCAACTACATCAAGATATCCATGCAGCCGGTAAGTACTCTATAAATTGAATACCCTTAAAAATATCTTTTATAATGCTTATAGGAATTTTAAACTAGTTATTTATTTTGCAGGTATTTCTTGAATCCCAAGTACCAATATGCTAGTGATGTTGTAAACGACGATGATGTGCTAAATGGCTTCCACCGCGTCGTTAATAGAATGGTGAATGACAATGAAACATGCCTCAATATAACAGAGAGGTAACTATTGTTTGATATTGAATTTTTCATCTTTAAAATATTTAATATTTAATGTCATAACTTGTGTAATATCACTTTGTAGGCGAAAAGGTTCGATTGAAAACTGGTGCATTCGGTTCAAATCAATTTCAAAGTGCTGTAACTCGATGTCTCCCTGGTAGTAATAGTTAATAACTTAATACTTTAAAATATTTATTAGATAAAGTTAAATATTTACAGAAACTAACATATTTTATTACTTTTGTAGCTGAGTGGTGGTCCATATATGCTAGGGAGGATGCTCCAAATTTGACTCGATTAGCTGTACGCATCCTGAGTCAAACATTGTCCTCCTCCAATTATAAAAGGAACTGGACAACATTTTCTCTCATCCATACTCGTCCCCGCAATAGACTTAAAATGGCGAGACTAGAAAAACTGGTTTTCGTCCATTATAATATGAGATTGAGGGTTCGAAATGTACAAAGATCAGCAGATAATCAAAATGTTATAGATTTGGATGAGATATTTCACGATCAATATCCACTCACAGCTTGGACTAGAGAAAAAGAAGTACCACTCTTGGATGGTGGAGAAAATGAATGGTTAGATGATAACTTGGATATCGATCCACAAGATACTGCCGCAAATGCTCGAAGGCCTGAAAAAAGAAAGAAAACACCAAATGTACCATATCGACAGGTCGACAGCGATAAAGACGACAATACTGATAGTGGAGAAAATGGAGCTACACTCGCGACTGGTGTTTACCAGTCACATGAATATGAAAATTCTGGAGACCAATCACATGAATACTCTGGAGACTGGTCAAGTATCCTGCTGTTCCTTGATTGTTTGATGAATTTTTTTGTTCTTGTGATGTGATTTTTCTTCTAAGATAAGTCGTATGGGCTAGGTCGTCTCGATTATGAGATTTAGAATCCTTTAGGGTCATGCTAGCAGGCATAGTGAGGACATATAGTCGGATTATGGATGTATTTCTCGGGTGTGGTAATTTAAAGTTTTCGCTGCCAAGCATGCGACAATGCAAAAATTTTAAATACCATGATTCTAGAGGTATGTACATTAGTCAAGGACTTTGTGATTATCATAGCCTTGCTCACTATCATGACGAAGATTCTGAGTATCATGATTCTGGACAGACGCATATGATTATTGAACTGCATGATTTTGAGATTTTGTTTGTGGGATGTTTGACCTATAAGGAGCACTACCACCTTAATTTTTGAGGATGAATTATTTTAAGGTGGATAGTATTGTAGCACAGTTTCTAATTGAGAGTAATTTTAAATTTTATAATTTTAGTCATTTAATTATTGTCATTTAAATTCATGCTTTGATTTTGGAGATTTTGTTCATTTTAAATTTTTAAGCCATGGCTTATGATTTTGATGTTTTGCTAGTGAAATCCTAGGAACTGTTTGACCTAGAGCCTAACCATGTGATTAGGATGTTGTCATTTCTGGCCTAAGGGTATTTTGGTCATTGGACCTCTTTGATTTATTTTGATATTAATGCATTGGTGATTGTTGATTTGGCTTTTGATAGGTGAGATTTTGTGTTGGTTTCGTGTCCGTGTCGGACACGTAACAGTTTTATTTGCAAGTGTTGTTGTGCCTTAAGAGATTTTTATTTTTATTTTGCTGAATTTTATTGGAGTATTTGAGAGGGATTGTTTTTTGCATGTGTTTCTTGTGATTGTTTTGTTTTAATTTTGAGGATAAATTTTTTTTAAGGTGGATAGATTTGTTACCCCCAGTTTTCAAGAACAGGGGTATTTTTGTCATTTTGCATTTATAATTATTATTTAATTGTATTTATATCATATTATGATTTTTGGTAATTTTTAATCAATTTAAAACTGTTTTAAGTCATGGCTTGTGATTTGACTTTGACTAGTTGAGACCTTGTAGACTAGCCTAGAAGCTAACCCTAGCTATGGTGACCCTAGTCTAACTTAAGTTAACCTACTTTTAGTCATTAGAAATTAGTTTTAAAGTAGGAAGGTTAAGTTAAGTGAAATGGTTTCATGAATATGACTAAACTCAATGACTTGTGATTTACCAATTTCATGACTTGTAATTAAGCCATAGGCCCATGACTTAAGCCCAAAACCAAACCAAACCCACCCATGGCAGCCACAATTAGGGTTTTCCCTTGCCTATAAGTATTCTCTTATTGTGTTCTTGCCTCTTTTGTTCTTGACCTAGATTTTGAAGGAGAGGCAAATTTCCATTCCCCTAAAATCCTATTTAATTGATTACAACTCCTTTTTAACACTATTCTTTTGCATTAGGATCTAATTATTGTGTATTTACTGATTCTGGAGGTTCACCTCAGTTTTTGTGTCATTTGGAGCTTGAGAGTTGCTATTTGGAAATCTTTCCATTTGAAGCTTTCTTGAGTATTGACACTCAATAGGTAAACCACTCAAACCTATTGTTTTTCCTATTTTCTTTGCATATAGGGCTAGGTTTAAGAGTCCCCTAGTTGTCCCCAAAATTTGGGCACAAGTATCCATTTAGTGTCCGTATCGGACACGTATCATAATGGGTACCTAGGTGTTTGTTAAAATGCCTTTCGGGATTTATTTTTGTATTTTTAAAATCTAATTTCATAGATCTGTAGATCTTCATGTTTGTATGAACTTTTGTGAAGGGTGGTATGCATTTCATGTCGGTTTGTGTCATGTTTTTTGGCTTGGACACGCTGCACGAACCCTACCCTGTGTCCTGCCTATCGGGGTCAATAACTCGTGACACAGGACACTTCGGGACATGAAATTTCGTGGAGAGTGAGGGGCAATAACTGTCACCATGCTCCCAAATTTTGGGAGCAGATGGTTGAGTACACACGAAAAAATCATGCCCACAATGGCCGCGCACTGTCGCGCGCTGGCAGCCTACACGTGCACAGACACGCGCACAACATGCGTTCGTGTCCACTATAGACACGTCGTGGACACGTGTCAGGCTATCCTACATGTAGTCCTACCCTAGGCGACCACGTGGGTGTGTGCACGTGACACGAAGTGTTGTGTGTCGTGTCCTACACTCGTGTGCATTCGTGCACGACACTGTGTTACATTGGGTGCACCCCACGTGTTTGAGTCGATGTGGACACGTTGTGTCATGATTTTTGGACACTAAATGACTCACATGACACATACACATATGTGACACTATTTATCAACACTCTAATTGTGATTTTGTGGATTAATTAGGTTCGAAATCATGAATTCCCTAAAGGTCTGATACTTCACTGACACCACTTCACTGTTTCAGTTTTTTTTGGATTTTAAATTGCATTTTAAACTAATTTTTGTGATGTTAAATGTTAGAGTTAGTTCACCTACATGTTTAATGAATAATGTTCATGATTAGTTGTGATTTGTGTGAACAATGGGTATTCAAAATGGATTTTATATGTTAACTGGATAGAGGGCTGAGGTTAAACTGTTATTGTTGATTTTCATCACACACACTTTATTCTCCCAATATTTAAACTGAATCACTGTTATTTAATTCCCTTGACACTTCACACCTTAAATTCTGAAAACCGAGTCCATCACATTTGACACCACTGTTTTCTTATTTAAACTCACTCACATTGCCTACACAGTTCAGTAATTTTACACACACATGACACTATTTCTGTCACACATAGCATCCACACACCCCACATACATGACACTAATTTCCTGTCACTGTATTCACATTGATATGTTTCCCCCATGTAATTCCTGTCACACTGTTTTCCTCACACACTCACTCACACACACATGCCTACACCCTCTATGTGATACCATATCACACATTCACTCACACTTAAACACACACACACATATATATATTCCTGTCATTATGTTGAATATCTGAGACACAATTGTTCCTGCACTCACACACTTTAACACACACACACAAGTTCCCTACTTCCTGTCACACCTTACACATTCACACACACACACACAAAATCTGAGACACTGTCACCTATTTACACATACACTCATTCACCACCCACACACTCATTCAACACACACACACTATTGCATTCCTGTCACACTTTTATCTCACATGAAACCACACTCATATGCCTAGTTTCCCCTATATCTCTCTATGTGTATTAGCGGTACAACTCGGGCGGGTTGGGTCGGGTTTGAGGTCAACCCGAGCCAACCCGATAGATCGTAAGCCTAGCCCAAGCCCAAGCCCCCGACCCGACTTCGGGTTCAACATATGAAGCCCAAGCTCAAGTCCGGAGGATCGGGTTGGGCTAGGGTTGGGTCGGGTCCATCGGGTTTATCGGACTCTAATATGCTATTTGAAATAATTTTAAACAAGAGTAATATTAAATGCATAATCAAATAGCAATGAAGCCTGAATCATTACAAAATAAAACTGAAACGAGATTTAGGACAAGAGTTGAAGAGTTCGGGTGAAAAAAATTATAGTTTAAACTTTTTATTTATAGTATAAAATAATATATACAAAAATTATATGTCGGGTTTCGGGTTCTTTGGGTTACCCAACAAATGAACCCAAGCCCAACCCAATTTTTGATCGGGTTCAAATATTTTAACCCGAGCCCAAGCCCGAACCCGAATATCTTCAACCCTAACCCAACCCATTAACGGGTTTACCCGATCGGGTTCGGGTTTAGCCCGCCCGAGTTGCACCCCTAATGTGTATGTATATTTATATATGTATAATGTGAGTAAATAGATATACTAATGTGAATGTGTAATGTGATAGGGCAATGTGAAATAGATATTGCATTGGCCTATGTAGATATGTGTATATAGATATATGGTAATGGGTGTATTGGCCTATATTTGATTTGGCTCATGGCCTATGTAGATAGCCTATGGCATGTGGTGTGGATACACTTGAGTTAGTGTATCACTAGACTAGTGTGTGCTTGCTAGGCTAGTTGGTTAGAGACCTAGGTTGACTTGTTTGACCTTGGTTGTCCTAGTGAGACCTAGTTTGGCTCAATATGACCTAGTTTAGCTTGATGTGACTTAGTTTGACCTAGTTTTGACTTAGACTTGCATATCATGACTAGATTAGCTTTCCTTTCATTATTAAACCCTGTTTGACTTATAGTATCTCATTTTAGGTCTGTGATTACTCTGAGCGTCTGTTCACCTTATCAGCTCAGGACCACAGGCGACTACATTTACTGATAGTTTTTATGGTCTTGATATCTGCTATATCCGATTCAGTTGTAGTGTCTTACTCGATTTTCAGTCACGATAGTTCACGGACTAGTATATGTTGGATCATGACATGGGATATTGTCCCTAGATTCCTTGGTATATTGGTACATTTTCTGTCTTATACTGTATTATAGACACCGATTCCTAAGGGGACTTGCTACCCTCTTATGAAATCTCGTGTCATGACGTGTCATGTCCAGATCCATTATACTATTCGGGAGTGGAGAATTATTAGGGGCTATGTGATCAAAGTCCCATGTCACTATATTCTTGTGCTTGCGCCACTCTCACCTCACGTAGGGTATAGCGAGATCTTATTCATGTGCTCGTTATCCGGGTTGGCCGGCATGACTTTTTCAGATTTTCATGTGATTGTCGGGCCAAGTAGATAACCTGTCATGTCAATTATCCAAAGCCGATCACATAACGTTCTAATAATTCAAGTCACATTTTTATATTTATTTATCATAGGAGGCTAAGTTCTGTTCGGGAGAAGGATTACAACCCCGATCCTTGTTTGGTTTAAGGGTTGTGACTCGGCTTCCGAATAGTTCCCAAGTCATCCTATATATTGTCGTCCTATTCAGTACTCACATCTGTTATACATTTCTGCTGATTTTACCCTGTATTTCATATGTTCTACACTTTTTATGCTATACTTTGATTGGAGGCTAGGTTCTGTTCGGGAGAAGGATTACAACCCCGGTCCTTGTTTGGTTTACGGGTTGTAACTCAGTTTTCGAATGGCTCCCAAGTTTTCCCATATCTTTGTCTTGTATTTTATTATACTGTCTCTTATAGAATTTGTCAATTCACATGGAACTGCTGTTAGTGTTTGTACTTGCTTATTTTTCTGACAGGATACCGTTGACATATTACAGATATTTCTGAGACAGGATGCTCGACCTACTATGGGGTTGAGACAGATGGAGACTTAGGCCAGGGCTGTGGCCTGATAGTTGAGCCACTAGACTTTATACTCCCAGAGTAGTTAGCTTAGTTAGGCTTACCTGGACTGCGATCCAGCTTTTGTTTTAGACTGTAGTAGTTTATATTCATATTTTGTGACTCTGTGATGTTGTTTGTTTCTCTCTAGCTGTGTTGGATGTTGAACTCATTTTTCGTTTTCACATCTATCATATTTTTATTTCGTGCTATCTATCTTAGTTTTATTTTGTGATTGAGACTGTATTGCTATGTCACCTCCATTCGGAGTGTATATACTGTACAAGTAGCTTTATACTGTTTAGTTGTAGTATTTGTAGACGACCTATACAGCGTTCTACCGCCGATTCTGCGACGTAGGCTGGACGTAACCGCGTACTCGTGCCCCTAATCAGGGTGCGGGTCGTGACAAAATAAAATAAAATATAGGCGGTAAAATACCATCATACAATCGGCCTAATCGGGATAAGGTTTAGGTACAAACATAAGCAAGGTAACCTACGAAACTATAAGCAAGCAAAAATAGATATTATATAGATGATTTCGGCCCTATGTTATAACAGAGTAAAAATAATCTAGGTATTCTAGTTGTTTCTAGAGTCTGTTTTCCTATAATCTCATTCCAGAACTAGGTCAGATTACATGACTACATGCTAGTCTAGACTAAGTTGATTAGACCAATTTACGGAACTAGACCTGCATGGGCCACCACTAAAAATATGTCACGACCCGATCCCAATATAATGGGTCCAGTCGGATCATGTCCAGCCTGCACTATTGTGAGACGGCGACAGTAAGCTGTAACAAGCAGTGAACACAAGCAAACAAAATCTAAAGCGAAAAGAAAATAACATTTTATTGAATATGGAAAATAGTCTGAAATGAAAATACAAACAAAATAAGCATTAATTTATTACATTGGTCTTTATTGCAACAAAAGGGAAATAACTAAACCAAAGATACAACTAAAACTCTGGGGCTCCCTGGTCGGGTTCAGCTACCTCGTCAGGGTTCGGACCAGGTTTGCAGAAAGAGCTAAAGGCGATATCCTCATCATCGCAGTCACCTAAAAATGTTGGTCTCCAGTCAGGAGGGAGCAAGAACATATTTCCACATCTAACATTCTAAATAATAATAAATGCATGCAAGACAGTTTAAAAATGTTATGTATTTTTGCTAAATAATAGTAAAAGCGACAGCAGGCAATATTCTCAGGAACTACAATGATGCAATTCTACAATAGTGCTTTGAGTATATAACAGAATCTGTGACCGGCTGGATAGAGGCAATATGTACACTCGCGTTTTGGCCAAAACGATAGCATACGGTACGGCTCAATCCCCTATGCGGTAGGGGTTAGCGCGAGAGAGGCAATAGTCGGTAAACAATGGCTTTGGTCACAGATGTTATGCTACTCCGCCAATCAATCCCGATTCAATGAGTCAATAAGTCAATAAGGCAAGCAATCAATCCATCCATCGATGTGGAGTCCGAGAGGGATCCACTGTGAATCAGTATCACTACAATACATGATTCTACTGATGCAGTACATTTAATTATTAAATAAAATGCAGACATATAAGATATGAAACTTGTCTTGGGTGTAACCTCGGCATGAAAAACAGCAGCTAGAAGGTAACGATTATGATTCAGGGATCCGAACCTACATTAAGAATATCATGTCCTTAGAACTTAACCAAGATTCGCTAATAAACTACTAACGCAAACTACGCTAATTATAGGCATTTGCCGTACTTATTAGAGAACTAATAGTTTTAAATATAGTATTTTTGGTAAAAACTATCTTATGAAAATAGGCGGAACATAAAGTATTTTGGAATATTAACACAAAATATGGTTTTTATCGAACATTATCTTAATAGTAAAATATTGCGTAAAACTCGAAATATTTAAAAATAATACATTTATTTTCTAAATAAACTTTTGCGAAATATTTAACAAATACATTTGTTTTGTAAAGAAAATTATTTTAGTAATAAATATACGTAAAAACCCTATTTTATATAAAGTTACAATTTTATTAGAAAATACGATGTTATTACTAGTTTTCATTCCTTAATTATTAGCAGAAAAGCTAAATTATGAAAATAACTTTTTCTTCTAAAAACATAAATCTACGGTTTTGGCCCATAAATATCATTTTCCTATATTAAAAAATGCTATGCTACATAATTAGATATTTGCTACTAAAATGGCCATTTTATAGAAATTATGGCGGAAAACATATATGATTTAATTTAGTGTTAATACGAAAATATTCGGTTAATAAACAGAATACGCATTTTCACTTAAAACGTACTTATATAAGATTTTACCTTATAAAATTACGCTTTGCTATTTAAATAGTATTTTGCAGCTAAAATATTAACTAATGGATAATGAAAAGATTATTCTTAAAGTAGCTACGGCATCCATCATAATTACGTAGTCGACGATCTAAAATAATCTACCGTTAGCACTAAACGTTTACTAACTTTAACAATTATACTATATAATTAGGAAATTAATTTACAACAAACTATTCCTAGGAACAGAAATAGGCTATGTGAAAACTACAAAAAGGTGCGGGGGTATACCAAAAGCTGTGACGGAGCACCGAGGGGAGGCCTCGGACTCGGAACACACACGCACGGACACACGTACACGGGAAACGACACGGATGCGCTAGAGCGGCGAGGGCTGCGGGAGACCGCACGGGAGACGCTGCCGGGGTCGGGGGACCGCGCCGGAGGCGCTGTCGGGCACCGGGAGGCCGACGGGGCTGCCGGGGTGGCGCAATTCGGCGGCGCGGAACGGCGTGGTGAGGGGTCTAGAATTGACGGGGGCGGCGAGGTGAGCGCGGTGGTGGTCACGGATCGGAATTTGGTGGAGCAGGGAGAGAGTTATGGATTTATTTGTGAAGGAGGGAGGGAGGAAGGCTCTTTGATGCTTCTGATGGTGTAGAGGGTTTCTGAGTTTATCTCTAAAGTGAGATTTCAGATCCGGATGGGGAGGAGTGCGCGCGGGACCAGGAGAAAGGGGTACGTGGGTTGACGGGTTGAGTCACTGGGTTCGGGTTTGGTTTGGGTTAGAAAAATGGGCTTAAGTCATGGGCTTCACAGCTTCTTAGTCCAAGAACAAATTATTGTGATTGTTTTTTTTAAGAGTCGAAATTATGGTGATTGTTGTTAGAAGGAACGTATCAATGTGCAGAACAACTTTGTTCCAACAATAATGGTTACACTGTCTGAAGCAAGGTACACCTCTGTATAATTGGTAATTATGTTCTCATCTTCCTCTGTAAAACTAATGTGTGTTGGAGGGATCATTAAAGTTTCTCTTGAATTTTAGGGTTCTAATTATTTGATGAAAAGTTAGTTTTTTCGTCGCTTCTTTTCTTTTTGATTGAATCTTTTATAAGTATAAAAAAAAAGGTTGCTTAAAAAAACTTTCATTATTCGTATTCACACATGTTTGGCGAAATTCCTAAGAAGTCTGTTCATTTCACATCTTCAACTGATTGCATATGATGTATAAACGTGTCAGTGATCATGGAGCCAATCCTACCAGCTTTGATCAGCAATGGCTTGCTGCTACTTGGACCGAACATATGATTAGGCACAGCGTTAAGATTCTTAAACTCGATAAGGATGCAGATGAAGAGGTTGAAGAGCTGCCTTCTTGCACCTTCACCTTGCCAACTTTGGAGGATTCAGCTTGGCATGCAGTTCATGCATTGTATTGGAGGAGTTCAGCTTGGCATGCAGTCCTAGCTAAATCTAGTTTCCGGTCGCTTTGTGCAATGATCGATGCCGAGTTTCAAGATGTTGTATTGGAGGACCTATCATCTCTTGATCTTGCTGATGCAGGCATCCAAAAAACTGAGGACTACTCTCAAGTTCTTTAGTTCTTCAAAGAATCGGAAAAAAAAAAAACCTTTTCCCTACAATGCTCACCTAATATGGAGATTCTCAAATTGGAGAAAGGATTTAGTAAGAACCAACAGGCAACTGCAATATAAGATCTTGATATTGTAACATTTGTAAACCTCTAAATTCCTATCGATATCTTTTATGTTTCATGCATGTTTCTGTACAGTTGAGGGAAGCGAGCTGCAAGTGGTGGTACACTAGCTACCTCTAAATTCACCAGGTTTGCAACTGTTAAAAACTGGTTCTTCTGCATTTTGCAATGGAAATTGGTTTAAAATTTTAATGTAAATTTACTAAAATAAAAAAATGTCAGCTTAAAGAAATCAAAATGTCATTTTAAAGAAATCCTAAATTATTTGAGTTTTGTGAAGTTAGTTTGTATGTATAGAGTTTCTGAAAAATATTTGTTCATCCTTCTAATATGTAGGGCTGAGCAATATAGGTTTGTAAACCGTAAACCGAACCGAGCTGAATTGGCCATTTGGTTCGGTTTTAAAGTTTATGGGTCGGCTAACGGGTTTACAAAACCAAAATTTCGGTTATCGGGTCGGCAAACGGGTTTTGGGTTCGGTTACCCAACCAAACCGAAAACCGATTATGTTTTTTTATTTTTAATGTAAATTTACTAAATAACCCTGCATTTATATATACGATGAAATTTTTATTCAACCCTAATAATTTCTCTCTTTCTCACTCTCTCCTGCTGCTCTGCTGTTGCCGATCGCTCATCTGGAGAAGAGAACCCTAACCCTAACCTAAGGGCCAAATCTCGTGCTCTCTCTCTCTCTCTCTCGTGCTATGCTACTGGAGTAAGGGCCTTCTTTCCTCTGCATCTCGAAGACTCGATCTATCCTAGATCTGAGCCATCTGGCTGTCGAGAAACCCTAGGTCTCTCTCGATCTCTCGAGCTAAGCTAGATCTATCGATATCTAATCTAGATCTAGCCTTGATCTGTTAAGAAATAACTTTTACCTCTCAGAATTAATTTTTTTACGAAGATTTATTTATTTTATTTCCTTAATTCGGTTCGGTTATCGGTTTTTAAGAATACGGTTACCGGTTTGGTCGGTTTTGAGAAGTTCTGTTCTGTTTGAACTGAACCGACCACTACTAATATGTATACATTTTGATGACTTTGTTGAGTTATTTATGAATGTTGAACTTTTGTGATGGCTTGAGCAGCTGCTTCGACACCCGGGGATCCCAAAAAAACTATAGCCGATTTCGACGAAACCTCACTCTACAACTGCCATCACAAAACAAATTCCCCAACCATATTGCTAAGGTTAAGGTTAGTTAGGATTAATACAAAATTATCTATGTATAAAAAATTTGTTGCACATGCGACGCATGTGATCACTAGTAACATAGAAAAAGGTGAACATTAACTATTTTCCATCCATAGTCAAACAACATATTAGGGGTGCAACTCGAGCGGTTTGGTTGGATTTGAGGTCAATCCGAGCCCAATCTGATGAATAATAAGTCTAGTTCGAGCCCAAACGCAATCCAACTTCGGATTCAACATATGGAGTGTTAGCCCAATGATTATATCATGTTTTTGAATATGGCTAATCAATTAAGTTTACCATAATAACATAACTAATATTCATGTAATCACTATCATATTGCTACTTAAACTTAACATTATCCTAAATGTTCTATATCATATTGCTATGCTTGTATCATAATATTTTGTTCGTCTAACATGTTCTTGTAGACATGCAGTAAGCATAATCAAGCTTTGTCAAATCAGGACATATACAATGGAGAATTTTTGATGGGCCAAAGACGGCATCATACAATAAGATTTCTCTGAATCGCCCAACGACCTATCCGGGGTCTCGTATCGGGGTTCCGCTATCCGGTCAGCGGACATGGGTCGAGGGGGCAGCGCCACCCGTGGGGGTTCGGGGACGAAGCCACCGAAAGGTATTCAGATTTCCAGATCTATTTATCTTTGGACGACCGCCGCCAAGAAAAAATGTGTCTCCAAGTTTGCTCAAATATCAGAAGAAATACGTCATCAAAGTGCTCTTGATTTTCCTATTTGATCAATGTATTTTTCATATTTATTGAGTCTAGAAATACGATGTAAACTACATCGTACTAGCAAATAGGCTATCCAAGAAACGTTTTCAAAATACCCTTTCATTTTGAAAACAAGCCCACTTACAAAAGCCCAAACTACTTCCTAACTGCTTGATCTTTTCAAAAAGCCCAAAACTAATTTGCAAAAACCCTGATAGAACTCCAACATAATTCGGCCCGAACTCGGCCAGAGTTCGGTTAGTGGATGTTGGATTTTGAACTTGGTCTTCCCGCAGTTACGGATCTTGCCGAGATTTTTCATAGAGTTCTGCCCGAATTCTGACAGAGTTCTGCCTTTGGAAAAGCTATAAATAGAGAGAATTTTGATCATTTCAACACAACAATTCACTTTCATATCTTTTCTCTATAAGCCTACTACTTCTTCCAAAGTGTTCTGAAGCTTTCAT